>PPHJ01000086.1:0-457233 GCA_002991585.1 Ilyonectria mors-panacis | reverse complement strand
AGTAGCTCACTTACTTATTTAGCTTACTTACTTATTATATACGTTATTTAGAATTAATAATAAGATACTAAAATATATAGCCTAAAGTGATACCATAATATTAAATTTTATCTCTAGCTTTATATAACTATTATAGTATTTTAAGAATAAATACTGAGCAGAAGAATAATAGAAGGTATATAATCTAGTGAAATTAGCAGGTTACTGTAAAATAACATTTACTATAGGTAGTTAATATAGGGTAAGCAGAATTATTATCTTTTGAGGGTAAATAACTGTAAATATAGCCGCTCTAGCTGTAGTGTGTAATTTTAGTTATAGAATTAGCAGTATAATTTATAGACTACATAAATTTCTTATAAACATAGTGTGACAGGCAGTTAGAGACGCTTAGGCTAGCTGGTCGCTAGTGGGGATGTCTCTAGGGTGGCCCGGATAAGGTTAAAAGGGGAGGTTAGTACTATTATAGGGAGGAATTATTATCATCTTTCTTTCATCAGAGATTCTTCGAGAAGTTAGAGAGGCCGAAAGGGCTTAAGGCTGCTAGGAAGTCTATTAATTTATTGCCTTTATTTTTAAGAGATTTATTTGAGTCTATTTTGACGGGTCACTACAAATCCTTATTCTGCCTCCGTCTTTAACCTCCCTTAGATATTGGGCTGCTGCAGGCTCTATTAATGCCTTACTAGCGAACTTTCCTGCAACCGACCCGATATTCTATCTTATGGATGCTTCCCTACTAGAAGATATAAGCCTCAGATTGATCCGACCTCATATGCATAATCTGGTGCAGCTTTGGCCTGACCAGCTAAGACGCCTAAACGACGATCCTCTGTGTATCTCCCCTAGGGTAAAGTTAATAAGTTAGATATTATTTCTGTCTCTTCTGCTGCTAAATTAGAGGTTACAGTAGGGCGGCAAATTAATTGATCTTACTTATTAGAGTGATTAATTGATATACTTCTACGCTATAAGCTGCTGGACTTAAGAAGAGTAAGAGGGGAAGAAAAGAAAAGATAGAGGAATTAAGATCTTTCTGAGTTTCCTATAAGCTGAGGGAGCCTAGAAAAGCCCCAATTAATTTAGTTAAAGAGTAAGAATTCCTATTTAAGATATCTTCTGTTAGGGGTAATATCTGTAATAGGCTAAATTTTAAGCTATACTGCTTATTATTACTCTAACTCTTTAGCTTTAAAAACTAAATTAAAAAAGAAGTATAATTAGCTTAGAAAGTATCTTATAGAATAATATCTTTAGATAATTATTTCTATAGGAGGTCTACTTAAGGTTCAGACTGCTAATTCTATTCGATAAGCTATTAGCTGGATAAGAATATATAGGGGTTAGTTAGATAGAAAGATATTACTATAATAATTGTAACTTAATATCTTATAAAGAATTAGAATTTAGCTATACTAGCTTTAATATCTATCTGTAGTGTTAAGATTCTAAAGCTTAAGGGAAAAGATATAAGAGGAGGAGTTTTAACTTTAGAAATAGAGAAGGCAGAAAGCAGAAAGATTAATAGTACCTAAAGAGAGAGTTATTATTATAAATAATTGCCCTACTAAGAGAGATTTCACTAGAAAGTATAGAAGGAAGCTAATTAAAGACCTTAATTATTAGCTATAATTCCTCTCTATTACTTTTAGCCTATTTTAAGAGATTTTTATAACTATTATAACCTATATCTACTTAAGATAGATACTTAATCCTCTTTTAACTTTTATTTATTTTTTATTTATAAATTCTTTCTGGCTGTATATTTCTCTATATAAAAGAGATACTATTATAGTTAGATATTTATTTTAGTGTAGTTAGCTAAGGCTGTATTATAAAAGAAGGATTATTCTCTAAGAGATTAAGATTTCTCTAACTATACTTATAATTCTAATACTACTACTAAAGTAAAAAGAAGGAGGAAGAAGAAGAAAGTATTTTATTTAATATCTATAGATATAACTAGCTACCCTCTAACTTAATATAATAAATTGGTCCAGTTACAGCTTATAGTCCTTCTAATCAGCCTGAAGTTATCTTTATAAAACTAAACTCCTCTAGAGTTAAGTATCCATTCCAAAATAAATCCAGATAATAAAAGCCACTTAGGGGCTAATAGGGATGGTAAAATAGAATTTTTTATCCCTATCTATATATTTAAATATAAGTTTAAAAGGACTAATATTACCAGCTTTATATAGTTATTTAAAAACTATATTAAAGGTAGAGTTTATACCGATAAGAAAAAGAAGATACTATTAACCTATTTTTCCTATAAGGACGTTAAAATAAAGATAGAAAAGGCCTGTAAATATAACATCTAGAAGGAAGTTAAAATAAAGCTTCTAGAGGACTTTAAGAGGAAGAATAAGAAATAATAGCTCTAACCTCTTAAAAGAATCTTAAAGATAAACTCCTTATCTATAAGAAAGGCAATTAATCTTAAGATACTTAACTGACTTAAGATCTATTAAGAGCTGTATAAGGCTCTTTATAATAGAGGGAAATTTAAAAAAGGCAATTTCTATACTATCTTCTACACTCTTCCCCAGAAGGTTATTATTTAGGTGTGTAGATAGAAGAATATCTCAGTCTAGAAGCTGCAAGCAAAAACCTATAATAATATAGTTAATCTTATAATATCCTTATTCAAACGGAATTAGTCTTTTAAGGACTTAATTAAGAAGCTTTAGAAAAGAGAATTTATATTAGATAAAAGGCCCTTAGAGAAGAATATAGAATGTTTATTTTAGCCACTAAGTTAACTAAAGACCGACCAGACTATTAATTCCCTCACTAAGTTAGTCTAAGAGCTAAGTATTAATACCACCCAATACTAAAAAGATATAAAGGCTAAATTAGTTACTATAGTCTAAAGTGCTATAGATAAGTAGAAGTTCTTTAACTAGCCTTATTATAATTACAACCCAGCTCCTAGAGGACCTTATAGGGATAATTAGAACTTTATTATCAATACCAGCTATAGTTAGAGGCAGATTAAATACTTCTACTACTATATTCCTAGTTATTTTCCCAACTAATACTATAAGCTGCAAAAAGATTAAAATACTAGCTATTATAATTTTAACTTAGAAGCTAAATATAGCCTAAATAGGTTAAAAGGAAGCTAATATCCCTTTAAAGCTAGTCTGAAAGATAGAGCTTTTTAGCAGTATTAAGAAGCTAGTTATTATATAGATTAGGAAATTCCTAAAGTCTCTAGCTGCCAGTTTCTTAAATAGTCTGATATCTAGCTCTACAGTTTAAAAACTAATCTCCTAACTAGAAGGAATAAAACCTAGTAACAGACTTTATAAAAAGAAACTAAAACCTACTATTTAAAAACCTAATTGTTAGTAAGATTAGTAGTAGAACTAAAAAGCCTACTAATAGTTAGAAGGATAAGCCTATTGCTAATATCATTCTAATTGACAATAATAGTATCAGTAAGCCTTCTGTAATTCTAAATAATAATATCACCTTCGATACTGCTATCAGTAAGAGGGCTAGGGTTAAGAAGCTACCTGAAGAAGCCGAAAGAGATTATCTGATCCCTCCTGTAGTCACACTAAGGATCCTTCAGCCGATAAAGCCAGAGGACTAAAAGCTGGTAGAAGCTATCAATAAGGATACCTCTAATAGTAATATCTATCTGACCACTTTAATCAAGAATAGAGCCTCCCTAAGACAAAAGGTCCTAAATATAAAGATCTCTATCTCGATCCCTCAGATAATTCAGTACAACCCGGAATTTAGCTGCTTAATAGCAAAGGAATTAATTGATATAGCTAACAGTATTACTAATACTATCTGGCTAGACTCTACTCCTTTCTATAAGAAAAGGCTGCTAGGGGAAGTTGAGATAAACCTTCTTAAGGGACGGAAAGAGCTAGAGTTTATAATATAGAACAGTCTGTTATTCTCTAAAACCTACTTTAATAATTTAGCTTAGTAATATAGAGTTCTTATAGTTGTAATTAGTTAAGAAAAACTCTCTTTATCTACTTAGGATAATACTATTCTTACTCTAGAAGACTATATTATAGTAAATAATAAAACTATAAAGAAGGTCTCCTATAGAAAGAAATTAAAGAGATCTAACTGGAAAATATTTAATAAGATAATAATAAAAGCTTTTATAAATTTTATTTAGAATATAAACTTATAGCTATAGTTAATATATTAAGATCTTTTAAGGCTTTAGGTAAGATTTAGGTATTCTAATAGTTATACTTAAAAAGCTATTCTAAATATAGATACTAAAGGTAATATTATCTCAGACTATATTATTAAGACTAGCAGGCTCTTATTTATATTTAGTTTAGCTAAAACTATATCCTTCTTAAAAGACTTAGTTCTAATAGCTAGAATTATCACTACTAATATCTATATAGGCAATATCTTTATTAAATAGAAGATATATATAGCCCCTATATTAGCAGTTTCTATTCTCTTTATCCTAAGGATACTCTTTATTTAAAGTGTAAAAGTTACCTTTAACTATAGTACTATCCCTAGGGAGATATTAATAAGCTGTAAGCTAGAGACTATTAATCTGATATCTTCTATTGCAGGCAGAATATAAAGAGTTAACCCAATTACTAATAAAGCAGCACTAAGGGGGTTACTATAAGTATACTAAAACCCTTTAAACTAGCTATTAAGAATATCTACAGTTTAAAGAAGGATAATATTAAGTATCTTATTAGATATATTAATAGAAAGACAATATAGAAAGTCTATAAGATTATTCTTAAAGACTAAATAAAAGAAAACAATCTAATACAGTTTAGAGTTAAGAAAATATACACTTAGGATGGCAGCTATAAGGATATAACAGTTTGGGTTAATATAATATACAAAAGAAAGACAGATAAAATCCAACCTAAAGATAATATTCCTTCTGATAGATCTACACCTAAAGGAGACTTATACTGATGAGATAAAAGATAGAATAAGGTTAAAAGGGATCTGGAAAAAAACTCTCTCTTTTCTGACTATATTACTCCCAAATTCTCAAAGATTAAGAAGGAATTAAAGCTTTTTAGCAAGAGATTGAAAGCTTTAATAGAGCAGACTGAGAATACCCTTAACAATACTAAAAGGGAAATCTTCTATTAAATTATCTTCAATTAGAAAGAAGCCTTAGTCTAGATCTTTAAGGAAAAAGAGGAACTTAACTCTAGGATTACTCTCCTATAGGTTATTAAAGTCACAGTCTATTCAGCTTAGCAGTATAGTAATATAGTTATTTCTTATAGAATTAAGCCTAAGGTTATTAAGCTGCTAAAGAAAAAGCTAAAGAATAAAATTATTAAAAAAAGTTATACTTTCTATAGAAACTACTAAATACTTATAGCTGAAAAAAATAAAGGCCTGCACTTTATTAACTCAGCTAAAAAAGTATAATACTTATACTATTAGGAATAGTATAATTCCTCTAGAAATAGAAGATTTTTCTGCTGAATTTAGAATATATCTTATTTTTTTTTAGTTCTTAACTTTTTTTCTAAATATAATTAGATCTCTCTAAATATAAAAAGCAGAAACCTAATAACCTTCTAGATACCTATTAGTCTATTCAGACTGTATACCCTCCCTTAAGGGGCTATAAACTCAGTAGCTTAATTTACTAGAATTATAATAAGGATTCTTTTCGACCTAATACTAAATAAAGCTAGAGCTTTTCTAGATAATATCAGTATTAAGAGCCCTCTAGAGGACTATAATAGGGAGGAGTCTCTTTCTAGTGTCAGAAGATATATTCTGGAATATCTTATAAACCTTAATACTATTTTAGTTAATATAGAGCTTTCTAGCTATTTAATTACTATAAAAAAGTCATTTTTTCTGCTAAAAAGCTACTCCTCTAGTAAGATATCTTTACAGTACTTATAGTTATAAGCTCTTAGAGGATAAGATCCTAAAGATTATTAAATAGAAAGCCTATAAAAACCTAACTAAAGTAAGAGTCTTTCTAAGTATTATAGAATACTATAGGATCTAAATTGAAGGGTATACTTAAATTACTAAGCCCCTTACTAAGCTACTAAAGAAGGATGCCTTCTAGAAATAGAATAGAGCCCAAAAGGAAGCAATAAGGGTATTAAAGGAAAAGATTGTTACTGCCTCTATCCTTATCTCTCTTAATCTATCTAAAGAAGCTAGAGAAGTTATCTTAATAATTAACACTAGCATCCTAAGCTGGGGAGCTATTCTGATACAGATAATAGAGGGTAAATATCACTCTATAAGATTTAAATTGGGTATCTAGATAGATACTGAAAAAAAGTATAATATAATAAAGCTAGAGTGTAAGGAAGCTCTTTATGCAGTTAGATATATAAGAATACAGATCTATAGATATCCCTTTACTTTAAAAACTAACTTTAAGGTTTTTATTAATTAACTTAATAATAGAGTGAATAATATATCAGAATTAATAGTTATTTACTAAATTAGCTACCTCTTACTCTTTAACTTTACTATTAGATATATTCTAAAAAAGAAAAATATAGTTGCTAATAGTCTTTTAAAAAAGGAGGAGAGTCCTTCTAACCTTTTAAACCGAAAAACTAAAGGCGATATTAAAAATAAGATAGATATCTACCTTAACCTTATTCTTTTTAGCTCTAAAGATAAGAGCCTAGAAGAGAACTATAAGAGTGAATAACTAGTTTTAGAGAACTACTTAACTACCCTAAAGCAGCTAAAGGGACTTTCTGCTAGAGACTTTAAGTAATTAAGAAGAAAGGCAATATAATTCTATATCTACAGTAGTTAGATCTAGAGATAAGGTCTAAGACTGAGAGATAACCCAGTACTTATTATTAATAATGAGGAGCTTTAGAAGTATCTTATTATATCTTCTCACTACAATAGAGGTTATAAAGGCCGAGAAGTAACCGTCTAAATTATTTCCTATTGCTATTTCTGGCGAAGCCTCAGATATACAGTAAAGTTAGTTATCTAAACTTGCCCAATTTGCTAGATTTATACAGCCTAGAGGCCTATAGAAATCGCTAAGCCTACAGCCCCTTAGTATCCTATAATAAAGATCTATATTAACAGGCAGTATCTTTCTAATAATAACAGAATAAAGTTTCTACTAAAAGTTAGATATAATATGACGAAATGAATTGAAGCTATATCTTATAAGGCTCTAACTGCTATAAATATCAGAAAGTTTATTAGGAGGATTATCTATTGCTATAGTATACCTTTAAAGATTGTCACTAATAATAGAAGTAAGCTAGCAAAAGGGATCCCTAATAAGCTAGACAACTTAGATATTATAATAGCTAAGATTTCCGCCTATAATTCTAAGTTAAATAGGTTAATTAAAGTTAGTTATATATCTATAGTTAACTATTTTAAGAAGCTTAAAAGACTAGGGAAGTAAATAAGTTTATTAGACTAAGCTCTACTTACAGATAGATCTACTATCTGAGAATCCTATAGTTACTTATCTTTCTAGCTCCTCTATAGATAGAAATCTATTCTTTCTATAGAAGTTAAAGTTCTAACCTAAAGACTTATTAACTGGAATAAAATCTATAGCAGAGAAGATATTATTTTAGCTTAAATTTAGATTCTAAAAAAACAGAAAGAAGATCTAAAAGCTGCTAGAGTAAAGATTAAGAAATATTAGGAGAACCTAGCGAGAAAGATAACTATATCTAATACTTTTAAGCTAAGGAAAACACTGTTATCTACGGGAGACCTTATTTTTCTCTACAATATTAAAAACTACTATAATCTTTCCTCTATAGCTAAGCTTAAGCCTAGGTAGCAAGAATTCTATAAAATCTATAAGATTCTAAGAGAGACTAAAACCTACATTCTTAAGACTCTAGATAGTATGGAAATAAAGAGAACCTACTATAGAGATTAGCTTAAGGCCTTTATAAAGGATAATTAAGAATAATAGGCTAGCCCTAAAGACACTAAGGTTTAGGGACTACCTACTAATAATAAAGATAAAGAATCTAATAAAGAATTATCTCATAATAAGATATATTAACTCAGTAAGGCGGGAGATTTATTAGATAACGCTAGTATAGAGCCTATTATTTATCTATAGAGAGAATCTAGAGGGGATTTTTAGGTTTATATTCTAGAGATAAGTAAGGAGGCTAAAAACCAGTATAAAGCAGTCTAGAATATCTTATTAGATGTTTAGGGATATAGTATTAGCTGGAGATAGCAGTATTGCTATATAGGGAGGTAGATAGAGGAGGCAAGATATAGAGTTACTAGAGAGACTTAGATATAAAGAGTCTTAATAGCTAAGATTTAATAAAATAACTGCCTAGAGGGGTCCTATTGCTATAAATAACACCTTATATTAAAAAGGAATAGTATAGAGGAAACCTATCTAAAAGAGATAAGAGTGGTACTAACTAAGTAGTAATATTATTCCCTAGGTATTTACTATTAACTATTTATTCTATAAGAATAGAAAAAGAAACTGTTTTTCTCCTTTAATAGAGGAAAGAAACCTATTAAGACTAACTAAAAAGCCTAATACTTATTGTAAAAAGCCTGCATAGAGACCTAAAAAGCCCAATAATAAATCTTAAGGTTAGATATACTACCAGCCTTAGAGGGATATTCGCTAATAATCTAAAAGTAAGAATAAGAATTAAAAATATTAGAAGTATAAAAGGTTAATATATTCAGAATTATAGCTTAACTACTAAGAGGGAATTTATAAGGATCTTTCTGGCAACTTAAAGCTATATATCTATCTAGATACTTTTAGTTGCAGTTAGTTCAGTTATACTAAAGGCAATTAGTATACACTCTATTTAGATATCCTAAAGCTAAAATATAAGTATAGAAAGAAGTTAGAATATACTTATTAAAGCAGGTAGTTATTAAGAAATAACTATAAATATAATAATAATATATAACTGGATTAATAACCCTAATAAAGGCAATAATAAGAGCCTTAATAAGATATAGATAGAAGGGAAGGTTTATAAGGAAGTACCCTCTAGAATAAGCTCAGTCTGCTAAAATAAAGACCTACTAAAGAGTACAGATAGCTAAAAGCTCTATTCCTGCTATAATAGTTAAGTCTTAAAAAGAAAGCTACTTAAGAAACTAGATAAGAAAGGCCTCTTTAGAGCTAGAGGCAGGAAATTAGATATCTAACTTAATATATAAAGGGCAGCTCAGTTAATTAAGGGCTTAGAAACTGCAAACCTAAACCCAAAATATCTTCAGAACCTAGAAAAGTATCTTATTAGATAACCTAAACTGACAGAAGGGAGATAAGAAACCTTATTAAAACTAGAGTCAGATTAAGCTTTAATATAGAAAAAGGATAAAAAAGAATAGTATCTTAATTCTTCTAAAAGGTATCAGTCTGTTATAAGAACTTATCTGCCTTAACTCTACAGTCTGCTAGATAATAAATATTAGAGAGCTTCTCTTAAGAAAGACTAAAAAGAATAATTAGCTTATCTTAAAAAGATACTATTATAGAAGCTATTCCGATATTGCAATAATAGAAAAAGAAAGAAAGTCTAAAGCAGAATAAAGCTAAAGTCCTAATATTGGTAATATAGAAGAGAAAAAGGCTTTAAGCTTAAAAGACCCTACTTTAGGGCTAAGCTGGTAGGGCTTTATTATAAAATATAGAAATTACAAGAAGTAGGTGTTTTTATTTACTATAACTTATAAAGAAAAATCAGTAAGAAAGTCTAAAAAATAATAACTACTATCTTTATAATTTACTATTATAAAGAGAACTAAGCCCTACAGCATAAAGACCCTTAAATACTTAGTCTCTTAAAAACACCAATATATATATACTCTTCTTACACTCTAGCTGCTATAGAAATTAATACTGCAACTTATACCTCTATATTACAATTCTTTCCCTATTAAGTCTAAATCTTAACTACTATTTTATTAGTTACTTTTCTTCCTACTAACTAACTTTTAAATCTATTACTGCACTATAGAACTCAGTATATAATAGCTACCTCCAATAAGACTATAAAGAAGAAAGTGTAATTCTACTATAGTATAAAATTACTAACTCTCTATAAAGAGACTATTTAAGGGGAAGATAGAAAAAAGAGCTTTCTTTACTATAATAAGAACCTTATAAAGATACCTCTAATTAATAGAATTAACTAATAGCTAACTCTCTATTCTTTCTAACTGAATTAGTTCTATTAGAATAAAAAGAAAACTAAATACTCTATCCTAAGGGATAAAAACTTAATTAAAGTTTAAGCTAAAACTGTTAAACTGCACTCTAACTTCAGTAAAACTAACTTTAGAACTTAGGAAGATTACTATAGTAATCTCTAGAGCCTATAATATAAGCTTTAGTATTAAAATCTATCTGCTAACTTTAGTCTTATTACTTTCCTATAAACTATAACTTACAGAATAAGGGATATTATAGCTGTTATACCTTTTAGCTTTAACCTTAATATCTATATTCTTTAAGCTAATAACTGAAGGAAAGAGACCTTTTTAACTAAGCTCTTTAAGAAAAGTATTCTAATTATAAAGAACTGTCCTACAGTAAGCTTTTAACCTATTTAAGAGACTATATTTAACTATTACTACCTTGTTAATATTATTAACTTTACTAACTAATACTATTAACTTAGTTATATCTAAAATACTAAAGTAAAGTAACTTTTCCTCTTTAATATAATAAACCACTAAAAGAAGGAACAATTTAAGGCTGCTAGAATTACCTAAAGGGAGATTATAACTATTAATAGTATCCCTTTTAATTTTACTGTCTTTAGTATACTGGCCTCTACTCAGTCTAGCAGTTAGAAGTATAGCTTTCTTATAGTCTTCCTTATAAACTTTAGCTATTTATAGTATAATTAGTCTAAATAAGTAATAAATACAGAAAGAAATCCTAAAAGAGAGACTATTCTTTAATAATCTAAATAATAAGCTGGCAGGAGTCCCTTTTAAGCTGTAATTTTACAACTAGAAGCTTAACGCTATTAAACTAAAGCCCCCACTACAGCTAAAGAAGAAGAGAAAGGCCGCTAAGAAGAGAGAAACTAAGGATCTGGATCTAGATCTAGAGTGTATTAGAAGCTTTATTAGATGCACTATTATAGAGAAGCTTAAGATCCAGAATCTAATATACTATAAGAATTTAGATAAGGTCAGCCGGAAAATCGACCTATTCCTTAACTGTAAGTATAAGTTTATACCTACTGACTAGAAACTCAGGATATTAGATCTCTATACTAACCTCAATAGATTCTCTTCAGTTAGCTAGAAGAGCCTTAACCCTAAGAAACTCCCAGACGCCTATCAAATTATTCCCTATCCTGCTACCCCTTTCAGTTAGACTCCCTACTCTTTATCGATATATAGGTCAGACTATTAAAAGGCTAAGTTTATTATACCTAATAACCTTATTAAGATATTTAAAGAGAGAGGATTTGAGGTTTAGAAGGGGATCCCTAAGCTACCTGGGGCTACAGAAGGGAGTATTATCTCTCTAGACTTAACTGTCCTAGAGAAATTACTAATAGCTCTTAAACTTACACTTAAGACTGTACCTATAGTATTATTTAGGGGTATTAAGGAGATAAGAGGGTTATTTAGTATAGCTCCCTCTATTGTCGAGCCTAATAAATCTACTGCTAAGCCCTTTAGATATTCTAAAAAAATAGAGAAAGAAGCAATATCTTCCCTAATAGAAGGGGTCAGAAAGATTAAGGCCTTACTATTGCTACCTCTAAAGTCACTATCTGTATCCCAACTTAAAAGGGATATCTAAAGCCTAAGCCCTTATTAGCCTGCTAGGTTGGATATATCGATAAGAGATATTTATAAAGGGTCTATTAGAAGTAATATCTCAATAAGAAATCCCTTATCTAGCCTACCTCCTTATTAAGGGATTAGATTCTATAGGACCCTAACTATTTCTGCTATCTAATTTATTAATAGAGCTGCTTCTTGCTACTTTAACAATAATACTATTTTTAAAGAATAAAGAGAGTATACTAATATCCCTATTAGTAAGGCTGCAAAAAAAGATAACTATTAATACTAACCTAATAAACCTCCTTTATATTATTAAATAACCTATACTATTTATACTTAAGTCTAAAACCTATATAACTTATATCCCAGAAGGTCTAATTTCTCTTTTCTAGTAGGAGGAGCTAATTAATACTGCCTATATAGATATTATTCCTCCTGCTATTATAAAGATTAATCAGAAGGAATATTACTGTTAGTATAAGGCTTACAAGTAATGGTTATTTAGTATGTTATTTTACTTTCTTCAGTAAATTGAAATAGTTATAGATAGAGAGGCTTATAGAGTAGAGAGTCTTCATCGATAGAGGGAATTAGTCTTCGGAAGTATCTAATAAGATGCTTCTTTAATACTTACTGTATTTCTTTAGTTAGAATCTTAAATAGAGAGGCTATTATATTGTATGTACTTCTAGCCTGATTGGAGATAATTATCAGACTGCAGGGGAGGGATATAACAGGCAGTTAGGGACACTTAGGCTAGCTGGTTGCTAGTAGAGATATCTCTAGGGTAGTCCGGATAAGGTTAAAAGAAGAGGTTAGTGCTATTATAGGGGAGGAATTATTATTATCTTTCTTTTATTAGAGATTCTTCCAAGAAGTCAAAGAGACCGAAAGAACTTAAGGCTACTAGAAAGTCTATTAATTTATTGCCTTTATTTTTAAGAGATTTATTTAAATCTATTTTAACGGTCACTACAATCCTTATCCTGCCTCCGTCTTTAACCTCCCTCAGATATCGGGCTGCCGCGGGCTCTATTGATGCCTTGCCAGCGAACTTTCCTGCGACCGACCCGATATTCTATCTCATCGGATGCTTCCCTACCAGGAGATATAAGCCTCAGATTGACCCGACCTTATATGCGTAATCTGGTGCAGCTTCGGGCTGACCAGCCAAGACGCCTGAGCGACGATCCTCTGTGCATCTCCCCTAGGGTAAGTTAATGAGTTGGGTGTTGTTTCCGTCTCTTCCTGCTGCTAAAATAGCCAGTTATCGAAGGAGTTCTGTAAAAGGGATTATATTGTATAATCTAAAATAGCAATAAAATATTAGGAAGCCCGCTCTACTTGCCAATGAACTGACAATATTTCACACTTCTAGACCGGTGAATGATCTGGACATTTCCGCTTCTTTTGCCGCATTTTCTTCAGATAGTGGCTCAGATTTGCTTGCGGCAGGACATGCCAACCGCATGACGTGTTCCACGCTGGTCAAGTCCAGAGGGTGTTGGTTTTGCGCACACTATTTGATTGCCATCTGGATTGCATTCTTTATTTGACGGCCATTGAGAGTCCATGCTGAGAGGCCCTGTATGTCGGGTTTTGACAGCGTGGACCCATACACTAGCATTTCTTTCAGGAAATTGGTCCATATCGTCTGACGCGATACTGGTGGAAGTCGCTGGAACTTGACATGCACGTGGACTATTGACTCCATGGCCTCGTCGATAGTGTCGACGAGGTTTGTAGTGAGGAACATGGTGCCTGAGGCAATGTCAGTCCATAATATGGAGGTTACACCAGAACATCAAGCAGAATCCCTTCTCCAAATGGCCACTGAAATAAGAAATAGTACATAAAAGAGGCAAAGACCTTGTGGGACCTCTTACGTCATTAGGGGCCTTGTTGAGAGTGAGATCTTGGGGCTACCCTCTCGACGAACCGCCCTAGATAGGCCCAACAGAAACGCTGGCGAATCTGACTCTTTTCGGCAAATAAGGGCCTTGGCAATGCTAATTATACTCAAAATAAAGTTTATCGGCCGGAATATACACTCTTTGAGGTGTTGAACAAGCCGAGGCCCTGGGAAATGCTTAGGATGTATGGCAGGATCTTTGCGGAGCTGCATGGATGATTTCGGACGCTACTCGAATTGCACCGATGTGGCAATTAATGCGTGGGCAGGGCGCTCCAGGGAAATAAAGAAAGAAATTTTCGAGTAGAAGTTTAGAGGGCAATGGGAATCGGGAAATTTTATGAATACCCGATGTTCATCATCGGAATTTCGACATTTAGTGCTGGTTTTGTTATTTCCTCTTCCTTATCTATTCAACTTGGCTAAGGCTATGTTCGGATTTCAATCTCAAAGGACTGTTTGTGTTTACCAAGATGCCCATATCAATCTTCGCTAGTTTCGGCAGCCTCGTTGCTGGAATCACTGCTGCTGGTTGCCCCTATGCCGGGCAGCACAAGGCTGGAGAGGTACGGTCTAACATTCATGAGTAGACATTACACGCAACGTCACCAGACAAGAAAGCCATCTTCTACCTGAATCGCATCAGGCCGTCAGCATCCAGTCGCAGTACCATGCGCCCGTTTCTTAGTCGAAGCGTTGTGTATATAGCTTGGTGCACCGCTTTGGAGCTAAGAGTAGAGATTCAGCTCTCTGCCCATCTCTGAACTTGCGTTATACTAACGACATGAGTAAATATTAAGCCTCTGGGTTCTAAAAACTAGGTGCCAAGATCCAGGCCAGGCTACCAGGCTGCCTGCTTAGTACAGCTGAGGTTGTAAATACCGACAACACGTTATTTTCCATCGCAAGTAGATCGCGCCAACAAATTTAACTTAGTAACCGAAATTCATACTTTCACACAGTGGATATTTTACCCTAATCCGTCACCCTTTCAGCCTCTTGTTGTGCAGTTATATACTTTGTCCTTTAGAATTTAGCAGCAGTTCCATGAGGAATTCTCATTCTACTGAGTAACCGTATTGAAACCAAAAGCCTAGGTTATAACAGCTCGTGCATAGTACTTGCTTCCTCTGATTTTTCTCGTATAACTGAGTAGCACCTTGCAACATCTTGGCGGCTCGCTTATTGCACATTTTGAGGTATTATGGCCATATCCAGGGTAAAAGGCGGAGCAGCCCGAGGCCCACTAAAGTTGTCAACTATATATATTCACTCTCTGACGCTGTAAAAGGACAACCAGCCTCCCATTCTCAAACGGTACATTATAATCATGTTTCAGTCTGCCAAGTCTATCCAGTCTCGAATGAGCGACGCATTCAAGACGCCCGACTTCGCCTTACATGCCTCCATTCGCGACAACAACCTCACGAGGCTGCAACAACTCCTTGATGCACTGACTCCCGTGGACTTGCGTAAATGTCTAGCAAAGGACGACGGTGTCTGGGGCATGCCACTCCACGTCGCAGTTATTTGCAATAACCCGGCAGCAGTAGACGTTCTTCTGGACGCCGGCGCAAAACCTCTCATCTTGAGGTACGTAGGCGACGACGCCGCGAGCCCGCTCTCAATAGCCGCTCGCCAGGGTAATCGAGCCCTTCTGCGAACGCTTTGGAAGCATATTGAACCCGACCACCACGCTGGCAACTACCTGGGCTTTCAGTTCTGCCTTGTTCAAGCCGCCATGTACGGACAACCCTCGACCGTTGCTGACCTACTGAATTGGTGGGATGGTTGGAGCCCCAAGGCTACGGAAGATGCTCTGCGCTGGGCGGCGATGAGATGGAAGGTTTATGTCGTCGAATTGCTCTTATCCAAAATGCCATTCAACCAGCAGCTACTCGACAGTGCTCTGTGGCATGCAACAGACTTCAAAGCTCAACTAGTTTACGAAACGATTGTCGATTACGAGGGGGTGGACTACCTTGAACAGCAACAGCTCATTGCGCTGCTGGTGGATGCAGGAGCCAATCCTAATTTGATTTCCAGCCAAGTACCTCTGATTCAAATGGCTGCCTGTCATGTGGATCTAGCTGGCGCATTGAAGGTGCTTCTTGAAAAAGGTGCGGATCCCAACGCGACGAATAAGGCAGGAGTTTCTGCACTCCACCACCTTGGCTATCCAGTACCTACAAGGCAAAACTCGACGACGTTTTGTTTACACGAGACCGGTATTCGTCTTCTTCTTCAAAGAATGCCTCGGTCTGCCAGCAAAATAAATCTGGAGAAACTCCTATCCACTGGGCAGCCTCTGGTTCTGACCTACGAATCTTGCAACTCTACCTATCTGCATGCCCAAGCGAGGAGCGTGATGCTTTCATGAGGTCTAAAAACAGCCATGGAGAAACGTTACTGCATTACGCAGCTGCGGGGTGCAGCATTGAGATTATTGAATACCTTTTATTTGATGGCGGCATGGAGGATAGTGTCAATGATGCCAACTCGAACGGCTGGACCCCATTAATGTGTGCGCTGGCACAGATCGCCGACGGCATCACGTCTGCGTCAAATTCCAAACAGCTATCAAAGGTGCTACCAGCCGCCCGACTTCTGCTCGCACATGGCGCTGATCCCCTTGTCGTCACGGCCGAGGGCTGGACGCCGTTACATTGCCTCGCAATGTACCTTGACAAGGAGATGAGCGGCGAGATCATGCAACTGATCGACACCTTTTCGGCAGGCGCCGCTGTCGACGCTCGTGCTCTGTTTCCAGTTGACGATCTGCCGCGTCCTGGGCGTCCTCGGGCATCAGGCCGCACGGCATTCGGCTGGGGACACCAAGTTGGAGAAGTCATAAAGGACCCTGCGAGTGAGGGAATGATTATTCGATCCGGTCTCACACCATTGCATTTCGCGGCCACCCACGGTGCCGTGGATGTGGCGAAGGCACTGCTAAAACATGGAGCTAATCCTGCAGCCGAAGACTCCAGTGAAGCCTCGCCTGCAAGAACAGCAGGCGAGTCAATGAAGCTTCAGTTCCAACGTAAAGTCCAAGACGAGATTGTCACCTTGTTGATGGATGCTGGGGGATCATATTGAGCGATTGACTCGAGCGGTAGAAGGTAATTTGGTAGATAAGAGAACATAGCATCTCATTGACAAGTTGAAAAGAATCCCAAGGAAAAGGAATGACACTGAAGATAGGTTTTGACAATCCCTTTCATCGGTCCATCCTAATCTCACACCGAGATGACTAACACCGAGGCATTTTTTCAACCCCCAAGCCCCTTGGCCCCAAATCCTTCTGCTGAATATCATAGCGTCCGTCGTTAGTCATTTGGCGGCGGATTGGGTGTGAGAATGCAACCATTTTCATACAGCCAGTTGAGGTTGTATGGGTTGACGTCCCCAATCACCGAGCTGGTGCCGGTTCGAGAGTGTACCAAAGTGCCGGGATTCTCAGGGTCGATCTCATCGTCCAGACTGCTTCCACCTTGAAGGATCAACTGCAAGCCAGGTCGTGAGACTTATCCCTCCCGCCAAAGCCGCTCCCCGAATGTTTGTAGGGCAGAGATAACGCGATCCTGCGTGGCCACTGCTAGGGGCGCCCCAACAAACCACTGCTCTGTGTCATGATTGCGGCAGTAAAACCCGTTCCTCCCCGTCCACTGGGTATGTCCTCCATTGTCGACGCGCCAGGCGGACACTACCTCCTCCTCCCCCTCCTCAGCATCCTCATTAGGTTCAGTCTCCCCAGGTCGTACATCCTGTCCGTGATATACGGTCATTCCCGTGACGCCCATGTATGTGTGGCCGTCGTCGCCACGTTGCAGGAACCTAAACCGTGTTTGGCCATCGGTGCTTCTGGCGGGATCGATGTGGAAGTGAAATACTGTTTGTGGCAGTTTTGGTTAGCCTGTGTATTATATTGCCCGCCACTCTTTCGCAGGGCTGTGCTATATCATAGAAGGAAAGCAGGGTAGGGCAGGGCATGCCATGTGTCAACATTACTTACCAACCCATCTGTCGTCTCCCGTGCGTCCTCTATACCTGTTGTCTCGGTATTGGGCCAGGTCAAGTTGAGGGGATGGCACGCCCGCGACCGGCCCGATCCAGTAGGCAAGTTCCAGAAACGGTCCCGCTGGCGAGGCCGTCTGTCTACCGCTTTGCCATTGCCATCGGGCGTAGTGGAGACTCAAGTCGCCTTGCTCGATGCCGCTGAGGATGCTGATCAATACGGGAATGTCGGTAGTCTTAACTTGATTGTCGAAGACGTAAATATACCGCTTGTCCTCCGACACGCTCTGCTCTGACCGCCTACTGTTGGGCGACGGGGAGATTTGGCACAATGCGGCATCAGTGCCTCTAGCTCTGCGAAGCGCCGGGCCGGCTGTTTGAGGATTTAACAAGACATACTCGAGCATTCCGCGCTGCTCGTACATGGGGAAATCTGTAAAAAAGTCGGTAAGAGACTGGACCTCGAGCTCACTGTCAAACGAGTCGGCAAAATCGCTGTCCCAGATGTGCCTTATAGGATTGTAGCCCGAGTCGCTCTTGCTAAACATGAGCGTAGCAAAGGTGAGTAGTCGGATCCAGTTGTCCATGGAACAGTCAGTTGCTCATCCGCGGAGAGTATCGTACTCGCTAGCTTCGGCTATGAGGTCCCTTCTTTTGGCTGGGCTTCCCGCAATAGCGCCATGGATCTCTGGCTCGAGTATTGTGGCTGGACAGGTTGGGTTTTCGAGATAACTATCCATGAGCATCTAAAACTGATGGGTTTGAGACGACTCACCAAGATCCTGGCCGTTGTCATGGCGCTTCTCCTCCTCCGATTCCTCGTCACAGCAGAACGCCAGCTCCCCATCGCAACCTTCGCTTCCAAAGTTGGCCACGCGCGCGCCCTTTTCCAAGGCGACACGGACTTGACCTCTGTGGCACGCACCTTCGCAAACGGTTGGCATGTTATTGAGGAAGCCAGCCCTCTCAACCCATTTGCACGTGTTGCCGAATGGCACAGGCGCCGGCTCAGAGCAGCAGTAGGACCTTGTTTTATCCTTGGAGCACTGCTTATGACCCCCGGAGCCGATGCTCGAGGTTGTCACGCGGTACGAAAAGTCGCCGAGACAAGGTGATGGCTCTCCCGATCCGTAGCAGTCCGTCCAGTAGCACTTGTTGTAGGCGGCCGTGACATCGGTACGCTCACAGCACGCACTCTGGTGGTTTTTAGAGCATCCCGTGCGGAGCGTTCCAACCTCAACCTCGCCATCGTTGCATCCTGGCTTGCAATGGCCCGAATTGCGGTGGCCACGCCACGTGCAGGTTGGTAGCTCATGGTTCGACGGACAACAGAGTCGAGAGAAGCCAGGGCCTCCGAGGCCCTCATCGCAATGGGACTTGTCCATTATGACCTCCTTGTGCCCATCACGCTGTACTGTCTTGTACCCGGACGGGCACTCCTCGTAGCAGCTGGTCCAGCGGCATATGCCAGGTAGCTTGCTCTGTGGCTTGTCCGGCTTCTCTTTGTACGTGAAGTCGGGAAAGTCAGGTATCTTGCGCCCCAGAACTGAGTTGAGCGCCTTTGCGTTTGTGGCACTGGCATCGTCATGGCTGAGGGCCCATATCATGAAACTCTCAATGCATTGGCTGCGCGCGACGTTTGCCTTGAGCCGCCATGTCGCAATGTCATCGAAGGACGTCCACTGGTTGCCCCAAGAGACGGTTTTGACAGCGGCTTTGCGGTCCAATGTTGGCGATATCCCGTTCTTCTTGACAATTTCCTGAATTTCGGGATGCAGAAGCACGCCAGCCGTGGCGGAGCAGCGGCCTGCATTGCCGGCAGAGCTGATGCGGCACCCAGGCTTGTTGCACTTGGCGTCTGTGAGAGTAAAAGAGCGGCTATAAAAGGACATTCCCATGGTGACTTTGCTAGGACTGATGTCATTCCGCCACAGGAGGTCTAGCGCCAGCTGAATCTCAGTGAGGTTCGTGTGGCTGTTAGCCCACGGTCCTGTCCACTCGTTGTCGATGTCCCACGATCCGTGGACGTCGTAGCTCATCAGGTTAAACCAATCGACTGTCGACTGAAGATTCTTGATGTCGAAGTTCTGCAGGTACCAGTAGCTCGCGGGTAGGGCCATCGACACGCCTTTGTTCAGCTTGTCCATTCTAGAACGAAGCTTCTTCATGAATTTGACAACATTCTTGTAGTCCTCCTCCTTCCCGTGGCGGTCCTTGGCCACGGGGTACTCCCAGTCAATGTCGACGCCGTCGAACCCGTACTCGTTCATCATCTTGACGAGGGAGTCGATGAATGTCTGGGTATGTACGGCTGAGGCCGCAAGCTCGCTAAAGGTTGACTGCGTCGGTCCCGGGTCATTAAACGCCCATCCACCTAGCGCGACCCAGATCTTAATATCAGGTTGTAATATCTTGAGCACTTCAATCCGGGTCATCATATACCGGGTATTGTAGCTCCCGGCCGAGACGGTAAATGTCTTGGGGTTGATGGTGGCAAAGCTGAAGATGACGTGCGTGTACATGCCATATGGAATCTCTTCGGGCGTCATACTGAAGCAGGATCTCTGCTTGGTAGACCACGACTCATAGTAGCCGATGACGCGCTTCACGGGCTTGTTGCTAAGGGAGCACGATGGTCTCTTGACCTTGTCGTCTTCGCCGCAGAACTCGTCGGTGTATCCGCAGAATCCATGCTTGCTGCAGCAGACGTTGAGTGGGCACTTGTTGCCTTCACTGAACTCGTCTGTCTTCCATCCAGGGTTGCATTGGGACTTGCGTGCACAAGTACTTAGGCACCCTTTACTGTAGTCCTATTAGCCTGTGGTCATGTGAAGATACAGGTGGAATCATGGTAGGACATGAGCAGCCGACATCTTACTTACCCGCAATAATCCGGTCCGTAGCCACAGTAGCCAGCACTGCTGCAGCATCCAGATTTACATAGCTTTGTTTTACTACACTCTGCCTCTGCCTGAATCGAAATCTGGCAAAAGAGAGTAAGGAGTGTGACGAGTGCTAATATGAGCTTTTTCATGATGGCATGTGGCTTGATTGAGAAACAATAGCTGGCCTCTGCAGATGCGAACCACCTGTTGTATTAGGAGCGAGGCCTATTGGAACGCAAAGCTGTGACCATATATAGTCTATCACTAGTAGACAGCCCTTCAAATGTGTACATCTTCCATCTCTGAGACTGACATAAAGGCCACTTGGACTCCACTTACCATCGGGTGATCCCAACTCCCAAAGAATTCGTAAAAGAAGCTAATGACGAGGGGGGAATATGTACCCCTGTCTCACTGTCCGAGGGTTTTTCTGTAGCTCCACTCCACTGGTACCTTTGTCTTGCATGTCGGTGATTCTTTCGCCTCACCTTGGACCAACAGGCCTTGGCATTGACCGAGAGGTCTCGGCAACAACCAACAGCCTTCGCAGCTGAGCCGATCAGGTCCACTCACGCTACTTGTTAGGCTCGCATGGTTTCTTTTACTAGTTTGTCATTAGATGGGACTGTATCCGCAACCCAGTTCCTGCTGTTTAGCGGTGATGGAAGCGGGGATATTGTTGGCTTTTTTTGTCACCGACATGGAAAAACTTCACCGACTCTCATCCCAGTCGAGATTTGATACATGGACTCCCTGTACGGCGTAAGTGTTTGGTGGAACATGACTCCGTTCTGATTGGATGCCTCGATCCAGCAGTCTGGTTTGTCAACAAATTCCGTAATACTACCAGATAATTGCAAGGGGATCATTGCAATAATTTCTGCAACTAGAGATTTGCCATGCCTGGTATAGGAGTCTGCCGCCGGAGCCGAAGTTTATCTCTGCTCATTGTTGCTATCCGGACCATAACATCACTCGTGACCGCGGGACTGACACGTTTCCAACAGTTTCCGGCTTCTTTTGCTCTGTATTTCTGGGAAGGGACGCAGAATCTTGTCCTTCAGCCTCATTGTCCACTTTTCAAAATCAGTTACCATGTTCGCAAACGCCTTTTGCCTGGCCCTTCTTTTAGGTACCAGTTATGCTGGCCCTCTGTCGTCTTTGAAAGCTGTCAAACGACAGACAGCCGGATTTCAAGTTGCTCCGTATTGGAAGCTAAAAGACTCTATCGTCGATTCCACGTGCAAACAGGTCCTTCAGCAGACCGTCAACTGCGACGAGTATGTCGCCGAGCTAGGCGAGAGAGAGTACCGCAGCTCGCTCGAGGACCCCAAATTGACCGACACCGTCTGCGCGGCCACTTGCAACCGGGCCTTGACTACAGCTAAGAGACGTATCTCAGGTGCCTGCGCTAAAACTCCCAACCTTATGCCGGGAATTCCTGTCGCCACCCTGATTGACTCCATACTCTCTGGCTGGGAGGAGACGTGTTTGAAGGATACAGAAACTGGGGATTATTGCAATGGTAACCCGCCACCTTCGCGTTCCCATTCAGATAGATCACGCCAGTATCTCTTGCTGACTTTCTATCCAAGACATCATCGATTCATGGGAGGAGTTTGAGCTGATTGAGGACATGCCCCAAGCTCAGGTGTGTTCGTACTGCTTCGGCGCAAAGCTGCGAATGATGCAGAAGTCCCCATACTCAGCCTACGACGACCTGTTTGCCGAAATGCTCAAGTATGTCAACAAGAGTAAGTCTTCATATCCTTTAACTGCCTACCCATGTCCATCAAGTGGGTTAGCGATTGACTAATGGAACGATAGAGTGTGGCGTGGAAAGCGCTACCGAACCTGTCGACAGCCCCATCGACGTGGACAACGCCATGCCCGAGACGTGTGACAGCAACTTTGTCTACGTGACGAATGATGGTGACACTTGCGACAGCATCGCGATTGCAAAGTCAGTCTCTGCTGCTACGCTCTACTACAACAACCCAGATCTGCGCAACTGCAGCAAGATTGAGGCCGGAGTTGAGCTGTGCTTGCCACAGTCATGCAGGACTCTCTACACGGCCAAGGAGAATGACGACTGTGTCAAAGTCGCCGTCGATGCAGGCACCTCATGGATGTCCCTAGTCGACTGGAACCTCAGTCTTGATTCACGCTGCACAAATCTCTGGGGCGATAGCCCGTCTTGGGGCACCGTCATATGCGTCAGTCCTCCTGGTGGCCAGTTCGAAGACCAAGGGACCGGAACCGACAATCTTGATAGAGGGAGTGAAAACTTGGGGGGCGAAGGAGGCTCTGGCGACGGCTACGCCGAGGGAGTTGTGAGCGCACCGAGTGGCAATGTAGCTAAAGACACGACAGTCTGGTGCGGCGACTACATCTTGGCAAAGAGTGGCGTTGGATGTGCCAGCATGTTGATCTCGACGACCAAAGCCGTGCCCATGGACTTGTTTCTCGAGGCAAACCCATCGCTCAAGACGGCAACTGAGTGCGACAAGAACCTGATTTCCGGGACATGGTACTGTTTGCGCTCGGTTCGTAACTTCGAGCTTTAGCCAACAGCCCGAACCAAGAGATATTCGCCGATGGATTCGGAAGAGACATCCTCGTAGCCTTCAATCATACAATTCTCTTGAGCTTGCCGTTCACCACTGCGTACCAGCCTTCGTGTCCCTAGTCGTGCGAACCCTTTGTTTGTGTCTCAAAGTCGACCCGGAGTGACCATTTCTTGATAATCGCAGAGAGCTCCACGATTCATTGCCCCGCGATGCAACTTGGTTGCTCTCAGGGTGTAGCTGTAGCGGGCGAGCTATGCGTGTGTATCTCATGGTCGAACCACCCAGGAGCCACCACCAAAACGCAGGCAAAGCTTGGCCTTCCTAGAGGGGGGTGCGCAATTTCTTGCAATTTCTCGGGGTCCGGAGCCCGAGTCTCAACCCGGCCATGCATCATCTTGTATTCCTTAACCCCACATTCCCAGGGATATCAAAGGATCCCGTTGGGAATGCAGCCCCGTTTATGCATAAATATGGACCTGCCATCTCTCAAATGGGTCCACGACCGTTGGGTAACTTACTTGACGAAGGTTGGGCTCGATTTCTAACCGCGCTGTTGGTATCGTCGCTCAGTGGCTCAGTCCCACCGCTCTTCAGACAGCGGGTTGATCCTGGCCGACGCTTTCGGATCGAGCCGTGAGCGGGTCCTTCCCGATCTAATTTAATACGAATAACCAATCGGAACTCTACCAAGAAGGCTAACTAATGTGCCCAAATTCCATGCCCCTGCAATCCACCCATCACAGCTGAGCAGAGGTGTGTTGGTTGTTTCCCTAGAACCAACACAGAGTCGCTTTGTGACAGCAGTTTTCTCGTATCTAGATTGAATGAACTCCGGTCCAATGATACGAAGACACGGACCTATGGGTATGAACCTTGGTACCCGCACTCAGCCCACCGTCTAGCAAATAACCAACGAGCAAGCTTTGGCAAGGGTCAAAAGACCCTCGGCCAAATCGGACATTGATGAGTTTGTACAGGGATATGCGGATATCGGAAGCTGTCGGCCCCTTCGGGATGTCACTCCAGCCAGGCAACTCCAGTGGACCTCATGCATTGGCTACCAGTGATGATAATGATCTCGCGCATCAAAGTGGAAACCTAGAGACGCCGAGACCTTCCACTGATGTGATCACACGGCGCATCTCGATTTTCTTTGCTCGTATTTGCCCTGCCAAGATTCACTGCTGTAATCTTATTCGTGGTTGATTACGGACCCGAAGACGAACGCAATCATCACCAACATGTACGGGGTAAGTTCCGCTGTTAGTGTTTAGGATAGCATAGTTTCAGTGGTGTGCCTAAAGTGCTTGGCAATGAAAGCCTGCAATATTGGTGGCTTCATTCACTGCACGATCCGGGTGTGTTGGTCGATCTTTGAGGCTTTTTCTCCCAGAACGGAACATCACGACATGGTCATTCACTTCTGACATCCTGCCTCTTAGACCAATTCCAAAAAGTTGGCCATGGGGCGTTACTTGTTGATAAAAGCCGTCAACATGTAGCATTCCGTCGTTGATTGTTGTGCATAGCTTGACTTTCGAAACAGTTGTGAGGCCCACTAGTGACGACGACGACGACAACAGTAATAATACCAATAACAATATGGTAGTCTCAAAGTCCATACTGCGGCCGTCATTTTTGCTCGCTAGTATTATCGCCCTTGCTGCCTCCGCAGTGGTTCCTCGCGTACGTCCATCTCGTGGTTATGTTGCTCGTCGACAGGCTCTCCCAGAAGGCGTCCCAGAAGACTGCACGTTTTCAGACACGCCTACTAGCGAAGCGGATGACTGCCAAACCCTTGCAGACATCTGGAAATCTCCTATGAAGACTTTATCGCCTGGGTGAGCATTGTACTATTTCTTCCACAATTTATCGCAGGTAACTGACACTTGAACGTAGAATCCCTCAGTTGGTGACGACTACAGTGGGATTCAGGTAGGTAAGTCCTATTGCGTCGAACGCAACTAGGGCGCTCCTATTGCAGTATCGACGACAACTGAGTCTGACCCTAATCCGACGACGCCCTCCAATGGTAAGACGCCTTTTCGTTCGCTCCTACATACCTTTGAGCTGCGCTGACACTTTTATCTAGGTGTTGAGACCCCTGACTCTGTTCAACCGGGCATTGTGAACAACTGTAACAAGTTTTACTTTATCAACAAAGGCGAAAACTGTCCAGATATCGCTTCCAAGAACGGCATCACGGAGGCTGAATTCAGCAAGTGGAATCCCAAAGTCGGTGCCACATGTACCGGCCTGTGGGCGGATACATATGCATGTGTCTCCATCATCGGCTATAAACCTACAACCACCAGCCCTACTTCGACTAAGTCTACGCCTACGAACGGTATTGAGACGCCCTCGCCTATTCAGGACAACATGATAAAGAGGTGCAACAAATTTCATCTCATCAAGACAACTACAATCTGTTTGTCCATTGAGTCCTACTATCAATTGCCGTTGGCCACATTTTATACACGGAATCCGAGTGTTGGCAAGACTTGCACTGCCTTATTAGTTGACTACTACATTTGCGTGGGCGTTGTCGGCTGGGAACCTCCCACAAAAACTACTATTAGTAGTACTACTACTGCAAAAATTCCTCCTACTAACGGTATTGCAACTTCTTCCCCGATCCAGAAGAATATGGCCAAGAACTGCGATGAGTTTTATCTAATTAAGTTAACTACCACCTGTTCATCGATTGAGTCTTACTACAACATCCCCCTCGCCACCTTCATTTCCTGGAACCCCTCCGTGGGTAACGGATACACTTCACTCCTAGTTGACTACTACGTCTGCGTAGGTGTTGTCGGTTGGAAGCCGCCTACCACGACAACGACGAAGGTCCCTACGCCCACCAATAGTATTGCAACGCCTACGCCAATTCAAACTGGAATGACTAAGACCTGCAACAAGTTCCACTTAGTCAAGTCTACTACCACTTGCGCGTCGATCCAGGACTACTACAAGATCACTATGGCCCAACTGGCGTCCTGGAATCCGGCAGTCGGATCAAAATGCACAGCACTCTGGCCGGACTATTACGTATGTGTTGGCGTCATTAGCCAAACGACTCCAACTCAACCAGGCAACGGTGTCGAAACCCCCTCTCCTATTCAGACAGGGATGACAAAGAGCTGCAAGAAGTTCCATCTCGTTCAAACTACAACAACTTGTGCGTCCATTCAGAAGTACTATGATATCACGATGGCGCAGCCAGCAAAATGGAATACTCCCATTGGGTCTACCTGTACAGGTTTATGGGCGCACTATTATGTTTGTGTTGGTGTTTAGGTAGATACAGGATGTAAAGATAAGAACTGGGGGGGGAAAGACCTAATAAAGTTTCAAAACCCCACAACTGAACAGCCAATTTTATCACACTATACCTACCACTAGGCAAAGTTCAGCTGATAGGTACTGTCCAGTTTGAATGACTAAAAATATGCATGTTTACCTTTGGCTTGGGAATATAGGAAACTGCAAGATACATTCCATTCTTGTCGCCTCACTGGCTGCTACTACATCATTTCATGTACTTGTTTCTGCTCCAGACGTAGAATCCCTCTGATCTCTTTGGATATAGCTACACAGCTCCACCTGCTCATCTGTCCATAGCTATTCTGGCCGTTGCGGTAACCTAATTGGAATCTAGAATCTACACAACTATTGAAAACATCGTAATACCTGCAGACTTTTCGTAACTGGGTGTGGGGTTTGGCTTAAGAAGGTACGCCTCGCCGGTACAGTAGCCACCGTGGTCCATGGGTATACGAGCCTTTCTTCCTGGATCACAGTGCAATAGGACAAAAATAGAATACAGGTGTGTAATCACCACAGCATGATCTCCTAATGCCGCAGATGTGTCTTGTTTCAACTTGCATACACTATGGGCTTGCACGAGACTGCATCAGCCAGGCATTGTGTACGATATAGGCAATATCACAGAGCAGGGAGTGGTAGTCGTCATCAGACCGACTCGGCTCCTGGGGCGGTGACAGATCCCTTTCCAATGCGTAAACTTTTGCCATTTCTTCTGGCGGAAGCTGTTTGCCCTCAATGTACAAAGCCTACATCTATCCTTGCCTGGCGTCTTGTTTATGTTGCTGGGCATACGGCCCGAGCTAGTGCCGTCACCACGAAGGACATCGCGGTCAGCTTTAAGCCGGCCTTGGCAGCCGAGGGAGCGGGTCCGGCAGAACAGCAGACCTCGGTGAGGGAGTTCCTCCATAGCAATTAGGTGGCGAGACTCTCCTGGCTAGATTTGCTCTCTTCACGAGCGTTGCAATTGCTCTGTGTAGTGTGACCTGTTGGATCTATTATAGGTATAGGGTAG
This sequence comes from Ilyonectria mors-panacis, assembly GCA_002991585.1. Lineage (NCBI taxonomy): Eukaryota > Fungi > Ascomycota > Sordariomycetes > Hypocreales > Nectriaceae > Ilyonectria > Ilyonectria mors-panacis. Next base: position 429,744 of record PPHJ01000086.1, on the reverse strand, counting down.
GCAAAATCGGAATGGTGCTTGTATGGAGAAGGATGTCAGGACCTCGGTCAGAGCAAAGAGGTGTTTGTCATGTTTGGTAATGTTTGGGTTATAGATCCATATAACTGGATTGTGTTGGTAGCTGAGTAACTAATAGGCTATTCCAGGTTCTACAGTAAGTGCCATAACGTATATTTTACTGAGGATGGTGGTGACCATCAAAGGTTTTGTACGCTCCTCAAATCATTGGATGCCGGTGTAGCCAGCGGCTTATCAGAAACACATCACACTTAGGAATGACTGAAGAGGTGTCCCGACAAGATTTCAAACAGTTCTCTGCGACTCTTGACACTTCCCAAAAAGGATTCTTCAGACCCAATCGCGCCGACGATGACGTGCTCCAACCCAGCCGCAAGCTGTGGCCACATCTTTTCGACGAACTCTGTAACAGGCATACCAAAAGACCGGCCCCTGTCGGGTCCCATGTAGCCGTGAAGCTCGGCTTTAAATAGTTAATTTCATCCCATGTGGCAACGAGATACGCCAGTAACTTACTCTGTACAACTGGAGGCCAAACTTCGATGATCTTTGTAGAAGATCCCACAGTCTGTCGACGCAGACAGTCGATGTACGCTGTCAAAGCCGCTTTAGAAGCAGAGTATGCGGGCATAGTGGCGGCAGGAACGTGTGCAAGTATGCTCCCCGTGATGATCAAGGCGCTTGGGGAGGACTTGCTTTGTAGATGGGGGAGGAACTTGATGGATAGATCCACGAGCCTGGTGAAGTTGGTGGTCATTTCATGATGGAAGACATCCAGGTTAACCTCTGTAGGTTTGGATAGCTGCACTTGGCTTTGTGTTCCAGAATTGAGGAAGACGCAATCGAGATCAGGATACTGATTGACGATTCTGTAATCGAATATCAGTATTGCGCCAGAAAAGGAGAAATATTTACGAGAACCACTTACTCATTGACAAAAGCGTCCATCCCGGCTGTGTCCGTGACGTCGTATCGTACGCCACTGGCCTGCTCCGCTCCATGCTTCTCGACAAAAGCATCAAGTCTCTGCTGGCGCCGCCCAACGGCAATTACTTTACTGCCTTCGAGGATGAACTCGTCCGCCAATGCAGCTCCTATCCCAGAGGTGGCGCCGACAAGGAGAACACGCTTGTATGGAGAAGACATGGTTAATTCGTGTCGTAAGCTTGAGGGGTTAAATCTCTATTTGATCGCGCAATTTGCAGTCAGATGGAATGGATGGTGCCCTTTATACAATCGTAGAGTCCGGCTCGAGAATCACTCAGATAGCTTCGAGCTGGCTCTTGCGATACTAAATTTCCCTAACAGGCTAGCTTTCCGGAGCTTTAGCGGGCATTTTGGCCATGTCTGTGGGTAACGGTGATGAGTCCTCCCGTCAAGGCCGGATGCGGTTGAAACGATCATGTGGACGTAAGCGACCTAGCAGCGATAATACTATATCCGCCTGGACCTGGAAGACCACCGAAGGCCGAGGCTATTTATACAACCCCCCAGCTGCTCTCATGCAGTCATTGCATAACACCCCGTCATTGCCCATACTGTCCAATAGTCGACGTCTGACCTTGTCCTAAGGATATCGGCGATATCCTTGGCTACCCGGATATTCCCCTTCTCGGCCATATAGTCTATTGAATTGCAGATCCATTCTTGCATGTGCTTATCTGTTGAAACACAGGCAGCGGCGTAAAGTGGTGCCAGCAGAGTCCTGCACTGGAGCTTCTGTATCGGTAAGAAAGGCTCTGCGTTGTCTGGCCTGGCCCCTGGAAGGATGAACTGGGGCACCGTGTGGCAGATTCGCCGTGAAATACGGTTGATGGTTTCAGAAGCATCAGCTTCGGAACTCGGATGATGGTCTCTGATGATTTTCGTCATTTCTAGACGCATTGCCCTCAAAGCGTTCCAAACCTGTGTTGCAAAATGGTTCGGGTAGACGTCGTATTGTCCATCGAGAAGCCGTGGCCCGTAGTTGACGGTCGCTAGGACAGGTACGACCTTCCAGAACTCGGGTAGCTTCTCCTCCAAGCTTATTAGATTTTGATCAATCTCCTTTGCCTTCTCAACTACCCTAGTCCCGCCGCCACCTCCGTCGTGATGGACTTCGGCTCTCAGGTTCACGATGTCTAACAGTATGCCCATAAAGTCCCATTTGTTATCCACAAAAAGAACGTCAAGCTCTTTGCGTAACGATAGTATGGATTCGGGAACGAATACCTTGGCAGCTCCGCAACTGATGGTTAGTGTTGTTACCACACTTCTGGTCAGCTGGCAGGCGATTTGGTTGGAGAAGTTCAAGGATCCCCGCGCTGAGACCAGCGACATTGCTCCTCGGGATATGGCTCATCCATGAAGGCGCTGTGTGAGCTTTGCGATTGGATAACTTCTCGTATACGTCAAGGAGCAAGACCGATTGCAGAATCTCGTCGCTCTCTAGCACCTTGGGGTTTTGCAAAGCTTGACCCAGGTTCTGGATAGCTACCACGTACCTCTTGTTTGCCAAGCTCATGAGCTCCTGAGTCTCGAATTGGACAGCCGTAAAGGCCAGGCTGACTGCGTCGACACTGCACGCGAGATGCCCGCTGGCTGGAGCCTGGGTATAGAGGGGGACGAGAGAGGCATAGCTGCGTGAAAGTCCTGCGACATACAGCGAGAAGAAGATTTTTCGACAGCGTGTACTCATGTCCAAATCCAGGTCCCACATTGGCAAGGGACAACCAGATGCTTCAGCGGGATAATATCCCGAGCGGGCCAAGACCTTGTGCCTGGCTGCATCCGTCTCGTCGCGGAAGACCAAGTCCTGGAGATTCCGGTATCCGTGGCACGATATTTTGGCTCTCTGGGGGGGGGTGGGGGTGGGCAGGTCATACCCGGAGCTTCCGCTTCCTACATGGAAGACAGTCCTTTGAAGGCCGACCTTTGTTGACCATGGTACTTGACTCGGTTCCTTTCTTCTTGGCGTAGCTTGTGCCTGTGTACCTGGTGAAAGGCAGAGCATCCGACGAAAGATGGAGGTGGCCGAAGTGGATTGAATCAGGATGATAGTGATCGGCTGAGTTGGAGGTTGGAGGGGAGGCCACTCTATAACGGAAAAGGAAAGCCATGCGGAGTCTAGAACAGCCCATTCCGTTAAGGGTAAAGCGGTTGATCAGTTGGAAGGTTAGGGAGAAGAAACTTTACCGACTTCTTGGTGGGGAACGGTCCCGTTCTTGGCATAGCTTCGCAGGGAGTAGATAAACAACGTGATAACTCCGGAAGGCTAGCCCGATTAGCTTAGTTGGTGAGAAAACTTACGACAGCTACATGGTTCATACACATACAGCTTCCTTGGAGCAAACAGCCCAGGTTTAGATAGTTCAAGACGTCAATGTTTCAATTTCGAACTTCTAAAACACACCTTTTTCCACTGTCGCTCAGGACTGATGCTTCTGAATCACCTCCACCAAGGTTTTGCCGATAACTCCGGCGCTCGGCGGGTTCTGTCCAGTCACAAGATTCGCACTCTTCCCACTGACGACCACCTTGACGCCAAACAGCTGGTCCGCCTTCTCATACTTTCCACCGTGGTTTCTAAGCTCATCTTCAAGCAGGAAAGGCATCGCATCGGTGAATTTATAGGCATCTTCCTCGGCGTTCGAAAACCCGGTGACTGTCTGGTCCTTCACCATATACGTCCCATCCGAGAGCTTGACATTGACCAGAGCCGCAGGCCCGTGACTGACAGCCGAGACAATCTTTCCGGACTCGTAGAATTCCCGAACTAGTTCATGAGATGTACTGTCCACAGCAAGGTCGAACATGGCTATTGTGGATACGTTAGAGTCTCAGCAAGGGAAGAAGGCATAAGCGGACTCACGGCCATGGCCACCGATGAAGAAGATACCGGCATAGTCGGAAGACCGGCCTAGAAAACTCTTGAGTTTCATGGTGTGTTTCCAAAGATGTTCTTTCTCCCTCAAGAACTCTTGGCATGCCTCGTCATCTTTGGAGTCCTCAATAGAGTAGGGGTCAATCGGGGCTTCGCCTCCCTCTGGGGAAGCCATGACGAGGTCGACATGAGAAACGAGGTCGTTGTACGGATGAACTAGTTCGGGGAGATACCAACCAGTCTTCATATTATCCCGCGTGGGGAGAACGTCCTGAGACGTGAGGACGACGAGCAGCTTCGGTCTGGCAGACATGGTCGATGAGTGCGCTCAACGCTGGTGGCTATTCAACTTGTAGGATATTCAAGGTGTTGCTTTACTAGAAGCTATGAGACCCGAGAAAATAAGACGAGAAGAGCGCCCGTTTTAATACCGAAGGTTTTCGGAGTTGGGCGTACATGGAGAGCCCCCGTGCTTGTCGTCCATCGCATCGCAAAACTTTGACTTTGACTAGCAAAACCAAATCATCGCCCTGAATGAAGTCATTTGTGGGTCAACATTCACCGTCGGATTTAAGGCAAGGACCATGTAATCAAGTAACGCCGAAACTATAGGCGTTTTCGAGAAGTAAATTGGTATAAACTCCGGTCATTCGAACCACTCCTCGTCTACAACCACTATCGTATCATTCGCGATTCATCCTCCTCACAAATCTCCATTACTCGTCGAGAATAATATTCTCATCTTTAATTCATATCCAAAATGGCCTTCACCGTCACCCTCGTCTTCCCGAATGAACCCGACGCCAAATACGACATCGACTACTACATCACAAAGCACATGCCCATGATTCAGGAGCGTTAGGGCAAGTACGGTGTCACCAGCTGGTCGGCCACAAAATTCATCGACGGGTTAGATGGCTCGCCTTCCCTCTACGCCTTTGGATCAGTCGTCAATTGGGACAACGCGAGCCAAGTCCAGGCCGCCTTCGCTGGACCTGAGGTGGCGGAAATCATGGGAGATGTCTCGAACTTCAGCAACAAGGAGGCCATTTTCCTCCTAGGCGAAGTTCTGCACTGAGGAACGTCCTCGGACCTGCGGACCTGGTGTGATACTTTGTTGTGTCAAGCTTGCAAATGCAGGGGGCTAGTCAATGGTGTTATTTCAAGAGACTTGTTGTGAAATCATGTCACACTTACGTCTCTTGTGTCTCAATGAACAGGCTCTACTCGTATTCACCACTACCATGGAAGTTCTTGCTCATCCCAAGACCAAAACCTTCCCGATATCTTCTCTCTCGTTTCTTTGTCAATGACGTTAACTATGCCATTTACACCATCTTCTACAGCAACCGGAGCCTCTGACAGACCCGAGCTCTGGGCTGCATGATTCCCTAGCTATCAACAGTTAGCACGGGTTCCTATGTGATGTTGCAGGAAACACACATCTGTCTGCAACCAGCCAGGATTGATAGAAAATGCAATCAAATGCGAGTTCTCGAAGTGGATCTTTCTAGTGATAAAGTTCAACGCTGTTTTGGATGAGCCATAGGCCGTGTTCTCAACCATTAGTTTATCCATGCCCCCAATGCTCCCGGCACCAGACGAGATGGCGACAAATTTTGGCGTTGGTGATGCCGACAGCAGACACGACGTCGCCTGGAAAAGGAGGAGGGGACCAACGGCGTTGATTGTGAAATGATCCAGCATTTGTTGAACCGGGGTAACGCTCGCCTTTCCAAAGTACTTTGAAATGCCTGCGTTGGCAATGACTAGGTCCAGCTTTTCAATGCCGTGCTGCGATTTGAGGGCTTCCATAGCCACAGGGAAATCTGCCTCGGAGGCGCTGTCGATCTTGACCAGTATCGCTCTGCTGCCCCGTCCAAGGGCAAAGGCATGTAGCGCTTTGGAACTCTCGCTATCAGGGTCCCGTACGGCGGCAATTACGGTGTGATTGGGCCTACATGCCCAAGCCTTAAAGAGAGCCTTTCCAATTCCTTAGGCAACAATCAACCCTGTAAACTGCACAAGCAAGGAGAGAATACCTCTGTTAGCCCCCGTGATGAGAACGTTCATGGTGTCTTGAGTTTCGGATGGCACCGATTTCGGGAACAAAATGAATCGTTGCTTCTTGATTTCGGCCTGTAGCCTGAGATCTGCCAAGGGTTCGGTTGTCGGTGAAGTGGGAAGTCCGAGCACGAGACAAGACCTGGGTGGCCGGGCCTTTTATCGTATTGTTCATGACAGCTAAGTCAAATTCGGCTAGCCTTCCGTAGTAAATCACAGAAGCCAAGTCAGATTAGGCTAGCCTTCCGTAGCATATCATGCCGACTGAAACTCAATCTCCATACTTATTGATTTGCCGGATTCCAATCACATACTTTTGAATATCACGGCTCAACTCGCGATGCTTCTGAGTCGTACACGGCCATTAGGTCAACGCCCCTCCCGTCTGTTGCCATGTCTGTAGTACGAGAGCGGTAACTCTGAGCTGCTGGATCATCCATATGATTATCTTAGTTAGGCCCACTCTTCTATGGCCTCTTGACTGCCACGTACCAACACCCTCAATGAACTTTTCTCGCTTGTCAGTGAGTGGGCTCTGATGTGGCAAGATCATCTGAAACCCCAGGTCTTGTTCTAAATCAAAAAGCTCAAATCTTTATGCCTCCATCGATGTCGCATCGACTGTGCGAAAACCGGTCGGACTAGTATTGACAATCAAACGCTTTTGAACGCTCCTCGCCAGTGCCAGAGCATCACCTCTCGACAATCTCTGAGGTGATGGAGCCTGGCTACATATTATGAATATGGAGATAGTTTTGATCTAGTTGATTGGGGTAGCGGTATGCTTGATGAGCGACTAAATATACAACCGAGCGACTGCCCGAGGGACGAAAATCTGAGGTTGAGTGTCTTGTAACCTCAACTCTTCATAAATTCATTGATTACCTTTGAAATGTGGTACGAGCAATTTCTATTAGTCTCTATTTCCTATGGCCCACTCCTTTGAGTCTAAATACCCGCTCTGGTAAATTCCTCGCTCAGGGAGAAGAAGTCTGCATCTCAAGAGGCGAATGAACGCGGCAATAACGCATTTGAAAGCATACACTGCTAATTTACGGAGTCTGAAAAACATGGCATAGTTAAACCTTGTATATGCTTGATGTTGTACTGGAACGACATGAATGCCAAACTGATTGCATCGACACTTGCAACCCGAGGCTGCATCGCGGAGGCAACATCATAGTGCGGAAGTAGAGCGTCGCATCTATGCGAGAACCCGGTGGCATAAACGCAAATGAAGTAGTGCTATGGGCGAATGTAGCATCAAGTCATGGGCCTACTGTTTCTAAGGGTATGTCTTGTCTCCTGCCGGAACAGCATCTTTTGCTCCTCGCGCGACTCTCGTCGCGGAGGCTAGACCCATAGGGTTGCGGTAACAATTGCACGTCAGCTTCGCCCTTCAGCATTGGTTGCTCGGAGGTCGCACTGCGTTTCTCGGTGTAAGCATTCCAACGAGGTTCGTGAGGCAAATATGGTTGGGCATACTCGAAGCTTCCTCCTCTGGCCCGGAAGACAGTTCCTCGAAGGTCTGCCCGAATTGACCATATTTCTGATATAGGATCTACCAGTTTTGTACATCAGAGCGAACGAAAAGACAAATTCGTTGCCATCGAAAAGAAGGGGGCCGAAGACCAGAAAAGGAATGTGATGCGGCGGGTCCGTAGTGAGGGCCGACTCCTCGCCCACACTCCGGCTGGCCCTCCAGACCCAAAGCTGAACCGGAACCCTAGCCTGTTCTGATTTGCTTGATTTCCTAGTCCAGCACTGCCGTCACATGGCTAGGAGTCTGTTCCGAGCGCGCCGACAAAGAAGCATCGGCCTTTGGAAAGACCGAGGCTGAAGCCGAAGCCGCAAAACGACTGGTGCAGCGTCGCGATATCGGTCTCGCGGCTTCGGTCTTGCGGCTTCGGTCTCAAACCCCACGAATTCAAGGCAACATTGCCCGCCCATGGGTGGGAGTCCAGAAGCTAAGTTATGAGATATGTTATGTCATAAGATCTACCAATTACCCTTGCCACACATAAGGGCTACACCCAATGACAGCCCTGAGAGCGGTCATGCAAGTCAAATTTACCCCAGTTGAAAACGGTGGGGTTTGTATGACTCTGTTGTCTCTTCTTGTTCTGTCAGGTCAGATGCTGGGTTTATCGATCTTACCTCAAATGGTCCTTTGTCCGGGCGTCTAGCATGATGGATATAACTCGAGTACCTTGGAAAAGTTGTAGATGGAATGTCCATTATGATTTAGCCCTTGGGTCCTACAATACCGGTTATGGCTCCCACACTGTAGCTAACTATTCCGTAGAGTGAACACGCTCGCTACTAAAGCTCTTGTTGATTATTGAATCATCACATTAGCCTCATAGAACGAGAGAGATAATAATCCCATTTTAATCCGATTTGAAATAAGCAAGTGTAAAGCCCAATTTAAAGTTTGGAATCCCCGACACCGATAGAAAAGCCGAGGACTAAAGTAGCTAGCGTTCTGGAGACCCATCATTACACTATAACCCCAGCATTTCTATACTACTTTCCGGTTCTAGATACGAAGTAAACTTCACCTTTCCCTAGGTATCTGCTCCCGACCTAAGCTCTTTTGTCCCTTTTGGCATGGACCTGAGGTTCAGAAGCTTAGGCTATCCATATTGAGCCTTGCTCATGTCACAGCCTTCCCCTGCTTTGGTGGGTGCTTGAACCGGAGTCGCCGTAACTCCGGTCCGTGAGGATGGCCAGCCGGCGAGGGGATAGTCGAGTACGCGAGAAATCTCGATGTAGGGAAATGAAAGCCAAACATGCCTCGGATTTGACTTGAGCTTGAATCCCGGCCCAACCGGGGCTCGCGCGGCCACGTTCATCGTGGTCTATGCAAAGCACTATATTAGGGCGTGAATCCTCTTCTTCCTCGTCAGTCCCACGGCTACAAATCCCATACATACTCCTTGCACCTCAAACTTTCACTTATTTTAAACCTTCGATATCAATTCGTGAAGCCTGAGCATCATGCACATATCAAAACTCCACTCGGCGGCCTGCCGCCTAGGCAGCATCATGCTGGTAGTTGGCGGCATGTTTGCGAAGGCAGAGCCCTCTGCTTCAGCGGTCGACACTTACGACTATATCGTGGTAGGCAGTGGTCCAAGAGGTGGGCCACTGACCAGCAACCTCGCCCGGGCAGGTTTCGAGACGTTGCTGCTTGAGGCCGGCGACGATGAGAGTGCAGACCCTAACACGCAGATTCTCGCGTGGGCCAGAGCTGTAGGCATAAAGGAAAGCCTCAGCTGGTCATTCTGGGTTCGTCATTACGATGACGATGACCTCGAAAAGAAGTATCGGCATCTTGTCTGGAGACTCCCGAATGGCGACTTATGGGTTGGACCTGGGAGCGATGCGCCTGAGGGGGCCGAAATGCTCGGAATCCAGTACCCACGAGGTGCGACTCTTGGAGGTTCATCAATCGTCAATGCTGGTCTCACAGTTCTGCCCAGCGATAGTGATTGGGAACACATCAAAAGCATCACAGGGGATGCATCCTGGAGGTTAGTACCATATCTTTTCAAAGGAAACCCCGTTGTGTTAGCCCTGTTAACCTGACACACCGAAATAGTGCCCGGCACATGAGGGACTTGTTCGTTAAGCTGGAGAACAATCAATACCTTCCTCCTGGGACTCCAGGACACGGCTTCTATGAATACCTTGAGACGATAATGGGGAATGGCAGCATATTTCTCGCCTCCCCTCAGGCAACTGAGGTCTTCGAGTGCATGGCCGCGGAGGCCGGTGAAGATCCCGTAGACCTGCCACAGCTCTTAAGCACCGATGCTAACATGCTCAACCCTGACAGGGACCAGATGACTGGCCTCTCAGGGCTAGTCTTCCATGCCAACACCACCTGGGGTCGCTATAGCTCGAGGGGGCGCGTTCTTGACACATTGCGCGCTGTTGACAGAAAAGGCAAGCGGAAGTACCCCCTGGACCTCAGACTCAACTCGTACGCCTCCAAGGTGATCTTCGACAAGCATAAGAAGGGTTCAACTGCCCGAGCTATAGGGCTAGAGTATTTGGAAGGCAAGAGCGTCGACCAGGGTGATCTCCGCTACAACTCGTCGAACGTGGGAACCCTTCGCCGGGCATATGCGAAGAAAGAAGTCATCCTTAGTGGCGGCTTGTTCAATACGCCACAGCTGCTGTTGCTGAGCGGTATTGGACCGGGTGCTGACCTCAAGCCGCTCAATATCCCAGTTGTTACCGACTTTCCGGGAGTTGGTGCCAATATGCAAGAGCACAACGAAATTGCCGTCATCGGGGAAGCATCTCAGATCTTCAATTTTGACGCAGCCCCCGGGTTCCCTCGCTCGCAGTGCACATGGGGCGCCCCTGGTGATCCTTGTTATGAACTCTGGCTACAGGGAGAGGGACCCTATACACAGCCCGGCCTTAAATCGGACGTGACGTTCCTCAAGACCAACCATTCCAACATTAACGAGCGCGATATCGCCATCTTTTCCGGTCCGTTTGCCTTCCGCGGTCTATGGCCTGCAACTCCCAGTCAGTCATGGCAAGATCCCCCCACAACTTGGGGGCTGCTTAGTGTGCAAATGCATGGGAGCAACCGCGCTGGATACCTCAAGCTCCTCTCAGCTGACCCGACCATGCCGCCCGAGATCAACTTCCGATTCTTCGCCGACAAGGGTGCCGACGAGGCCATTGCTGCTATGAAGGAATTCATCCGCTGGGGCCGCCGTGTGTTCAACCGCGTCCAGCAACCGGTTGCTCCCTTCAACATCACCTGGCCTCCTTGCGCGGGCTCGGTTGAGGCAGACGGCAGCTGCTCTATCGCTAACAACGACGAGGACTTCATTCGCGAGAATAGCTTTGGCCATCATGTCACGGGAACCTATGCCATCAGCCCCAAGGGTGACCGGAACGCTGTCCTCGACTCCAACTTCCGTGTCCACGGCGTTTCTGGTCTGCGTGTCGTTGACGCGAGTGCTTTCCCTAGGTCCCCAGGGGCCTTTCCCATTCTCGCGACGTATATGCTTAGTGAGAAAGCCGCAGAAGCTATCCTGTCACGCAAATGATCTGTCTGTCTAGCATCACTTCTAGAATGAAAAAGTCGACGTCCTTCTTGGAGTCCCTTTGTTCGGCCACAATGTTTTTCTTTCTTTCTTTCTTATTTGCTCTGAGACAAAGATCCAACTCTCCTTCACGGCTCCTGTTCACGCAGGATACTACTTCATAGCTGAATATATTAAGTTAGCCCCCTCCCCCCCCCACTGCGCTCTATTATGGTCGCACATTGCCGAATATCCACAAGCATAAAAGCCCTTAAATTTTTTCACGATAAGCCTTCCAACACCTCTTAAAGTCTCTTATATAAGTATTCACAGTAGCCCTTACAATAGTTCTTGTTACATCTATACACAGCACTCCTCTTGACGTGTCCAGAATTATCTGGATCCCTCATCGTCACATCGCGCTCGGGACCCCAATCCAGCTGTATTTTTCTCGAAGTCTGCGCCAAGCATGCCTAGTGCCTACATGATCCCAGCAACGACTCCCAATGCAGTAAACACAGTGGGTGCATGATTGACCGCTACACAGGATTGTGCACTCACCCTGAAACTTTACAAGAAGTTGAGGAGAAATAGAGCAACCAATTCAACTTACCTAGTAGTTTTCAGTGCTTTCGCCGCCGCAAGACTTGACCTAGCAAGCCTCGTGTGAGTCATTGTAGTTTAAATGAAACCAGCCTTTGGTAATGAGTGATGCTTCTGAATTCCCTCAGCTTTCCTGCAACAGTAAACTTCATGGTGACTAGTGTTAGATCCGCTGTCGATGACAATGACCAACGGGTGAGGCAAACAAACAGCTCACCATATGCAACAGGAGATTCACTATGCCATCCCTAAATAACACCAATATTATGTTAACTTTCAAGCTTCTTTTCTCGTCACCCCGATGAGATAGCCATCACTTCTCCAAGTGTCCTACAAGATTCCATGTTAATCTTCTCTCACTCAGCCCCGCGAAAACCTCACCGGCCGTGGCGCTCAGGGCAGCGCCTCAATATTTTTTAAGGTCTAGGCGACAATACTGAACATTCCGCCAAGACTCGAAATACGAGAAACGCAATGATCTTTTGTTCGGGGCGTTTTGATCAATGCTTATTGCTTGATCGGCATACCACATACCTACCTGCCTATTTAGGCAGGTCAATGTAACTATCAAGACTTGGCAAGCATCGAAACCTGGTAACATTTTATGCTTATATGATTCACGACCTTCCCTTTCATCTCTCAATCCTGTCTCTTGTACTGTTGCTCCTCTCACCCTTGGTCCAACGCATATCCATCACCACACAGATCAAAAAAGACTCACCAACATGAGGTTTCCCACGTTTGTTGCCGCGCTCGGCATGACATCTTCTGTCAACGCCTGTCTTCTGCCTGGAGAGCGTGAGGCTGACCGCCAATTCGCCCTGACTGGTGTCCGCCCAGACCGGCGTTCAACCATTCCCCGCCGTCAAGCTTCCACTACATTTCCCATTGGCACCGGCGATCGGTTTGCTAACGGATGTGTCAAGCCTGTTGGACTTGGTGCCAATGACCGTGAGCTCGAATCCGTTTTGAGTGTCAAGGAAGTCACCTCTGCCCTAAGGGGACTGAAGAAGGGATATCCCCGCCAAGTTCAGCTCTTTGAGCCTCCCTTCAAAAACATTTGAGGGTAGAAAAATACACGGCGCAGTGGTGGGCGACAATCCTAGGGTGTTCATCATGAGCGGCATCCATGCGCGGGAGCGCGGTGGTCCAGACAATGTCATCTACTTCCTCGCCGACCTCCTCGCTGCACGCAAAGCTAGATCAGGACTTTCATACGGCGGCAAGAACTACACCGCTGAGGATGTCAAGACAGCTCTATCCGCGGGCATCGTCGTTCTTCCGCTAACGAACCCCGACGGTGTGGCGTATGACCAAACCACAGATACGTGCTGGCGCAAGAATCGCAACACGGAATCATCTTCAGGCGCTGCAGACGGAAGTGACGTGGGAGTTGACCTGAACCGCAACTACGACTTCGTCTGGGATTACAAAACGGCCTTCAACCTCAACGCTTCGGACTCGCCCGCATCAGACGACCCAGCAAGCGAGGTCTTCTACGGCACGGGTCCCGCTTCCGAACCTGAGACTGAAGCTGTGGTATGGACACTCGACCAGTACCATAACATTACTTGGTTCATGGACCTGCACTCGTACACCGGAAGCATCCTTTACTCTTGGGGTGACGATGATGCCGGTCACGAAGAAACGGAGCAGAACTTTGTTAATCCTGCTTTTGATGGCAAGCGCGGCTATGTGGGAGAAGATCCACCTGATAGCGTCTACAAGGAGTACTTCACCGCTGAGGATCTCAAGACGGAGGAAGACGTCACGTCTGTCATGGTCAAGGCCATGCTAGCAGCAGGCACTGTCCCTTATGACGCGTACCCGGCCGTCGGTTTGTACCCGACATCTGGGGCAAGCAACGACTACGCAATGGGACGATACTACGGCAAGCTGGCGTGCGGCTCGAGTCGTATGTTTGGTCTGACCATGGAGTTTGGCGCTGGGAGTAGCTCAGACCCAAGCTGCCCGTTCTATCCTGATGCGGCCGAGTACCACGACAATGTCCGGCAGGTTGGAGCTGGATTTATGGAAATGATGTTGCTTGCAGCTGGGCCAGCTGGTGACCCTTTGTATCTGGAGTGTTGATAGAATGTGTTTCAAAGCAGTTGAAAAGGCGCGGCTCACCACTGGAGTATGTTTCCACCCTCGGGCAGAAGTTCAAATTGATTTATTTATAATACATTTAAACCTTGGCTCATAATCACAATACGTCAACATTCTCAGCATTGAGACCCTGATCTAACATATTCAACTAGATCTGTCAGCTTGCGATACCAGTGGCCTTCTGTGACGGCTGTATCTATTCTAGAGGTGTATCGTAGGCAAGGGGGCGTTCCGTACTTGATTGAGGTGTGATCGGGACGTCAGCTTGTGAGCAATATACGTCATGGATCTGGTAATGGTAAAGATAGAGTCTTCAGGTAATCAACTTGTAATTAAATTAATAGCTGAGGAGCTGCTTCCAGTGAAAGCGCACTCCTCAGGCATCTATATACTAGCTATCTTATAAGGATTACTGGGACTATTTTTATTTTTTTTAGTTTTTCTTTTAGCTTTACTCAATATCATCAGATAGATCGAAGCCATACAGTATTTTCAAACAATAGAGACAAATATTTAGTGCTACACCCAGCAACAGAAGAGACAGTAGCTGAACAATAAGGTTGGTCTTTGCCTTAAGCTTTAATTCAACCCTTCTGGCTTCAACCCTACTGTTAAAGGTTAGAATGGGGCGAAAAAGTTAGACAGGATTCCGGCAGATGGAAAAAAAAGCAGCTTGAAACCCAAACTTGGGCCTTGGCAACTGTGACGTGCACAACGAAAATGCAGTAAATTCAAACATTAGGTTCCCTCATCGAGGGGTAAGAGTGAGGTATATAAATATATAAATAAGAGTATATTTTAAGACTCAGAAAAAGTGGGTTGGGTCTTCCAGGTGGCCAGGCCGTGGCACCTTTCTTCAACTCCACTTATCCAGAGACAATTCAATCTTGCACGTAAAACTTCCGAGATAAATCCCCTCCCAAAGACGTTTTCTTGGCGGCTGACGTGGTCCACTTCATCTTCACTGACACATCCATCGTTGTACAAACCAACTGGCCATCTCCTCTAAGCGCAAAGACGAAGACCTGGTCATCAAAAATAATGACGAGCGGAGCGCTCTCGGCCTCTATCCCAGTGTCGTCCCAACCGGACCATTCTGAGCCGTCGTAACTTTGGTGCTGAAGGGTTCCGTTATTGCCGAGGGCGAGTACGTCGTAGGTGCCTTTTGATAGAGATACAACAGATGGCACGCTCGTGATGTTTCCACCCAAGTTTTTCAGTGGCGAGTGCCCAGTGGATGATGACCAGGAAAAGTGATACATCTTGTTGTCCTCTTGGACACCAAAGAAGTCCAGGTGTCCGGCATTGTCGTCAAAGGAAACCACAGTCGGATCGCCAATGAAAGTACCATCGAAGCTTTGCGGATCCAACCACTTTTTGTCTGCTTCGTTCCACTGAGAATGCCAAACTAAGAGCTTGTTTCGGTCGTACCATATTATATCGTGGATGATATCAGCGTTGCGGCACACCACGGCCGGTGCAGAAGCTGCTACACCGCGGCCTTGTAGCTCCCATGCTCCTCCTGGGGTGGACCAAGTTGGGTCATCCATGAATGACATCCACCATTTGTGACTGATGTCGTGCGAGGAAGAGTCTGTCGACCAAATGTCGATCCTATCGTCGTAGACCTTGCATAGGATGGGTTGACTTCCTGCGTTTGGTCCCAGGTCCTCCCAGACCGACCACGAATCGTTCTCCAAGCGACGGCCGTAGACAGTCTTATCGGAGGAGCTGACGGCAAAGACGTCGACTCGAGGGATCTTGTAGGTTTTGTTTTCCCAAGCGATCGCAGCAGGCTGGCTGATTAGATTGCCCTTTGGGTCGCCAAGATCGATCCATTCGTCCCACGATGTCCCGTTGTTTGAGGTGTATGCGATGCGGTTCTTGGCTGTGCGGGCAAAGACGTGGAGAGTGTCCTGGGAGGTGGCTGTGGAGAAGACCTGGGGACATAATCCATCGCAGAAGACGTTTGTCTCTGCGTTGGGATCATCCGATGCATGTGAGCTGTTCGGGCTGTTCGAACCGTCTGAGGAGATGTTGCTGTTGCTCTCGTTTTTGCCGCCCAAGCCGACAACAAATCCCACCACTAATCCGATCACGATTACCAAGAGGGTGGCAGCGATGGCCCAGGTCCTCCTGCGCTGCCACCACCGACCCTGCCCTAGACCGTTGTTAGCCTTGACTTCGGGCAAGAAATTGTCTGGCGCAACGATCTTCCCACTGGAACCGCCATGTGTCGGTGCTTGGAGCCTTTGCGTAGAGTCCGGCGATGAGACGACTTCCGGAGGAGTGGATCTTGGAGATAGCCTCTCTGATGGGACGACTTGCGGAGGAGTGGACCTTGGAGATAGCTGCTCTGATGGGACGACTTCAGGGGCATCGCTGTACTGTGGCGAGCTGCCACCCAGCTGATGGTGCGCCATGACAGTCGCGTCGATGTTTTAGACTGAGAGGTGTGAGAGATTCGCGAGAATCGAAGGAAGTACAGGGGGCACTCCCAGCTACGGGGCAGATGTTTGTTATCAGGGACGGTAAGCTAACCGACGTAGTGTAGCCTATGGCCTATTCGATCTACGATCCCGATGTTACACTCAGTCTCGTCACGATGCCTGCTGTAAAGGTCCGTCCATACATGCCCGGTAACTCCGTCAGCTTGTCCAGGAATCCGCTCCTCCACTCGAGTGCTGTAATACAGACCGCAGCTTTACCAAATCCGGCAAAGATCGCCGCTTTCCAACCCGTCGAGCGCGACGAGTCCAGCCACAGCCCACTTCAAACTCGATTGCAATACTCACTTGACGGCAGCAGCTCGCTTCCCTCGCTTCTGAAATTTAGAGCTTCCCTCCGGAGGTGCACTGCAAGTTGTCAATCCGCCAGCACATACGCTATTCTAGCGGAAAGTGTTGAAAAAAGAGTTGATTGCCAGAGGTTTTCTAGTTATAGTATTGTAGCTGCTGTGTCTGCTCTACTGCATCGGAAGCGGTTATCTTTGCCTAATTTATTTTAGCTACGGTCTATATTCCAAGAGCTACGGTCTGTATTACAAAAGCTGCGGCCTGTATTACAGTACTCCCTCCACTTAGCCCGCACCTCCAGTTTCTGCTGATTTCATGGCTGATTCTATCACGCTAGCATGGGTTTGATGGAGCTGCTCAAGGACATACATGTAAGGCTGTCGAGCCGTGGCCAGCCAGTAGGCGTAAATGAGCGGACATTAAGCGTATTAACCAAGCTCAGCCACTTTGCTAAACGCGGACAAGCATGTATTATTATTAGCCGGCCCTTTCCGTCGCCAACATGCAGCACTGAGTCAAAAGAGCCCTACACACCAGCAGAAGGCTCATCAGTGGGGGCCGTAACTCAATCAAGTGCTGCGCCCTTCATTGCATCATAGTTTCCTCTTTCTCACTCATTATCTTTAGCCAGTCACACTCCCATGCAATTGCCATTGTGGCTATCTACATCTGGAACGCTTTTCCGGTGCTGACATTGATCTTGCTCCAACGCTCCCAAAACAAGTATCTGATAAAGTGTAGAGGCCAGTACACATGATACAGCCACCACAATGGAAGAATATCCGAACTATCCCAGGTTCCGTCTTTCCAGTATAACAAGCGCTTTAAAAACATTACAGTAGACTGACAAAATTGGCTGAAAGATATCGTACCGGCAAAAGTCCAGCAGTATAGAGGATGAATGACTTGTTGGACCATGTCTTGCCCAACCCAGTAGTACTGGGCAGGGCTCTCGGGTGTTAGTGGCGGAGAACGAGAAGGTCCATCTGACGGCGAAAGCGCAGAGAGATACTCTTCCACAAGTTGAGGTGTCCGGTCGAACAGGACAATCGCTGTGTGAACCCGTGGATTGCATTCGATGGCATAAATTTCCAACTGGTTGTGTTGAGTAGGGCGTGCAACTCTGAGCATAAAATCAAAGCTCAGATGACCTGTGAAGCTCTCGCCGCCAGCTACAGCCTGCCTCTTCGTGAAGTCTTCCATGGCCTGGCTGATGGGCGAATCTGACGGAAGCGCCGTGTAGTGCGTTAAGATAGCTGCAGACGGGCATGCCGCAAATGCGCGAACTTGGCCGCGAATGACGAGAGCGTGGGTACAGAACTCCTGGCCCTCGATAAATTCCTGTGCGAGAAATAACGTCTGAAGGGTTTGCTGGAAAGGGATCTGTCGTATTCTCTGTAATGTCGCCTCTTTGCTCTCCAAGGGCAGTAGAGGCATACTGAATCTGGCAACATCGTCCACACCACAGGGCTTGATAAGGTACTGTGGTCCGCCACTCTGCCTTTCTAAACCCCCTCTGTCTTCCAAGAATTGTATGAGTTCCTTTCGTGTCTTCGCAGTCCCTACGTCGGGAATTTGGAGCCCGAGGTTCCGAGTGTGGGCCATGAAAGACTCCTTGTTGTGGAGAGTGCGAGTCCATTCGACCCCGAATTGAATGGCCTTGGCTTTTGATTCAGCCTCCACCCTCTCCTTGACAGCGGCGTCCTGAAGAGCGGAATTGACATCAGACACAGAGATCCATAGATCAATATCCTCTTTCAGCACAATTTCCAGCATTTTCTCCGCGTATGGGTCGTCCAGGTTGATGTCTGAGAGTTCAGAGGGTCGCGGAACACTGTGGTAGGCGTCAATCGCGCTCGAAACCTTTCCAAGAGATAGCCGATGCCAGTCCGCTCCAATGACACGATGGCGACTGCGTTTGAACATCCGCGCAACCGCTAGCCCCTTGGACATGTTGATTCCAGTAACAAGAATGGTCTTAGGACTCGCAGTCGCCAATTCATCCGTGTGACAACCATGTTTGCGCTTGGCGGAGGGAATAGCTTGCCAAAGGCTTACTAACAAGAGCAGAGATGTGCTCAATGGAAGAAACACAAGGCTTAGAACAAGGAGAAGGAGATTCTTTGAGAAGTGCCAGAGCATTTTGTCAGCCATGTTGAAGCTGGAGCCAGATATGAGTAGATTGGAATCTTTGTAGCACTAACAATGCCAGTCGCGAGGGAACAAAAAGTGATCATCTGTGGCACGTAGATAATTGTGGATCGGGTGTGTAGACGTCATAGACTCGCGCCTGGACTTCTCAGTTTTCAAGCCTCGGCAAGAGACATCACACCTACGTTTCTGGTAATATTCGAGACATGAAAGAATAAATCGTCGTTTTGTCGCGACACTAATCACCCTATAGCTCAAGGAGGTGCAGTACACTGGCACATCTTCAACATACTGCTAGGAAGTGTCGATTCATGCACTACACTATCGAGGACATCTGTCTTGTTCATGCTTCTACGGCGGCATTCTTGGGCCAGGGTCTTTTCTATCTTCTTTGCAACTCGGGATTTTAAAGCAATCCAAGCTTGTGTTAAAATGGTACTACAACCTAAAGCTAATCAATATTTAATCTGTTCGTTGGTGACATATTTCAAACTTCATTTCCTTCTCAATGCGAGCACAGCGCGGCAACATTGACATTGTTCTATGAACTAACACGAGCTTCACCACGGCAGTATGTGAGCTCAATGCCATCCTATATTTCTTTGTATTAGTATAAAAGCTTCGGATAAAAGGTTACAGCCCTCTTACAGGAATGCCTGTTGGCTCAAAGCTCCGAATCAGCTTGCTTTCGTATATCAGGTATGGGTTGCCTCCGAGAGCTATATTGGTTTCCTTTGACCCTTCCTTCTCAACGTATTGATTTGCGCAAGTCTCTGGAAAATCAGTCATACTGTTGGGTGTCGTTGTCTGCTCTGCCTTGGCTTTCTTTTCCTCTACACTACTTCGGACGTATTCCAGGTATGGAGGATTTCCGGGCTTGATGACGTTATCAGCAGCAAGGACAGAGCCGGAAGTGATCAGGTGCAATTGTTCACACAACTTTAGATCCTGCACGTAAGCAGGCTTGTAGTGGTCCAGAAATAATAAATCAATCTTTGCGCAATGCTTCTGAGCGTGTAATCTTCGAAGAGACAGGTCGCTGGAGCCAACAACGACCTTGACGATATCCTCTAACCCTGCGAGCTCGACGAGGGAAGTGATGACGGCTGCAAATTCCGGATTTCGCTCGAGACTCCAATACTTCTGGCCACCCGCCTTTCTCAAGGCATCACCAAAGAGAACGGCCGAGTATCCAATATACCCACCAAGCCCCACCTACGTTTGGGAAAGATTAGACGGGCCTGCAACGACCAGTGCACTTCATTTTAGGCTGAGAGCGCACTCACCATGACGCTTGGTTTGAGCTCTGAGATGAGATCCGTCACAATGTTGCCCTTGTCTTCGCCAATATTCATCAAATATTTCTGAGTACGACCAAACTCATCAATGGTCTCCAAGACTCGCTGTGGCGATCCCCGAATTTGTTCAAGATTTGCATGATCGTATACGAAGTGAAGGAGTTCAATCTCACGACCGTCGTTGAAGAAGACATCTTCTTGCGCCGCGTAGGCTCTGGTCTGGTCAAAAACTGGCCATATTGGTTTCGTCACCGTCAAGAGATTTACCAGCTGTACGATGTGAATCTGCTCCCTTTGCACTATCTTTAAACTCGGGCCTAACTTATTTCCATTTTCACGTTGTTCTCCACCTGGCGGTTAAGCTTTCGGAATATTACGAAACCGAAAATAATGACACGCACATATGAGAATTGAGTCATATTTTTCTGTACCTGAAGCAGCGTGAATTATCTGCACAAATAAGCAATGTAAAAGTTCACGGCCCAGCCCCTCGTGGCTAATGGGGTTGCATGTATTAAGCTCGGAAAGGCAAGACAAACGTTCCGAAAATCCCGAAAGTCCCGAGCCGCATATTCGTAAGAGGGTATTATATGACAGGAAATGTGTCGATGAATCATTGATCTATCTGATTTGAAAGCAATTAAACATTCCAAAAGCTTGCTACTGGTCAGGGCAGGGACGTGTCTCACTTTTCTATGCCCCCCTGATGCGAGGCCGTCATTAGCAGATGACATCATGAGACGCAAAGCTTCCCTTTACGCTCGCCGAGTCGGCTGCAGCTAGAGTTATTCATGGAGTTCGGGACGCTAAGTAGATTCAAATATTAGATTATCGAATACATCACGACTTACAGACATGATCGGTTTCAAGCATAGCCATGATGGCCTCGTATGCACATCTTAGGCTTCCACGACATGCGGCGCATAGTGCGTTCGCCTCAACATAACAAGCACTCCAGACATCGATACCATACAAAACTGGTCGCGTCATAGACCTCACATGTGAGAACCTAGTACCTCTTTGAGACACTGGAGAAAGCTAGGCTCGCTCAGTATCCAGTACATTCGATGAAGTGCTCCTTGGGTGCCGCCTTGATGCGGGCCGATGAGCTCATTACCCAGCGACGGCTTGGTTCCGAGATGATGTATCGATTAGGAGGTGGGGTTGGAGAATTCGGAAGATCTGTTAATGGATCGAGCACTAATGGGTCTGTCAAGTGTGCAACTATATCGGAGTGTCGATGGCGCCGGCAACATCATAAAAGCCCGTCCTTCACTCCCTAAGCTTTCTTCTCTTCTCATCTCGCTGTCACCCAGCATTATCCTGAATTCTGACACTCAACAAAATACCTCTTCATTTGCATCATCATGTCTGACATGAAGGCCACCGTCGAGCCCACTAAGCAGGGATTCTCTGTGTGCGGCTACGAGAAGATCGAGTATGACTTTGAGTTTCTCGACGGCGTTTTTTGACATCAAAAATGGCCAGCTGGCAAAGCACTACCAAACATGGCAGCGCTGCCTGGCAGTCATGGATCTGAACATATTTAGCTTGTACGGAGGTCGACTGCAAACGTACTTTGACCATCACGACATCAAGTTAAAAATACACAAGACCATGATCGGCGAAAAGGCCAAGAGCATGGACACGATGTTGGATATCGTCGACAGCATGACCGAGTTTGGCATATATCGAAAAGAGCCTGTGTTAGTCGTTGGAGGAGGACTGGTCACTGATATCGCCGGGGTATGATACGCTTATCTAACGTTTTGGTTCAAGTGAAGAACACTATTGACTTGCTTGTCCGCCAGATTTGCCTGTGCTGCTTACCGTCGCAACACCAACTATATCCGCATTCCTACGACCGTCATTGGCCTCATTGACGCTTCCGTCTCTATCAAGGTAGCGGTCAACTATGGCCGATACAAGAATCGCCTCGGCGCGTACCATGCGCCTATGCACACGTTTCTCGACTTCACTTTCCTCCGATCACTCCCCGTGGCTCAGATCCGCAACGGATTTGCAGAGCTCATCAAAATTTCTTCGTGTGCACACAAGCCCACGTTTGATCTGCTCAACCGTTACTGCGAGGATTTGATTGACACGGCCTTTGGGCGGCTGGGTGATGCACCCAAAGAAGTCAGTATTGCAGCTGACCGCATTTGCCGAGCGGGCATTCATGAGATGCTAAAACTTGAGACGCCCAACCTCCATGAAATTATGCTTGACAGAGTCATTGCTTATGGCCACACGTGAGCCCATCTTCTATCGACTCTACCATACTGTTACTGACCATTTTTAGCTGGTCCCCTCTCCACGAGCTTGTTCCGGAGACGCCTCTTCGTCACGGTCATGCAATTTCAATTGATATGGCCTACTCTGCAACACTGTCAAACCTCCGGGGACTTCTTAGCTCTACTGATCACGAGCGGATTCTTAAGTTGTTCTCTCGCGCAGGTCTGTCCATGGATCATCATCAGTTTGACGGGCCGTTACTTAAGCGGGCGACCAGCGCAATCCTTAAGACCAGGGATGGTAAGCTGCGCGCCGCTGTGCCTGTCAGCCCCATGGGTGAGTGTGTGTTCTTGAACGATGTCAGCCACGACGAGATGTGCCATGCTTTGCAGGTTCACAAGAAAATCATGCACAAGTTTCCACGAAGGGGAGAGGGCTTAGATGCGTACGTTGACCCTAGCGACACTGGATATACGATTCAGGGTGCGACTGTTGAAAAGGGACTGGGTTTAGATGCGGCGAAGAGTGGCAACCACGCCAGTATGAAGCGCGAGAACAAGACTGCAAGGACATTTTCCGACCACATGCAGAAAGACATCCAGGACTTGGCCCATAGAATGGATGGTCGTATTCAAGTAGTTGTTGCCAATGGAAGCGGCAACGCCTGAACATGTTTTGCTTGATTAAGAATGTGGTGTGTGGGATAGTTAAATCAGTCAGAATTATATGATAATTGTTGCCTTCGAAAAGTAGTTATATGCCTTGCTACATCCATATCTGGAAGTTCAGACCCACTGAGACGGGCAATATGACCTCATGTCAGATGTGACCTTCCCCCGGATTGGTCCAACATTTCACCATCGCGAATCGAGTATCACGGATTTGGAAATCGCCGAATTGATATGTCAGCGTAGCTTCACCTCCGGTCAATGAAAATAGTGTGGTAAGCTGCGCCATCACGCGAGATAGACAGGCCAGATTAGTACGCCAGGGTTTCTAGGGAAACACAGTGAGATAGCTAACGTTGCACACCTGCATGCAATCAGTTGATTATCTGACTTCATAATGCTTTCAGGTAGGTCAAGTACTTCCTCACACAGCGTCTACCGACACGAGGTCTTCGATCTCAAGCTACCCTAACAATTTTCGGTTTACGGGTGATGTCAAACGTGTCGCATATAATGCCGGCCATTCCCAGAACGCAACTGAAGGAGATCAAGATTCTCCCATCTGCCCACCGCAAATTTGTAGCAAGGCGAATAAAGAACGTGTGAGATTTACGTGACGGCAGTATTAGTGCTAAATAAGACATCGTAACTCCTTTCAGAGATCTACCTATCAATATCTACCTGTCAGTCTGAGAGTTTTCTCTTTTGATTTCTCCTAGTGCTGATGAAATTCTCACGCACCCTGCAGATCACTGTAACAATCGGTCAGCAAAGGTATAGAGATTCAATGCTCGTGGGTTTAGTGACAGTCTGACTAAGCGAGCTTAATGATTATGTATAAATTTCGCCCTTCCCCTCGAGGTGAGGTGAGCCTTCGATATAGTTCAAATATTCAACTCAAACTTCCTTGGATACTCCAAATGGCAGCAGAATCAGGATTTAGTCTGCACGTCACGGTCTTCATTGACCCACTGAGTGTGGCTGAGTTTTTCAAGCATTTCAAGCTCGCCTACGACAACGTGATTGCGGAGCCCGAATGCACATTCTTCGAGGTGTACCAGTCACCAGAGAATCCGGGAGAACTCTGTTGGGTAGAAAACTGGTATGTCCAGTTACTTGTCTTGCTTACGTACGGTTCTAGCGGAGCTAACGAAGCTAAGGTCTACGTCGGCGGAATGGTTCCAGCAGGTTTGTGACCAGACTAACATTGTCCATCCCAGTGGAGAGACACTAATATTGCATGCAGCACCAAATGACAAAAGAGTATTATAAACCCTATCTTGAGGCAACAGAGCCGCTTTTTGTCAAGCCCCGTCAATTTCAGATCTACAATCGCATTGAGGGTTATTCTTACACGGCCTAGGGCTTGCCTGTTGGTGAAATAATCGCATGTACTCAAAGTTAAGGATTTAATATCCTAGATTCATAAAATTACTAAGTCTAATTGCGTTTCACGTGTAGAGAGAGCTAGTACGGTGATAGACTGGTAAGTCCAATTTATCTGTAATATCCGCGCTGTGTTGGAGGTTCTTGGTGTCACTCACGCAGTTAGTCTAACCTCTCAGCTCATACGTAGAAAGACTGCTCAGTAACAGAAGCCCAAGTCCTGGTCTATTAAGCATAACTTTTCTAGATATACATCCAATCCAATAATATATTTACATAACTCGGAAATAAAAACAACCCAATGCCACTCAATACGCACTACCTCAATTGATGTCCTGGTGTTTCTCTTTGCAGTTCGTACAGTAGTTTGCAGTAACGTGACAAGTATTCGAAAGGTAGTTAGTACCGCACTTGCTCACGCCGTTGTTGTCCTTCAGATACTGATAACTATTGAAAATGTTAGCAAGAAGTCCCAAATAAAAGTATACGAATTGACTTACGCAGCCTTGATCTGCTGTCCGTTCATACCGCCCTGAGACCAGTCGTCGCAGTCATACTCAACCACACAACCAGCTTGCCCAAACGAAGCCACGACAATAATTCCGCTCTTGATACGGGTGTAGTAAGACGCGAATTCAGTGTAGATGAAGTCATCATCAAATTCGTTGACGGCCCGTTGGCAAGCATCGTCGATGCTACCGCATTGGCTAGAGCCCTTATTATTGGCGGCCGTCTGGGTAGGATCAGCGGGTCGGATAGTGACGGGCGTGCCCTCTCCTTGCGTCATAGTGACCTTGATACTTCCGATGACATTGCCGATGACTTCGGTCTGGTCGGGGTAGGAAAGGACGGCACCGTTGTCCTCGGTGGTAACAAAAGGAGTGGGATCCGGAGCCTCAGTCACGATATCAGTGGGCTGAAGGGTGACTGCAGAGGGGAAGGTGGTATAGTCGGTGCATTGACCCGAAACGAGAGGAGCGGTGGCAAAGAAGGTCTGGCCCTCGGTGGTAGTAGAGCACTGGCAGTAAGGGGTGGCGACGCGAGGACCGCCAAAGTTGACACAGTAGACCGGACCAGTGAAGGCATCCTCGGTCGTGGTGGTCTCTTGGTCCGTAGTGGTGTCAGGCGCGGGCGTGGCGATGATGGTAGACGTTTCAAAAGTTGTAGGGGCCTTGGTAGAGTCCGTTGTCGTCTCTATAGTCTCAGTCTCGGTGGTCTCAGTGGTCGGCTCGACAGTCGTTGGCTCGGCAGTTGTTGTCTCGACAGTTGTTGGCTCGACAGGGGTGGTTGTTGGCTCGACGGGGGTCCCAGTAGTCTCCGTCGTCTCAATCAATGTCTGTGTGGTTTGAGTAGTTTCCGTTGTCTGGATGTCCGTCGTGGTAAGGTCAGTGGCAGTAGAAGTGGCCTCGGGAGTGCTACCAGCACCGCTACCCATAATCAAGCACGCGTCGGCATCCGAATCCTGTCGCTTCTGGTTGCCGACAGGGGTATAGTCGGGAATCCAGAAGTCCTGGTACGTAATAAGCTGGTCCTCAACCCACAGCCTCCACCGGCCAATGCGAAGACCAGCGCTGCCCTCGGGAGGGAAAGGAGTCGTCAGTACGGACTGCAGAACGTCGACTTCAAAAATAGCTCGACCCCAGGTACCAATGTCCTCGGTGGAGAGCAGCTGGTTAGTGCGGGTGTAGCCCAGGAGGTAGCCGCTGCCGCCAGATCCGGGGATGACGCTGGCGAGGTTATCGGCGAGCTGCTGAGCGCGGTCCTGGTATCGGAACCTGGTGGTGATTCCCGTGGGATCGTTGGGGCCTGTGAAGGGAGTGAGGACAAAGACCTTGGGAGAGTAGATGGCGTTCAAGACTCCCGGGTTGGCCTCGTCACCAACGAGGGCAGTGATGCTCTGTGCATATGCAGTGCCATCTCGGAGGGCCTCAAAGGCTTTTGCGTTGAAGGACGCGTCGTCAGTCGGATTCCAGTCGTTGTCGATAAAGACAGGGTTCTCCCAGATATGTGAGAGATAGACACCTCTCTCCGACGCGATGATGACGGCGGTGCAGCCGTAGATGCCGTTGACACCTGCGTATCCCTGGCCCGACTGAGGGAAGTCGAACCAGTGACCAGACGCATCTCCAAGCTGGCTGACCCAGATGGGCGACAAGCTCGCGACGTAGAACGGGTTAGGAGTGGTGTTGTGGGCAAAGGTACGAGCAGACAAGTCTCGCTTCTCGGCGTCAGACAAGTGTCGCTTCGCCGCGGTCGGGTCGTCAGACTCAGGGCGGGCCGTGGGCTCAGCAACAGAGATGTCGTTGAGAGCTCCATAGCCGGTGGGAAGCTCGGAAGTGGTGATGGTGGAAAGGGCTGCGCAGTCGGCCTGGGACGAGACGTAGTTCATAGCAGCACCGCTCAGAGGGAGCTCGCCCAGGGGACACGCATCAGCGCCGCCGCAAGTGTCAGAAGCACAGGGCGTGATGGCCGGCGCTGTGCCGGTGGTTGAGATGACCGTAGTTGCTTCAGTGACGGAGCAGCCGGTGACTTCAATGGTGATGGATTCGAAGCACGTCTCGGTAGAGCGGACGTTGCCATCCTCCGTGATGGTGGTGGGCTTGCAGACGATGGTTACGTGCTCGGCCGTGTCGTCTGTACAGGGAGAGGTTGTAGTCGACGTGGGCTCTTCTGTAGAAGACTGCTGCTCCGTGGACTCTTGTTCGCTGTTCTGGTCGGTCTTGTCCTCGTTTTCCTCTTCGGTGAGCTCCTCCGTCTCGGACTGGACGCCACTGATGACGCTAGTAACAGCAGTGACATCGCCAATCACGATACTACCCGAGATATCGGTAAGGTCCTGAGCGATACAGACCAAGCTGTTGATGATGTCACCAATGGCACCGAGAAGGCCGCGCTTCCTCTTGTTGTCGCAGCCCTTGGTGGAGTCGCCACCCAGGTCCTTGATCACGGCGAGGACGTGGTCCTTTACTTCGTCGACCTTGTCCTTGGTCTGATCTTTGAGGTTCTCGACGTCGTCCTTCCAGGAGTTGATGATAGGGATCAGACCCAGGATCTCAGTCGACACGGAAGACACGCTCGAAGTGGCAGCAGCACCTGTAGCAGTGGTGAGGACTGGGGCATCGGTGATGGTGGCCGCAGGATCACCCTCGGTGGTTGTGGTGTCAGCGGGTTGTTCGACCGTAGTAGTGGTCTCAGCGGCAAGCTCTGTAGTTGTGGTGAGAGCCTCAATTGGCTGCTCAGTGGTAGTGGTAGTATCGATAAGCTGCTCAGCCGTAGTAGTGGTATCTTCGGGAAATCCAGGGGTGGTGGTGGTGGTCTCAGGGAGCTGTTCCGTTGTGGTAGTAACATCAACCGGCAGCTCTGTGGTGGTGGGAGTACCGAAAGGCAGTTCAGTGGTGGTAGTGTCAACCGGCAACTCAGTGGTGGTGTCAACAGGCAACTCAGTGGTGGTGTCAACAGGCAACTCAGTGGTGGTGTCAACAGGCAACTCAGTGGTGGTGTCAACAGGCAACTCAGTGGTGGTGGTGTCCTGAATCAGCTCCTCGGTAGTCGTCGTTTCACTACCAGGAGTATTGACAGGGTCGACAGTTTCGGGAGCGTCAGGAATCAAGCTCGTTGTTGTAGTCTCATCAACAATAACGACAGACTCAGTGGTGGGCTCCTCGACAGGAGTGCTAAAGATGGGAACGAAGACAGTAGTGCTGGTGGCATCTTGGGTCCTAACGTCGAGTTAGGGGCCTTTTCTTTTCGGAGATTCCAACCATCACTTACGTTGTAGGGGGCTCGACCGCGGGTACCGTAGTATTGAAGATATTTGCTTGAGCAGACGCGTAGAGTGGCAGCGAGGCCAGCACAAGGAGTGCGCGACCAGCTGGTACTGACCAGCCGTGAGACCGCATTTTGCTTGTCAATTGTTGGAGGCCAGAACGAGCGAAGAAGTTGAAGCGAATGAATAAACTTGGGTGGCGGTCAATAATGAATGAACGACGAGAGTGAGAAGATGGCCGACAGCCCGTGGTTGTCCTTCAACAGTCAACACATCGAGGATAGCAGTTCCTATATCTTCCAGCCGGAGAAATAACAAGTGCGTCCGCTGTCGTAACCGACGAAATGGACCCAAAGTCCCGCGTAACGGGTCAGATTTTAGCACCATGGCACTAAAATCCTTCAAGGAATGCACCCATCCTCCGAGATCACGGCTAATCCAGTTCCCACATTACGGCCCCCAAGAAACCCCATATTAAGATGTGCAATTCTAGCTCAATCCTTGTTGCGCCGCAGGAGCTGCCCCCTGTATGTAAAACCTGTACTACCAGTGAAGTATCGCTGTACGCGCCTTGCCTTATGGCCCGTTCTTAGGGCCAGGTTGCCAAGTTTACTTCTCTAGGTCCTGAAGGATGAGATTGCGCTCATTAGCCCTGCAGGGGAGTCAAAACGTGCGTACGAAGTAGTACAGTACATCTCGTATCTTAGTGCCCCATACGCTACCATGTCTCTCCTGCAGGCTCCAGGGGTCAGAGAGCGATGAAAGCGATTCCGTACTCTACGAGCCTGGATTTTCTTTGGCTGATCGGCTTAAAGGCAGTACGTGTATTTTATAAATTTACTTGATTTGCTCAGCTTTCGTGGTATACTTACAACACAAAGTAAATCACGACTGAAGAACGCATCACGTAGCTCCTCAGTATACGTCAAACACTTTCAACCCCTGCAACCCTGTAATAATTCATGCTCTACAGCCTTGTGGAGTAATGTAACAGCCCTAACTAACCCCTGCGCTGCAAGCTCTCCTCCTGGAGAATCCTTTTCATCTCGTCGCTCCCCATCCTCTGAGCATAGTGGGTAGCACTCCCAAACGCGCCTCTCAACTCAGGATCGGCCCCCTGGCTCAGCAGCCACTTCACTCTCTCGACGGCCCCTGCCATGACGGCGTTGACAATCGGATACTGCGGGTTCATGTGGCGAGACTCCAGCTTTTGGTTCACGTCGGCGCCATTCTCCACAAGCTGCGCCATGGCGGGAATCCTTCCGGCATCGATTTCCCTGCTTGGCGTGACAGGACCTGCATGGGGGTTCGCGCCAGGAGGGCACACACCCGCTGCAAAGTACAGCGGCGCTCCGTTTCGCATCTGCGCGCCGGCGCTTAGCAGCTTCTGCACTGCCTCAGCAGTGCCGTGCGATGCGGCTGTCTCGAGCGCTACGCATGAGTCGGCATCGGGCGCGCCATTGCGGTCGCGGTTGTCGCGTTGCGCTCCCAGGTTGGGATCTGCGCCGTGGGCGAGGAACCAGTCGAGGAGGGCGTCGTTGGTGACGACTCTCGGGAGCAGCACAGCACCGTAGAAGCCCGGCGTGTTGGTGGTCCAGCCGTGCTGCGTGAGAAGCTCGAACAGGGGGATCTTCCGGTCTTCCGGCGCTGAGAGGATGTGTGTTGGGGTTTGGCGGGCAATGGGCGCGCCGGCCTCGAGCAAGCAACGGGCAGCGTCGACTTTGCCGGAGCCAAGAGCGAGGATCAGGCCTTGATGCAGGAAAGCCGGCGTGCGAGGCTTGGAAGTGATGATCGACTCTATGGTGGAGAGAGAGAGCCATCCCGGCAGGCGACTTGAAATGAAGCGAAATCTGGTTGTGAAACGGGTTGGCCTGAGAATAACTGCAAGTCATTGGGCTCTGTGATGGGGATATCATCGTAGGATGTGCCCATGGATGAACCCATGGTTGGGGCCATTGTCATGCCCATGGTTCCCATGGTTCTTGGTTGAGTCTGGGCTGTTTGCTGTCCCATTTTCTGTCCCATTTGCTGTCCCATTTGCTGTCCCATCTGATTTCCCATTTGGTTCACAACACCCATGCCTCGCTGCTGCTGCTGCTGTCTGGCTGCCAGCACCTGCAATTGTCGCTCCCGTGCCTGCAGCATACTCTGCTGTAGAGCCTGTTCCTCTTGTGATGCCATATTCGAAGTTGGTTTTGTTTGTCTTTCTTTCTTGCTTCGTTGAAGTTAAATTGCATGTGGTTCCGTATTAAATGGCTGTTGCTCTGATTGTGGGTTAGTGAGTGCAAGGTAAAAGTCCGAGCCGCCATGGGTGTAACTAAAGTACCTCCGGCTGGCGATGCCATGTCAGCGCTATTGCCAGATGACGTCATAAGGGGGTATGTCAAAAATTCGCCATGGCACGTCCACATCCCGTAGAGTGACAAAGCCGTGATATCGTCAGCCATCCCCATTCCACCACCAGGAGATCTCAATCACCATCATCACCTTGTGTTCTTTCAAAGGCTTCTTGCAGGTATCGGGTCTGTTAAGTAATCCACTGCACATACAATCGAGCTCTAGGGAGTGTTGGCAAAATGATACAGCTAGTATTAATAGTGCACGGTGGAGTGGCTATATCCGTTGCTAAATCTTCGGAAACAAACGTAGTCCTCGTCGGCATTTCTAGCGGGAGAGGAAATTCGCGACCGACAAAACACACAGCACTGATCCATAGATATTAAAATGTGGATGATGAAATTGCCATAGCACGCTATTTATTATCGTCATGGACCCATTTTAGACACCTTCTTTGCCAGGTGGTTGTCCGCCTGTTGTCTAGGGTAGCGCATCATCAGGTAAGACTTCGGAGGTTTCAAATACGGCACAAAAGGATGGCGACCAATAAAGACAAGACATTGCAATCAGCATTCTTTGTTTTTAAAGGCTCTATTTCGCGTTGATTTGCATTTGCCCCGTTGTACTCTGTACTGGAATGAATGTTGCTTTCCGCCTAAGCAGAAACTGTGTGTAACGATCCAATGCTAGCAACACTATTACCCAATCCAACCATGTCTTGGCGTAGCATGACCAGGCTGGAGAGATATACCATTGTCAGAGCTAAGATTGCAGGGCAGAAAGAGAGCGAGGCATTGCCCAAGGCACCCACACAATATGTTCAGTACCATGTCGCAAAATCCTCCACGTCTGGGTCAAGCCGCCCATCACTTGCTCCCCTTCCTCTCGTCAGCGAATCATCTGTTCCGCATAGTCTTGACCGCTTGCCAATAATACCAGCATGAACGGCCAGGCTAGCCGCCGCCCCCAGCCTCACGGCGAATTCGAGGGCGTGTTGCCGGCCGCAGTACCGCAGCAACA
The DNA here is from genome assembly GCA_002991585.1 of Ilyonectria mors-panacis. Taxonomy (NCBI): domain Eukaryota; kingdom Fungi; phylum Ascomycota; class Sordariomycetes; order Hypocreales; family Nectriaceae; genus Ilyonectria; species Ilyonectria mors-panacis. The sequence continues at coordinate 398,378 of PPHJ01000086.1, read as the reverse complement.
GCGGACCGACAATGGACATGAATCCCGTTCGCATGACGACTACACGGTCGGTTGGGTATGCGCTCTGCCACTAGAGCTTGGTGCAGCAACAGGAATGCTCGATGAGGAGCACGAAATCCTACCAGTCGGGCCAACAGACAGCAACACGTACACGCTGGGCAGAATCGGCCACCATAACGTCGTTCTGGCGTGCCTCCCCAACTATGGTATCGCCAAGGCTGCTGCAATGGCCAGTCACATGCTCCAGAGCTTTCCCAAGATCTGGGTCGGTCTTATGGTCGGCATAGGAGGCGGCGTTCCCAGAGGTGGCGGTGAGGGTTGGGGAGGCAATGATGGTACCGATATACGGCTCGGTGACATCGTCGTTGGCGATCTGATCGTGCAATACGACCTAGGCAAGACGGTATGGGACGGCAGGTTTGAGCGGGCGGCTGGCTCGGGCAGGCCGCCGCCAGACAATCTCGCCACAGCCGTCAAAAGCCTGCGTGGGCGTCACAACTTACAGCCGAGCCGGATCCCCAATATCCTCTCAGAGATGCTAGAACGTAACCAGTTTATGAAAGACAAGTACACTCGTCCCACCGCAGCGCTGGATAAGCTCTTCGACACCGCCTACGACCACCCAGAGGCATCTAACGATGGAAACGCCGCAACCTGTGATGACTGCGACATCTCGCAACTCATCCCTAGGCCGGCTCGGGTTGACGAGCACTGCAGAATTCATTATGGCAAAATCGCGTCAGGCAACCAGGTTATGAAGCACGGGAAGACACGAGACCGCTGGGCCAATGAGCTCGGTGCTGTGTGCTTCGAGATGGAGGCGGCCGGACTCGTTGACGCTAATTTCCCGTGCCTCGTCATCCGCGGTATCAGCGACTATGCAGACTCTCACAAGAATAACCAGTGGCAGGGGTACGCGGCCGCCTATGCTAAGGAGCTTCTAGCTATCATCCCGGCTGCTACATCCTAGCACGTATTGCCTGTCGGTAAGCGTGGAGCTTGATACCATGGATACAATCTGACGGCAAACATTGATATTTAAAAGGCATGTTGTGGCAGAGCCTCAATGGTCTCCCCAATGCCAAAATTCAGCCTGACTAGGACGCTGCTCCAGTCAATTTCGAAGAACGAGGCCGAACTGCGGCATTACCTCGCTCGAGAGCATGGAAAGACTCGTTCCGCCATCCTGACGGAACTACAGGCTGTACAGTTTACCCTATGCGAAGCATTTTCGCAAGTTGCAATCAATACCCCGCCTAAAGACAGTACCTCACCTTCGATTATCAGCCAAAGACCCCTCTCAGATGCCGTACCCCAAGGTCAAGCATAGCCGAGGAGGTGTATTCAAATGGGTCCGAAATAGTCCCCATAAAGTCGACGCCTTGCTTAAATAATTCCGAGAAGACTGATGTAGCTGGTAGCCAATTGAAGAAAGCCGTGGAGACTTTGGACAATCTGGGAAGGGTTATCCAGACAACTACTGAGGTATTGTGTTATGTCGTTACCGGGAATGCCGAAACTAACCCTTGTAGGACATGAAGGCAGTATCGAAACGCATTCACCATGATGCGAGTCGAGTGGCATTGAAAATCCGACACGCAGAACAACTCCTTCTCCGAACTCATCGCCGGGTTCAGAAAGGCGCGAAGTATGAAGATCTGAACAGACAAGTAAGCCCGGAGCATTCTATGGCACCAATCCAGGCTTCCATCCCTGTGATTTTCGTACACAACCCTTCAAACTAGAATTCTGGCAACGAGTTTGACGTTGGGGATGACAACCGGCTAGAGTCGCAGACAGCTCGCAAAACCAATCCTGAGGGACCACCAGCATCACCAACAGGTGGTTCGTCCGTATCGACAGAACTTGCGCGAATAGAATCCACAGTCGAGGGATTACGAGCAGTCAATTCAGCGATGACTGTGTCTACGGACCCTGCTGAAAATCGATTGTATATTGGGGGGAGCATGGATGTGGACCATATCCATGACGGACGATATTACCTTGGCTGCAGTGACCTATCCTGACTTTGATTTTTCTACGGCTAGTTTGACCTCTAGTATTTACAACTACGTCCATGAGGAAGGCCACACTGGTGTCCCTGCATCCAAGACGACGGTATTATAAAGCCCTACACGGGTCCGTTAGCAGAATTCTTCCAGACTTTAGCCCGGGCATTCGCTGCGGTCGGAGTCAGTCTCGACGCACCCCGGTTTCTGAAGACAGGACTGGAGCAAGCTGATTTCAAGGATGTCGTTCAGACAGACTTCCTAATCCCTCTTGGATCATGGCCAAAAGACCTCAAATGTAAAGATATCGGGCTCTTTTTTTTTCCTTATACCTGTGGGATGGAATCTTGTCCCTCTCGAGCCGGGTTCTTCGCCGCGGGCTCAAGTACAGCCCGGATGAGGTTATAATGTGGGTTGCGAGATTTAGGGAAACTTTGAAGAAATCCCGTCGAGAGTCGATTGTATTTCAGTTTATTGGTTGTCCATAGTCGGAAGTTAGGCAGGGCAGATGTGTGCAATAAGTACTCAAGCCTCAAGGAAACATAAATTGCATGGTATTTGGCTTTTTTTGAGATGATCCCATTGTGTAGAAAAATTGTGTTCTTTGCTATTCTGGCTAGGCCTTCTGTAGAAGGACCAACCAACAATGACAAAAAGCAATTCAACCGGGAACCGGAGCCTGTTATAGGTTTTCAACTCATCAAAGCTTCAAGAACTCTACTATTTCTTTGTGCCTTAAAAAGGCAAATCTGTAATGTCCAGTCGTCGTCAAAGAGGCCTATGTTAAGACACTCCCTACACCACGAGCGGGATATATGCGCGTACTGTTTAGCAATGTGTGCCATACTTGCTGTTATTTTGTTTCCTCTCTTCTTCATCGTATAATGACAGGTGGAAATACTTATACTTCTCTGGATCGCGCAGTCGTGTAACTTGGATAAGGGTTCGCGAACTTGACGGCGCAGAGACTTCGCCACTGGTCAATAACCATTTGCACCATCTGATATTGATGGAGATTCGACCGCATGTTCAATGCAGGACGCTTCAGGCGGCCGAGAGTCTTCTCATAAGGATTCTTGACCTGCAGCTTTGTACCAGTGTACTCAATCTTGCCGACGTGTCGGCCACGTAGACGTAGTGTGATGGGGTTGCTCTTCGCGGCTACGTTGTCGATCAAATCAGTTGACACCAACCTGCCGCCGGCGGCATCGAGCTCGTTCAGCCTGGTCACGTAGGATATTTCTGAGCTGACAGTTGGCAGGCGGAAATCAGCAACCCAGGTCGGCATATCTGGGGACATGTTGGGTGCCACGAAATGAAGGGCATCGAGTGTGCGTGTCGATATGATGTCATGTCTTGTCACTGACCCATACACGCCAGCAAGCGAAATGCCATAATCATCGTATATAACCTTCTTGTGTCGTCGATCGGTTATACTGATAGCTGCAAATACCTTGTCGTGAGGCTTAGAGCAGTCGCTACCTCTCAATATCGTAAGCAGGTTATCTGATGGCGTACCATCCTCCCCGTAACTTCTCTGGCCTCCCTTTCCCCAGAATGAGTCGCGTTGGATAACCATCTGAATGGCCATATGGCTTGCCCTGTTGTTCCGACTGCTAAAAAGCCCCATCTCATATATGGAAGTGTCGGTGAACGTGAGCGCGTTCTATCTAATTGCTAAAGTGCCGACGATGACAGTAGGGTTTTTCGCCAGCACAACTTCTTGAAGCATCCAGACCCAGTAGAACCAGTTCAGACCGAACAGGCTGGTGAGAGAATGCCATACCATATCAATCGGGCCGGAGAGATTGAGCCGGTCAACGATGAGTTGTTACCGATAGGGAAGTCTGGATTGATCCCGCCGTCGGCAACTTCAGCTACCGAGCTTCCTTTGCTAGTGGATAGTATCACGTTCAACCTCTGTCTTTTACATGATCGGGATCGAAGTTCTACTGATCTCGGACAGAGTGTGAAGGGGATGCCGCTGGCCCGGTGAAGGCAGCGATCGGCGGCATTCTCCACACTAGTGGGGAAGCTCTTGGTAGTACCTACTTGAAGATTCTATCAACTTTCAGGAGATGTGAATTATTATCCAAAGAGGTATCTGTGCTGGACATCAATACAAAGGGAGCAGCAGGTGGACGGCAGGTGGACGGCAGATGGCTAATCGCCGTGGGCCTTGGTTATCGCCGTCACCCGTCTGAGTGGATCGTCTGATCAGTGGCCTCAACTGCTACCATGACCCTCATCTTCGTCATTTTCAGCATCACGCCTAAGTTGAATGCGACGTTGAAGGAGACCATTTGCCTGCGGGGATGACGCTTTGCCCAGTGTCGCTTCTACAATGGCCGTGTCCGCGGACTTCAGGCGCCCTCGGGCTTTGGCAGCCACCGATCTCTCCGAATCTATCTCCACCAATCAAATCATCCAACTTCCGACGTAGCCGGGGCATTTCCCGAGTAAGGGGTATGCATGTGCGGGCCCAGCCGCCTTAGTCTTTGCTAGCCGCTGTCTGCCGCCTCTAGAATTGTCCTTTGTAGTTCCATATCCCAGCCCATGAATATCTATGCCTCTCTCGTCATGCAGGAAAGCAATCATGATGGAGATGGCTCGGTCTTAAGAAACCCGATGCCGATACTGATGTCGGAGGGTTCATCTCCGGCGTTTGTGGTTGTAATTCATATAAAGCGACCTTCCTCCGTGGCTACTAAAGCATCATTGATTTCCTTGAGCTTCATCATAGCTTCTATTACTACGGCGACATCATCTCTTGCGTCGAGCAGTCTGCAACAACTTCCAAAATATTGAACGAGACTCACACACGTTTCAACATGGGACTCCTCGCCCAAAACGTCACGCCACTTCCTGAGATGCATTTTGCTACGGCTTTAGCGTTGCTTTCAATTGGACTGGTATGCTGTACCCTCCAAATCCCACGGGCATATTCCTTCCCATGCATTCATCTACTAACCACAACCCTGCCGCTTCAGGGAGTTGGATACCTCCTCCTGACTGCGATATACAATGTTTACTTCCACCCCCTGCGCAAGGTCCCCGGGCCGAAGCTCTGGGCCATGACAATCATCCCCTATACTCGCATGTTCCTGTCCGGCAAGGCTATTCGGGAGGTGCTTGAATTTCACAACACTTACGGCCCTGTCGTGAGACTGGCGCCCGGCGTTGTAGCCTTCAGTCACCCTGATGCAGCCAAAGAGATTCGTGGCCACCGTAAGGCAGGCATGGGCGAGCACGGCAAAGACCCAAACCACCTTGGTCCCCTGAGCAAGACCATTCTTGGTGCGGATCGGGCAAACCATTCACGATACCGGCGATCCTTGGCCCACGGCTTTTCAGCCCAGGCCATGCTTGACCAGCAGCCCATTATCAAGCAATACGTCGACATGTTCATCCAAAAGCTTCACGAGCAAAGTGCTGGCGGCACGAAACAGGTCGACATGGTCCAGTGGTTCAATTTTACAACTTTTGATATCATTGGCGATCTAGCCTTTGGCGAGCCCTTTGGCTGCCTTGAAGAATCGATGTATCACGGTTGGGTGTCGCTTGTTTTCTCCAGCATCAAGAACCTGGTATTTGTAGCTCAGCTACAACACTTTACTCTCATTGGTTCTCTGTTAAGGAAGCTTATTATACCCAAGGCTCTGGCCACAAAGCTGGCAGAACATAATCAGCTCTCAGCAGCCAAGGTGTCTCAAAGGCTGGCGAGGGAGACTAACCGCCCAGACTTCATCACAGCCATGACGACGAGGCGCGGTTTCGTCCAAGGGGGATGTAAGTAGCCCAAACATATGATAACTGGGCAGACTAGCGTATAGTATATACGATAGGGGAGTCTCAGTTGATCAAATGTCCAGCCACTAACTCAAACTTAGGAGCTTACCTTTGATGAGCTGGCATCACACTCATCATTACTCATCACTGCCGGTTCTGAAACAACAGCCACTGCCCTGTCTGCAGCAGCGTACTACGTGGCAACAAATCCGCGAACGCTGGCCATTCTTACCAAGGAGGTTCGCACGGCATTTGCCACCGAAGGAGAGATCGACTTGCTCAGCGTGCAGAAGCTGCCTTACATGCTGGCTGTGTTGGATGAGGCGATGCGCATGTATCCACCTGCACCTGGCGGACAGCCACGGATTATTTGCGAAGGAGGCGACGAGATCATGGGCATGTATATGCCTGCAGGTGTAAGTGATCTTTATATGGGCGTGCCTGACTGAGAAATGCGGACGATCTCTGACATTGCAATCTTCGCGTTGCGTTTCACAGACAAAAGTCGAAATCTGGCAGTGGGCTACGTACCATAACCCGGCAAATTTCTCCCGACCGGACGAATTCATCCCCGAGCGCTGGCTTGGAGATCCGAGGTTTGCAAATGACAAAGTCGAAGCATTCCAGCCGTTTTCGCTTGGTTCACGGAATTGCATTGGGAAGAAGTGAGTTGGTAACCTGTCTGCAATTTGCAATGCCCACTAGTTTTTAAGGATACCCATCCCTATCTATGGTTTCTGATTTGCGCTAAACTTGACTCTTTTCGCATCTGCACAGCCTTGCATATGCCGAGATGCGTTTAATACTGGCTAGATTGGTGTGGAATTTTGATATCCAGGTCGCCGAGGAGAGTAGGGGTTGGGATGACCGGAGCGCATTCTACCTCTTGTGGGAGAAAAGGCCCTATGAATGTGTACCTAAAGCCGAGAAACTAGTGCTGTAGATACATATTAAAGGGGAAACGAAGATCGTGGCCAGCGGTGGAAAGGGCATCTAGGCAAATATTGACAAACAATAATGGAGGGAATTCTGTGAGTAGTGGCATAATACTCGGGTGAAGTTCGTAAGCAGGCCCGGATTCGCAGATGCCAGCAGTTTGGTCGTATTGACAATGACGTTCGTGTTGGCGACGCTATCCAGGACGGCGCGGACGCAAAGATGATTGGAGAGCGGGCTGAACAACATGCCGCAATAGAGCACGCCCAGCTCTCCGTTCGGCAACGAGGCGCTCAGTCATGACGTACTTTTGCTGGAGCAACGCTTTTTTCGTCCTTGATTTGGAGGGCACTGATGCTTCCATCTTCGGGAAGGGCAATCGTCTTGTAGCTATTTAAGTAATAGTCCCTCTCATAGTAGGGGTTGGCCATTGTGGCAGTTTGGCAAAATAGAGACTGAACCTCAAATCTTGTCAGATGATGTGGTGGGCGTACAAGTGAGGTGGGTATTGTTGATGTTTCCATTTGGTGGGTTCTATCGATTTGCTTCTATGTACTGTTTGACTTGCAGAGGTGGCTGCCTCCGCGATGTACGTGGGCTTCTACAACTGCCAGATTGGGTATTCAGCTGGGATGTGGGATGGACTTATTTGGAGAAGACGATCAATGTGAACCTGTCATTATTGGGAAAACAAGGAACTGCAGGAGTTTTCAAACGCTCTCGTGACTTGGCTCGCCGAATATTGTTCTGTTGAATTTTTGCGGATTGGAAACAAGACGCTACTATTAATAGACGGGTTTGATGAATCACAGATCACCAATATTTTCATACGGAACCAGCCGCACCTTCGCCCTCAACACTAGAACCTGGTCGCCTGCAAACTGGAGCGCACCTGCCAGGTCTGCTTGGGACAAGGAAGTTGTTAAAATTATGTGAAATACCATGTGAAATATAAAGAGTAATTATCTTGCATAGAATGGGATCATAGCATTTAAGCATTTCGGAGCAATAAAGAGTCGAGTATGCCTTATCTATATTCCATAGACACCTACGTCTTTGCCATCTACCTTCCGATGCTTGATATTGAGAAAAGGGACAAAATCAGATCTGTTAAACTAATAAAGAAATTTCCGGCCTATAAATAAGGTCGAAGAACTTCCTGCGTATGGTCCCAAATCTTTACCAGTGCCTTTTCTCGAAGAATAGGCATAACCTTTGCATTTGGAGTACAGTCACACTTATAATTGACGATAAACACCATTCGTCGGCTTCTCCAGTGAATTCACACCTGGCTTGCCGTTCCATGGTACACCCCGACCGCCATATGCAGCACTGGTGCTTTGGAACAAATGCCTCTGTCCAGACTCCTCATCGCTGAACGAGAATATGCCAATAAGGGGCTCAAGGATAAGCCAGACAAACCAGGCCATGATCGAACCCGGATCTACTCCCCTTCTGACATTTCCAGTGTTGACCCACCCGGGCCAGGAGTGGATGAATGTCACATCGGGGTTCTCGTTGGCCAGCTTTTCCAAAGACGTCGTATTCATAGTTACATATTGCAACTGAACCTTCATAGGGCCAAAGTTCTCAGGTTTCTTCAGGTCCAAGTCGTCCAAGTCGATAGTCGTCCGTTCTAAGCCCCCGCCCAAAACGCTGACGACCTTGGGCGCTTCTGCTTCAGTTAGAAGGGGCAGAAGATGAAGAATGAACAGCATTCGCGAGTAGTACGCCAGGCTCTGAACGATTTCCAAGCCCTCGGCAGTCTCCTGGCGTGTGTTGAATGGTGCGTAGCCTGGGGTAAGGAACAGCAAGTCGACGCGTGACTCCTTGCTTTTGATGACCTCGCACACTCTCTTTGTTTCCGCGAGCAGCGAGATCTCGCCTTCGGTCCAAATGACTTCCGCCTTGGGTTGATGGCCTGTAACTCCAGAATGAAGGCATGCGTGCGCTCCTCGGAACTCTTGCGCCCGACCAGGTAGATTCTGACGCTTGCACCTGTGGCGACTAAAGCCCTCACTGTGAGTTTTCCGATGCCTGATGTGCCGCCAACGAAGACGGCGACACCTGGAGCCGTTGCATCATTGATGAGGGCGTTGGAGGCCTTTATTTCTTTAAAAGAAACCATTGTAGGTGGTGGAAGAGAACAGTTAATGGACTGTCTTGTCCAGATTTCGGACTCGGTCAAGATTCTGGGAATGCGAGTCTAGCGAAAGAACAGCTTCTTTTAAGAGCCAGAAATGGTGTTTTGTTGGGAAATACATAATAATGCGGGACAACACCACCCCGCAGCATCGGGTTTCGGGGTTTTTGGGCATTTTTGAACGCCGTTTTCACACTCATCAGGTGATCCTTAGTACGCCTACTAGCTACTTGTCGCACTGAGCGTGCTAAAAGAATCAAAGGTCGGGTAAATAATAATGAATAGCAATAGTGTGTTGATTGTTCACGTAGCTGGATTACGAGGTACAGTTATTTCCTGGGACTCGTTAACTTCAATTATGCCCTGGCCTGAGCGACACTTTTTACACTCTGATGAAGTGGGAGGAAACCCGTCACGCGTGCACGGACGGAAAGTGTGTAATTCAACCAAATACGAGGGATAATGGGGTACAGTAGGAGGCACTGCATAGATGTCAGGGAGCACGCCCATCTTATTGAGTTGGACCTGATGGGTATCGACAATGCCGGTTCCCCCCTCAGGAGCATACTATGACACCCTAGGGCTCGCCATTGGCAAGTTCTCCCTCGAGACAAGGTCGAACAAAAACAGCAACGACGGTGTTCTTCTCAAACACTGAAGTCGAATCGGAGGAAGGTTCTGAGACCGAAAAGCAGAGCTCTACTAGATGGTTGTAGTGACCGCTGCTGACCAGCTTCTCCGCGAGGGGCTCCGTGTTGGGAACGATGCCGTCAGACATTTTGAAGGTTGGAGAGTTGAGTTAGGTGTTGAAATGCAATAAGTAGTGAAGTGCTGAGTGGCGATAACTGCACGCGAGCTCTTGATTCTCTTCTAAGTTCACGTCTTTACGTCCTCTGAACATGAATAGTCCTTAGCTTCTGGCTCAAGAGGTCCATACCTGAACTGACGAAGACAACGGACAAAGAGGTCTTAGAGACGGAGGGCTCTGACAAGGTCATAATGAGGTCGTTGACGAGGAATACGTTGATGCTATGTTTGCCATACAAAACAAACAATCAGCCAATTCATTGCCCAAGCTAAGCCCTGCCTAAAGTCTCAAACCTTGGGACATATGTAACCCATTGCGTCCTCTCAGACTCTCGCGCGAGCTAACAGATCTCGTCCCTGCATAGAATTTTAGATTACCACAAGGCGGGAAGACCTTGAAATGGTGGACTCCGCTAGCTTGGTGAAACACGTCGAGACGACGATGAGCTACGGGGAGCTATTTGTCTTGGGCGGAAAATGATACTAAAACTGCTTGCGCAATCTATGTTTACGGAATAGATATGCATACGGCAAAGCAGCCGTCACGAGGTCAGGGTACTAGTCTGGGGGGCAGATATCCGATGGGTTATTTCCGTGATCTACATGATGTGATCTAAGAGCAAATAGTCTACGGCACGTTATCCGCCTCGACCACCTTAATGCAACGCTAAGTTTTCCGCATTAGAGGAATGCTACATCGGATAACCTAACGCTTGTTATCCGTATCACGAGTCGAAAATGACAGCCTTTTGTGTTTCCGTGCTATGATACGACTAACCCCGCACTTGGTGATGACATATCCACCGTAAAGTAGTAGGGGTTGGGTACAAGATGTGACAGAATCAGAAGGTTATCTGGGTATAAGACCTCGCCTAGTCCTGTCAAACGCCGTCTAGAAGGTGGCACAACGCAATTCACCGCCCGAGTTCCGGCCTTTGAAATTCCAACATACTTTTTGGCACACTCTGGCCCACCATGGCTACCAAGAGCTCAATCGACAGGAACGAAATTGATCTCGATCACAAGGTCTCTCATCTTGAAGGTGCAGCCGAAGCAATCGAAATCGGTACCTTTCGTGTCTTTGGCTTGGATCCTGAAGATGCCGATTTCTTCACCAACTACCCTGAGGAGAAGCGCAAGAAGGTCTTTCGCAAGGTGAGAATGCTTTGGTCTCACGCAAGCGAAGCAGCAGGGACTGACATCCTGCAAAGGTCGATGTTCGGCTCATCCCTGCACTAGCGATCTTATATCTGATCTGCCATATCGACCGTGCGAACATCGGCAATGCCAAGATCGAGGGCATGGTGGAGGACTTGGGCATGAGTGGAGTGCAATATAACACTGTTCTGGCCATCTGTAAGGGATACTTGGTCAACCCCCAGTGAACATGCTAATATCTGACATAACAGTCTTTATCCCATATGTCCTATTCGAGGTCCCTAGCAACATTTTGCTCAAGAGGTTCAAGCGTCCATCAATGTACCTCGGCATTCTCACCACCTGCTGGGGTACCATCATGACCTGCACAGGCTTGGTTCAAAACTTTGGTGGTCTAATGACTACTCGTGTGCTGTTGGGCATTTTCGAGTAAGTTCTTTCGCGTCAATGCTGTCTTTTTTCCCACTAACATATTTAATTACAGAGCAGGCTTCTTTCCTGGTGCCATTTATCTCTGCTCATACTGGTACATGCCCAAAGACTTGTCGGTCCGAATCTCATACTTCTACTGCGCAAGCGCCTTGTCCGGTGCCTTTTCCGGCCTGCTGGCTGCCGGCATCGCTGAGATGGATGGCGTTGGAGGGTTTGAGGGCTGGCGCTGGATCTTTATCCTCGAAGGCCTAGCTACCATTATGATTGGCGTCGGGTGTTTCTTCCTACTCGTGGACACACCCGCCCTATCTTCGCGTTGGCTAGAGCCTGAAGAGATCCGATATCTGGAGATTTCAATGTTCATCAAGCAAGGAGGAGGTTTCCACGAGGAAAATGCTGTCAAGTGGAAGGATATCAAGATGGTCATAACAAACTGGAGGATCTACGTGCAGGCTTACTTCCTCCTGTGCCAGTCGGCACTTTCTTACGGTACAACTATCCCACGCAACCCGACCCCCCCTCCACGCACCCTTGAGCTAACTCTAAGGAAACAGGCATCAAGTTCACGCTCCCAACCATCACCAAATCTATGGGCTTCACCAACACTCAAGCCCAGCTGACTTCTGCTCCCCCGTATGTTGCTGCTGCGATATCAGCTATCGTCTTTGCCAAGATTTCCGATCGCTTCTTCTGGCGAATGCCTTTCGTTGTAACGCCCATGGCAATTGTTGCAATAGCTTATTCCATTATCATCTCCCTGAATGGAGCCCTCGAAGAAAAGAAAGCCGTCGCTTATTTCTCCGTGGTCCTCGCTGTCGTCGGCATCTATCCTATCCAAGCCGCAGCAGCCTCTTGGAACGCCAACAACATTGCCCCTTCTTCGCGACGAGCAGTCGGCATTGCACTGATGAACTGTGTTGGAAACTGCGGCGGCATCGTTTGGCAGTTTTATGTACCTCGAGAGAGAGAAGCCAAAGTATTACACAGGGTTTGGTCTCAGTTTAGCTTTTGGTGCGACGGGATTGATCGTTGCTCTTTTCTTAGAATTAAGTTATAAGATGGAGAATGCACGCAAGGCTAAGATTGCTGACGAGGCAAGGATTAAGTACACCGAGGAGGAATTGTTTGAGATGGGAGACAGATCTCCGTTGTTTAAACATGTCTTGTAAGGATTCCTGTTGCGGAGAGATAGACAGCTTTGATGATGGGACTATTGCTACGTGCATTTGAATACTTTGTTGGTGGGAGCTGCTATTAGTGCAGACCACACCCGTCCGTAGGGTAGGAGCTGGAGATGGCAAGAAAACAAGAGAAAGCAACAATCTGGCTGTCACCTGGGGAATAAGGTGCAGGAAGCAATGGATCTACTGCTTTCTGACGCTTCTGAAGGAAAAGAAAAGATAGATATCGATAAAAGCTGCTGCGACAGCTACAGTGTAATGAGTGTGATGCGACAAAGGTAGGGACTTAAATTGAAAGAAGGAAAAAGCGTGTCGTTTCAATTCCTCGAGCAGACTAGACGCCTTAAGTAGGGCCGTAATAAGCTAGCTACCGGCCTCTACTGTATTAAAACTCCAGGTGGACCATTGGCCCCATCACAATACCAGTCCTCGACACTCTTGTTTATGACTCTCTCTATTTGGTAACTGTACCCAAAGCCACCTGCTGTCTTCGATGTCTATTGGCTGTGTCAATTGTAAGTGTTGCCTGAGCGACATGTACACTGTGCGCGGATAGCCACCAACCTATCTCATTCTTCACTTTATACCATGCAGCTTGTATGAATCCCTAGAGGCCTGCTACCATCCGGCGGTGCATCTTCCGATACCCTAGAGTGATCGCTGACATGTGCATTGCGTGACCAGACTTGAGTCTGGGTGGAGACGTTGACAATTTCACGATACCAAAGGGAGATTACGTTGCCATTAAAAAGCAAAGACAGTAATAACTATTTAGAAGGGTTCCGGAACCAGTTTCGTACTTTCTCGCATATGGCACCAAGATGAACACGCCACAGTTTGGGGGCGGATCTCACCTGCAATATCTTGCTAGGCCCCCGATAGTTTACCCCGGCCAAGTCCAGCAACCCATCCGTGGCAATCTGATGTGCAAAAGCATCGTCTAACCCGTGTCCAGTCCGGCCTGAGAATTTCATGAACCGGGCTCCGATAGTCGTGCTAAACTGCTCGCCCTCTTGTGCTGATACAGCCCAGTCCTCCTGTGGGCGTTCGGACTTGCCAGCGCACACCCAGATGGGCTTACCCTCCTGATCGGCTCCAAAGACCTCAGCATGGAACTTCTTGATATAATCAAAAGTATTCCTATCCGTGACGTCATATACGAGCATAAAGATATTTCTTTCTCGGAGTATGCGGGCCATGAAAGGGTAATTAACACCCTCATATACCCAAAGGATCAGAGTAACACGGTGACCCTCAACCTGAACATTCTTTCTCTCTTGACTGTTGTATGTTGGATCATCATACCAGTAGTCGTGTTCAAAGACAAGCTGGTAAACTTGTTAGCTGTCTTGAGACTCGACAGGCCAGAGGGATCTACGGAATAGGTGTGTATCCTACCCTGTACAAGATGCTGCGACAACTGCTCCAGCTATGGCCCAGTATGGGTACCTCGATAGCTATGTCCTGGTTCTGCGAGACATATTCTTGAATGATAGCCTTGTGTTGTTGTGTTATGGTCGTGTTCGACATTTTGGGTGGACCTTGGGCAGAATTGTCGATGTCTTGCGGATGATGATGAGAGTGGAGAATTCTGTCGTTTTCTCACCTCACATGTTGCTCTGCGTTTCATCCGGACGGGCGTCACGTGTTGTGTTGGTTGACACAGCCTCATGGATCAACCCATCAGATGTGGCCTGTCATCAGCTGTAGCAAGGGTTCGACTAAAGAGGGTGCGTGTGGGGAAGGAACAATCTGTTTGGTACAAACTTAATTTCCAAGAGCTCAACTAACTTGGCGTTCTGTTGGTTGTTTGTCCAGGCACATACACTCATTCCGCAGTGTTGCATTCTTCATCATGTTGATTCGCTAGCGTTGAAGGATCCGAGGTCCTGAAACAAGTAGGCACGCAACATAGCCTTCAAGTGGCGCATTGTTGCAGTACTCAAGTCTCGGATATTCAACAACAAATGACGGAGCATCGGGGCTCGTCTCCGCTCCCACAATCATGCATTAGAGTAAGTTGGTTGAAGCTTGTTGGGAGAGCATGGTCGCGCTGTGCCCTCTCAGCTTTGACCCTAGTTACCATGCAAGTGACAAAGGGCCATCTTCTCCTTGAACCTCGATTCCTAGAATGGTAGAGCGGTAGAGTGGCGGGGAAGCAAAGCGACAGAGCGCGCGCATCAGCCGCCTGCGATAATAACACCAAGCAATTGACGTGGTCACATTCACCCATCCGATCCTTGCACCAGTCCCTTCTATCATGTGCGGGTTTATGCTAGACAGAAGCCGAGGACTCTCCGTAAACGTAAAGCGGGAATGCCACACTTGGCGCCCTATTCAGGGTTCTGAATCCCGAAGTTGGTTCAAATCTGTGTTGGCTCAATTCATGTTGGTTCAACTTTGTGTTGGCTCTAATAATAATCAATCAGTCTAAGCATTAGGAATATGATCCGATGTCGTCTATAGTTAAAAATACAACGTGGTGGTTCCTCGTATTGCGTCATGGGTCTTCCAGATGCGCGTTTGATGCCGATATTGTTAGCTTCGCCCAATGTTTCCCTCGCCTTGTCCATGCAGTCTTGTCTTGCAGACAATTCTGTATAAATGACCAAGCCTATCCCCACGAAATCGAGTCCACAGACAGAAACTACAGACTGGGTACGATCTTACCATGCAATTCCTTTCTATTTTCTCCCCGCTGCTGCTCTTCAGCTTGGCTGAGGCTCACTTTCCCCCCTGGGATGATGCCCGCAGTTGCAAACCCAGAGAATGTCTCCTCAACAATCGATGCGTTTCTTTGATGGACCAATACACGTGTTGTACAAGACCATCTCATTTTGGTCACAAAGGCAAGCAACATCACATCTGCCCGCCAAGTAAGTCCATGCACGTCTGTCAATATGGGGCTTACTATATTCTAATCACTCCCGCTTTCTCAATTTCGCAGGATCCGAGTGCTGTGGCACAGGCTGCTGCAAAGAAGACTGGAAGTGCTTTTCAGATGGCTTCTGTCGCCCATCTGGCTCGACTCACCCGGGTGGGGAGCCGTGCACCACCTTTCTCACCACAATCACCAAGCCAGTCACTACAATTACACAGAAGGTCACAGAGACGTACATCTATCCGGTAGACCCTGCTTCTGGAATCAGCAGTAATACTGAATCTAGCACGGGAGGATCACCGCCCAGTTCTTCCAAACCTATCCTCTCGGAGTACCCAGGAGGTCCCATTTCCTCGATACCCTCTGCTGTCCCATCGGAAAATCCAACTTCATCAGCAGTGGATACCGTAATCAACTCAGATGGCCAAGTCACAACAATACGTCCTTCTGTAATCAAACCTGTTGGTACTCATGGAGACGAAACCCGAACCAAGTCTCCTAGCGAATCAACCTCGAATACATTTACGAACGGAGATGGCGACGTTCCAACGATGTTGCCTTCTAGTAAAGCACCTCTGGATACTGAAACAGAGATTACCGTACCTGGAAAAAGCACCGAGGACAATACGGACGCTTCCAAAACTCCGCCAACTCCCACTAGTGCCCTCTCTTCTGCTGTACCCACCACCAACTCGGATGATCAAGCTACAATCGTCTTGCCCTCCATTTCGTCGGAGACTGAAATTGGAATTCAGACTTCGTCTGGAGATGTCTCTGGTGCTCTAAGTTCAGTCATCACAGGCACTGACGGTCAACTTGTGACTATCTTGCCCTCGAATTCTTTTGATTCAACCGACACCCCGAGTTGGTCACCAACAGCGGCCATCACAACCAACTCTGACGGTGTAGTCTCGACTATTCTACCCTCAACCGCTTCAGATACTAGCCAGACAACAGTGCCCATTCCCTCGCCCGCCACCAGTATCTTTGGTTCCACTTTAGCAAATACCGATGGTCGACCTTCAAGCACCTTCATCCCCGGCGCTTCGGGGACAAGCAAAGTGAGTGAGTCGCCCTCATCAGCGACCCTTATCAGCAGCACCGAGACCGCCATACCGTCTGTCCTTTCAAGCACAGGACAAATAACCGGGGCACTTACCGACGGCACTTCAAATATCCCAGGCACTGCCGCTACAAATTCAGATGCTCAAGCTTCCACATCTACTCTATCAACTGCCAGCAAATTGCTTTCATCAGAAACAGTCATTAGCAACTCAGATGGGATTGTTTCTCCTGTCTCACAGTCCAATACCTTAGGTCTAACTGAGCAAACGTCTCAGGTTCCCTCCAGCGACACGGGGGGAAGCAATACCGGTAGCCAATCCGCGACTCTCTTGCCCTCGGAAGGGACCCGATCATCAGTCTCCGAGGATCATACTGTTTCTACTGGAGTTGAAACAAACTGTTCCGCATGGACAGTCCACGACGGCACTGCTTCCAAGCAGCCCCTCTGCCTCATCCACGCAAGGTACAACATCCACTACGGCAGTTGTGTCCAGTACCACAGACACCGAGAAACCCTCTACCAATTCTGTAAATGACGAGACAGTAATTCCCTCAACGGGAGTGGCCAGCACTCTTTCTGATGGCCGCGTGACTACCATAACTCCGCCAGTATCCAGCGGACCCGACACCACAGTACTTCCTACTTCGACTACGAGTGAGGGTGGTATTATCATTCCGATAAC
Organism: Ilyonectria mors-panacis; assembly: GCA_002991585.1. Classification (NCBI taxonomy): domain Eukaryota; kingdom Fungi; phylum Ascomycota; class Sordariomycetes; order Hypocreales; family Nectriaceae; genus Ilyonectria; species Ilyonectria mors-panacis. The sequence goes on along the minus strand of PPHJ01000086.1, from coordinate 381,294 downwards.
GACGCCTGTCAGTGAGCCGAAACCGGGAGAAACTAGCAGTATTATCCCGTGTAACACGTGGTTTTTTTAACTTCTGTCTGAACTGGGGAGATTTTAATATTTTCGGCTGGGGTATTATCCTTCCACCTGGACCCCATCCACCTGGGCCGCCTCCTGCAATTTCATTCCCTCCATTGATTGGAATCACAGTTGAAGTCAAGGGGCCATTGCCTACCTGGCCTTCATACACCATTGGCCCTGATCGAATGCCTACATTCCCGCCAAAGCCATCTGGTCCCGACGGTGAGTGTGAGACTGATTCAGCAGAGATATGTCTAACCAGAACATCTTTTGGTATTTCTGTAACTGCAACTGAAACTATTACAACCGCAACACAAGTGCTATCAACGTGTGGGACTGTGTATGGTTGCAAGGTGAACGACGCCAGTGCAACAGAAACGACGGCTTCAACTCAGTCTGCAACTGAAACACCTGTTACTTATGTTGTCTATCCAAAGGAAGGCAGAAATTCGAGCATGGTTGCTGAAGTAGAAGCAGTGCTCACAGGGCTTGTGGAAGAGCCCGCTGAACTCTATGCTTCAAACACGAATAATCTAGGACTGAACTTTTGGACTCTGCCTCTGACTCCAGATCAAGCCGATAAACTGCGAAAGCACGCGAGCGTGAGTGTCAATTTCATGTCTGGAAATTATAAGACTAATTCAACACCGCTTAGGTTGGCTCGGTTATGTTGCAGTGTGGTAGTGATGTTAATCCATGCTTCGACCCTACCACCTCACTTATGTGGCAAGAAGATGCTGAATCGCACTTGAGTTACGTTTCATGGCCCAATACAGCAGACCGGACACCCTTCTCAGACATAGAGGGCCGTTACTATTTCGACGATAGTGACGGAAAAGACGTTGATGTCTGGATCATGGATACAGGCGCTACAATTGAACATCCCGTAAGCATGACCCCCTTCGTCAAGAAGCTAGGTGAAAGAAGAAGCTAATGATTGCACCTAAGGAGTTCGATCATTGGAGCCTTGACCGCATTGACTGGGTTGTCAAGATTGCCGACTTTGATGGCGCCAGACGCCAAGATGATTCTCACACGGATCTCAATCACATCAAGGCTGGAAAAGCACACGGAACTAGCATGCTCGCTGTTATGGCAGGAAAGACACTTGGCGTAGCCAAAAGTATCAAGCCGCACCTTGCTCGACTTCCCCGCAGATATCCATTTGGTGGTGGATTCTCAACCGAAGACTACATCGAGACTATCGGAGAGATAGACAATCGGATAACAGCTGCGCCCGACGGAAAACTTACCGCTGTGTTGCTCCTAGCACATTCCTATCCTCGCGAAACATTCTATCGCAAAAGGCCCGGAACTGGTGACAGAGAGTTCATCAACGGTCAACCTATAGATGACTCATTTGGATGGGAGTTGCGGCTTCATTCCATTCTCCAGAGCTTGATGGATAAGGGTGTGCTGATCGTCACAGGGACTGGTAACGCTCCATTACCAGTGATTGACGCGTGGCCGGCAAACTTTGGAAAAAACAACGATGTTTTGCGTTTACCAGAGCTTCTTGTTGTCGGTTCAGTGAGACAGTCTGGACCGGAAATTGACACCATCCGTGGCCACAGCTCGGATGTAGAAAAAGGACTGCCGCATGTCTACGCACCTGGTATTGATGTAATGAGCGCCAATGGAAATAGTTTTGAATGGGAGGTCAACGGCTACTCCAAGCGCACAGACGGCACGTCCATTGGTAAGTTTTTTCCTTTTCTCAATAATTTAGCTCTGATGAGAACAATGGAAACTTTCCGAAATTGCTGAAGGGTTATTCTGACAACAAAAAACTTCAGCATCCTCAATCACTACAGGACTTGCTGCTAGCTTGGCAAAGTTAGCACAGCTCGGCGAGCTCAAGAACGATGATGGAACACCTGTACCAAATACTGTAACTGGTATCAGGGGATACATTATGGAGAAAAGCTGGTCTCGGGGTCAGGAAACTTTCGATGACGGGCGATATGACCGGAACGGCATCTGGAATGGCTTTGGCCTCAACCAGCGTGCTTGCAAATGGAATCCCAACAACCCATTGAAACAGCGCCGGCAAGAAGGGGCCGTGTGCGAGATTCCCCTGCCCTCAACCACAAGCTCTACTGAAGCGAGCAGTACCACAGGTAAGCCGAGCGGTAAGAGTGAGTCAGCTATGCCAACTCTCACAAACCCCCCTGCTGGAACCATTACCACTCCCGACGGAAGCTCATGTGTCGAAACATCGACCTCAACACAGTGTGCTATGGGACCTGGAGGCAGAACTGCCTGTGCAGAATTCCCATCATGCTTCTCATGGGTAAATATAATGACGACAAGCGAACCAGAGCCTGAGCCGACAAAAACAGAGACTCCCGAGACACCGCTGGAGCTTCAAGATGTCGTGTGTGAAGACGAGAATGATTTCCCTGGCCATGGAGATGTTAGCTCTCGATCCCGGTCTGGATTTGCTGAGAGTTTCTGTGGAGGCGACCTTGCTGCGTCAAGATCGAAGACCTTAGGGCCAGATGATGACGCCATGGAGGAGCTCAAGAGAGATGGTGGCGGCATCTCATACAATTATTCAATTTCGTGGATAAATGGATGCAAGACTGAGGTGGATAAGCAGTATATCCAATGGCCTATTGGACAAGAGGATAGCTTCTCATCTTGTCTCCAAATCTTCGAAAGGGCTTATGGAGACTGTAAGAATCCCCCCTTTATTAACATCGATCTGTGAAACAAGTTTGTGGTCTTGAAGACTTTGCTAACTTCGCCGCAGGCATTAATGGCGGAGTGGGAGGATATATTGATGCTGGCTGTCTCCGGTATCGATTTATCGGGGCAAAGTGAGTTCGGATTGTTCACTCCATTCATAAATCCTGCGAGATTGTGACCCTATATTAAGAAGCCTCCCATAGATCAATATGATAATCTTAGCAGAAGGGGCATGAGATGGCATAAAACCTCCTCTAAAGGAAATGATGAGTCAGAGTGATCGTATATTGATACAATCATGAAATTCAGAATCCATACCCGATTGAACAGTCATCCTTTGAATTGAATGTGACAACATACACTATACTCCACCTGGAGGAAGTTCGCGACAACTGAACAGCAGAGGAGAAATTGTGACCACTGCGTCGCCAGTAACTGTCGCGGCTAAGCCGTTCTATATGAAGTGCGGAATTTCACAGCTGGGGGTGCCGAGGTTATACGAACTGAGTTTTGGAAGGCTATCTACACGGGGTACAGCGCTCTAAAACGGCACGCCATTGCTGCTATTTGACAGAGTATCTCTGCGACAAATGACAAATGGGAACTGTTTAGGAACAGTAAGGCTTGGATTGAGAGAGACCCAGCTAAGTGGACGTGCCAGTTTGACCGGCACTCACTCTCTGATACTATCATAGAGCTCTGCAAATACGATGCGACATCATTTGTGCCACAAGTCCGGGACGCAGCGATGCTATGCTGTAGGAACCAGGAGGCGGAGGCGGAGGCAGAGGCGGAATTAGCAAATACTGCGATTGGTAATGTAACTGCAACAAACTTTCTTCTTTCAGAATAAACACCCTAGGTACTATTCGATGTTGATTATCTGGTAATTGAGACCCCCTGGTCTCTGACACAAGCTATGTGACTTTTTAGCTTAGCCTGTTGAGGATTGAGATAAGACACCAGACGCAAGTTTCCCTTGTCTTGTATAGAACAACCAATATAGGTATGAACACCAAGACTGCTGTCAAGGGCTTCTGCATCACTGAAAAGAGTCAGCTCCATTTAGCATAAGTGGTAATTGTTTTTGCGTTTGACTTACAAAATGTTCTGTAGACATCTGGAGTACAGCTCGGGCTTCACTGGTGCGATTGCAAGACCTCGCTGCTTTCCAACCTCCTCGGTTAAGAATCCCGCCAACGCTCTGATGATTTGCTGGTCGTTTTTCGCGTAATGTCGCACGGGTATGTAGACCTTCACCGTTGGAACCTTGGTGTGCACGCGAAACTCGACGTTATAGAGAATACCCGCCGTCCTATGATCTTTATGAGGGAGGGGGACGTTGTCAGATATGTTTCGTGTGCTCAATAAGGCATCCCAAAGCCGCCTTAGCCTTTGTATGCCCATCTCAAAGTTAGGGTCTTTTATTCGGCCTCCTAGAGACATAGTTTCTTGGACGGCGCGAAAATCTGTCCTCCTGTCCCGAAAGTAGATCTTGAGTCTGGACTTGTCTACAGGGACCACGTCCAGCGCCAACATGTCCACCTCGTGTCTTATGTCCGAGTGCTGGCCCACATAGTCGGTAAAGACGTCGAAAGAGATGAGCTTTCCTGAACTGTATCCAGGGGCAGAGGTGATGGCATCTTCAATGACGGCTAACTTGGTCCGATTCCTTGCATATGCCACGGCGCCGGGGAAGAAGTAGGCTTTGTTCGTGATTGCCTGCTCGGTCAGGTCGAACGCCCAGAACATGGTTGAACGGTGACCTTCTGAAACGCCATCAGTCCAACACACACCAAAGCATGCTTCAAAGTGGTCAAGCCAGGTGGTGTCTGTATCTGGGAATGCCTTGACCAGGCCTTGTTTGAAGTCTGCCGCGGCTCTGTCGTTGCGGCGATTTGCAACTGTGCCAACATCAAGACCAATCGGTTCAATGGAATAGCGAACGGTGGGTTGATCGATGCCTGTGTGGAAGTCCCAACTCAGTTCGATGGGGGTATGGTCGTCCGTCATGAAACTCTCCCAGCGCGGCAACTCTGACCAAGGGGTGACGCCCAAATGTGGCGTAACCAGACTCGCGAAGTGATGAAGGATGCTGACTTGTCTCGGATGACTGTACCCAGCGCTGTCCACAAGAGCCGCTAGCACATATACCCGACTGTCTGGTACCAGTACTGCTGTTGAGGGCTAAAGAGGCCCTCGGTCCTCGCTTTAACTAGGTGCCATGGTTTGGCATCTCCAGAGAGGCATCCTGGGCGGTTCATGTTGCTGGGTTGAGTCCATAGAATGGTAAATGTCATTACCGATCGATAGGCCTCTCGCTGTTGAGAGGTAGTTTGGATAGCTCTTTATAGAAACTCATCCTAACACTCACGGCCGAGCGCTATGACTGAATATTTACTCCGTATGGTGGATTTAGATTAATTGTGGCGGGATTTATCCCTGCCATGTCGGCAACATGTGCCTTAACCTCGTAGAATTGATCCCATGTCTCCGAAAGTGGGCTGCGCCTGTTGATCAGACTCTTCTCGGGTGGGGGGATCGGCTATATCGATGTGGGCATAGTCGGGCATGCCCCTGACGCAGGGATATGCCGCAACTCCTTAGTCTCATCTAGGGATTTGGGGATACGTATGCAAGTAACCTAATTAGATTTAAGCCCCGTCCGTGTGAGTCGGAACTGTTACTAGATACTCGGCGTTAACCCAAAAGACATTTATAACGTAGTTCTTATAGCGGTCAACGCATTACTAAGATGGATCAGGTTTCTCGTGGATACTATAGTATGGAGGATTTTATACAAATCGCCTTCCAGGCTAGTCTTCCAGCTCTTCCAGTTCCGTTGACTTGTGCCGCTTTACAATGATGCTTTCCTTTTGCTGTCTATCAACACCCAACCACAGCAGATCTGGTCTGCTATAATGACCAACATTGTCCAAGAACCCCCGGGTTGCTACAACCTTGGTAAGGTCGAGATCGGCGTAAACGATGCCTTCTGTTTCGGGGCTCCCGTCGCCGAGAGGCGGAGTCAGGCGTCGACCATCAGGTCCAATCACGCAACTATGGCCACCACCCGGCTGCCGGCAAGACAGGCCATCCTGAGTTTTCAAGACGTCGATTCCCTTCTGAGTGCATACCGAAGTGCTGTGAAGCACATAGGCAGTGCTTTCAATGGCGTAGGTTTGGGATAGATTCTGGCACCCTTCAGCAGTCATGCTCCATAGGCCTGGATGGTCCACACCAGTCGTAGGGTCAATCGGTGGCCACATCGAAATGTGGATTGCCGCTCCCTGGGAGATGCCGTGATACTTCAACAGTGGTTGCGTGTGCTCCCAGCAGGCAAAGCATCCCACCTTGATCTTGCCATGCTCTGCCCCGAAATCGACCTCGACAACATTTTTTAGATCACCACCTGATCCCTCACCGAAGACGGTACGCTCCATGTGGCTGGGCTTGATCTTTCGTCGGTTCAACAAAAGCTCACCCTGGGGAGATATAATAGCCTGTGAAATGTAGATACTGTGGGATGGGCTCTGCTCCGAAAACCCAAGCACAACGGCGATCGAGCACTCCTTGGCAGTGGCTTTGACTAGCTCCATTGCCTCTGATTGCACAGGAAGCGAATTGTAGATATACCGAGTCTGAAGTTCAAAATCGACCGATCGTGCCCTGTCACGAAAAATCAGCGTTAGGAAAGCAGTCGTATGCCAAGTCAGAGAACATAGTCGCTTACCAGATCCAGGCAGGGTAGCCCGGGAGCCAGCATTCGGAGAAAGCAATAAGCTTAGCCCCGTTTTGTGCGGCTTCAGTAATGAGGGTGCATGCCTTTTTCACAGAACCTGCCAGATCGAGGTAGACCGGCTCTGTCTGTGTGACGGCAACTCGGATCGGGGCGGCCATGGTTCCAACAGAGTTCAAAGACGATAGATGGGTAGTTTGCAAGATGGGGTACTGTAATGGGAAAGCTCAGATGGGGGATGGATGGGCTGAGCTATCGTCTAAGTAATACGCATTGGGGCTGCGTGCCATTACAACAAATACACACGCAGTAGGATGATAGGATGATCTCTTGCAAATCTAGCTACGCCGCAACGCTGAAGGGAGACCAACATCAACATACGACGCACAGAGGCCAAGATCTGTGAACTAACCCTATTTTGGATAGCGTGACCGGCGGAAGTCTGGTTTCCGGTCCCCCGAACCCTTGGCTCCCTCCCGCGAAAGCCGGGGAGTGGGTTTTTTCGTATTCACCCCAGACTCGGTTATGGGGGATGTCTTGCATAGTCAAAGCCGCCGATTTGCGATATGAATAGGTAGAGCCTACTCCCCTCGCAAAGATACTTCTCATCCTGGAAAAGGATCCGCGCTGCTTCTCATACACCTCACAACATTTACCAACCTCCGCAACCCATCTCTTGCTTAGGCATGATCATTCATCTACTCCGAGTTCTTTTGGTTTTGAGCCATCTCTGTAGGCAACAACTGGTCCACGACGTGTTCGTAATTTCTCGGCAACCGTTCTCATTACGAGTTGTACGCAGCTTCCTCCTGCGGTAATTTACCGAGAAAAATCCCTACACTGTTTCGTTACTGTTGCAGTTCGAAGCCCTCACCCGCATTAGTAGCATCGCCCGGAAGTTTGCTCAAACCTGACGCTTGCGTACTGGTGACCGAGCCCCGGATCCATGGATTCCATTCACCATTACGGTTACATTAACCGGGCGGAACGCAGAAAAGTGAAGGTCCACAAATCGTCCGAGAAAACTTACGATTTCCTTCATCTGCCCCCGTAAACCTTATTCCTGGAGGCCTTGTAGGCTTGGTGGATACGGGGCGCGTAACACTTCCAACCAACAGCATGAAGATCGCCCACATGGTTCTTGAGACCAGCTGATTCGCCACTGTGCCTGATTCCCCGTGGGTTCTTTTCGTACGGAGCAAAGATCAGCGAAATCCGAGGATGTAACGATTCTTCACAAGGCATTTTCATAAGTTTGATAATCATAAGAGCTGGAACTGCGTTGTGCAGGCACAGGGGTCAGACCGGGGATAGGGGCATAGGTTACGGATACAGTTACATGCATCCTTATGCCTCCTTCTGTGGCGAGGTAGAGTGCTCTCTGACATGATGGCTTGGTTAAAAATCAAATATTCTGGCACTCCCCGGGCAACAAGAAACATAACTCTGGCCTTCCCACGTCATTGGCATTCCTCGCTTCTGCTTACATTTCTGCCACTTTTCCTGCAATTATGACTCAGTCTGTCACGGGCCAAATAGTCGAGATATGGATTCTTTACGTCATCGGTGCCTCTATGATAGCAGCGCGCATATTCTGCCGCACAAAGCTAGTCGGCTACAGAGGCTACCAGTGGGATGACTACCTAATAATGGCCTTGGCTGTAAGTGCTGAATCGCTCTCTCTTGATCGCATCCGACTTATCAACTGTTTGTTTCTGTAGTGTATGTGGACAGCGGCGCCCGTTATTGGTCAAGTCTTTGTGCAAGGCGCAGAGGGGCGGCATACGTCCGACCTGACGTTCAACGAAAGGAAAAACATGAGTAAATCCGAGCGCAAAGAGTGGGCTTATGGTTCTCAGATTTTTCTCTTGGGCCTGACAGGGTACTTTGTTATTCTCTGGACACTCAAGTTTAACATGTTATGCTTCTACAGCCGCGTCGTGCGTGGCCTGTGGACTGAGAAATTCCTGAAGCCGCTGATGGTGATGGTGACTTTGTCAGGGATTGCGATCATTTTCACGCTCACTCTCACATGCCGTCCCTTCCACCACCTCTGGCAAGTTTGGCCTGATCCAGGAAGTATGGCAATAACCAACCATGTGTTTTTTTCTATGATCTTGCGCTCATCATGTTCGATGCAGGTCAATGTGTGCCTCAGAACATCGTCTTTTTCGTCGTTATATTAACGTTCAATCTGCTCACGGATCTCTGCATCATGCTTGTACCAATTCCAGTACGTTCTATACTCCCTCCAAAGATATTTCTTGAGTCCCGCAAGTTCACACTATGGTTGTAGGTGCTCAAGGGAATTCAAATAAACCGCTTCCAGAAATTCGGACTTTACTTCCTGTTCAGTCTGGGTTTCTTTTGCATGTTCGCTGCAGTACTCCGGTTCGTTCTCATCTTTAATGTACGTACAACAATCATACGTCCCGTTGACAGGAGAGAAGTCCTCTAACGTCTTTATTACCAGCTCAACCAGCGCGGAGTGTCGGCTATGTGGTCTCTGCGGGAAGACTGCGTTGGCATCTTCGTTGGGCAAGCCCCGATGATCACGCCAATGCTCAAGCGCCGCTTCTGGATTAATACTGGCTACGCTACATCGAAGTCTGGGAGCTCGAATAATCGCATTCGCGAATTCTCCCACCGGAATCCAGGCGAAAGCTATGAGCTTAGGTCGACAGCTCCTGTCGGCAGCAGGAGAGCGCATGACCCCTATTCAATGACTACGCTCGGTATAGGGTCAGAGAGTCAAGAAGAGATGGTAAGGAGGAATTTGGATTCCCCAGCGCAAGCAGAACTGCACCAAAAACTTCACACTGGAATTCTAGTGCAGCAAAGAATTGAGATTGAAGAATTGGAAGGAAAATACAAAAGCACTGGCGATCTCCGTTGGTAGCAATAGGAAGGGTTGAACTCGATACGGTTGCTGCGAATATGTGCCAAGGTAGTAATGCAGATGCTGCAGCTGGCGGGTCCAACAAGAATTGAAGATGCTGTAACCTATGTGGTATTCTCGTATGCCCTGCAAGGTTTTCGGGTAGATATCGTATGTATTGCTTATAGAAGAACTGGCCCATTTCACAGGAAATGAAATGACCAGCACCGAGTTTCAATTACGCCTGGTAACAAGTTCAGCGGCAGCATCTCTTACCCACCCAACTACCAATCGGTGGAGCCGTGAGTCTTACCCCTGTAGATTGAGCCTCGGTAACCAAAAAGGAAATGATCATCCTAGGGGAGACGGATTTCCTGATCGAGGAGTGGGTAAGCTGCGATATTACCACGGTAGCGAAGAAGACAAGGTCAGTAGAAGCCAGAAACAATCCGAAACCTTAACTGTGTCAAGATCGGGAAGGCAGGACGCTTCACAGACCACTAGCAAGCTGCAAGATGGTCCCTGTACTGCGAGAAGCGACAGCGCCGCAGACCTGCATTGCATCGGGCGGCGCGGGTTAAATCCCTTAGTTATAAGTAATAGCATTCCGCCCGAGGCAATCCGTATATGGTGTTAGCTCCGACTTGGCATGGGGACATTTAAAGAAAGCAGTCTTTGCGGAGTGGAGTCGTCGTATGAACGTCGTCCGAGGGTTTCAGCCAGCAGACAGGCCAAACATGTGATAACGAATGTAAAAAAGGAAAAGGAAAAACCTTGTACGCGAAAATCCTCCTCTGGGATTGATGATCCGATGACAAATTCCCCGTCAGCCGAAAACCCCCCTGCTCTGCATGACAGGCTGTTTCATATTTGCAATTCAGTGACCCGAATTGGAGCATAGATATAAAGCGTGTAGGTTAGCTACGCCGCAAATAACAGTGCCATTTCTAACCATTCAATTGATGCTAAAAGTACCCTATACCTTGCCAGAAATATGGACCCCCTGCGAGAAGATGCCATTCACCACCAACGCTTCGTCAAGATCGTCTGCGTTGGGGCTGGAGTCTCTGGCCTGTGTCTTGCGTACAAGCTTCGGCGATCTTTCGAGAACTACTCCCTAACGGTAGCCATCTCCGGGTAATTCTTAACGCCATTGTGCTAATTGGAGGTTACAGATTTACGAAAAGAACCCCAAGCTTGGCGGGACGTGGTTTGAAAACGTATACCCAGGCTGTGCCTGCGACGTCCCATCACACAACTACACGTATTCCTTCGAGCCAAAGGCGAACTTTTCGTCCGTTCTTGCCAGTTCACAGGAAATCCAGGACTATTTTGAGGGATTTGCTACTAAGTATGACTTGCAACAACATATTCGAACGTCGCACCGTGTTACAGAGACGTCATGGGACCCGCTGAAAGGTCAGTGGCATATCACTGTCACGGACTTGCAGTCTGGGATGACCGTGGATGACTGGTGTCATATTCTGGTCCATGCAACAGGTTACCTAAACAAACCAGCGTGGCCTTCCGTACCAGGCACTGAGACTTTTCGAGGGCCTAAGCTGCACAGCGCGGAGTGGGACGAAAGTATCTCGCTTGAGGGTAAGAATGTCCTCTTGATAGGGTCAGGCGCGTCTAGCGCTCAGATACTACCGGCAATTCAGCCGATAGTCAAGACCGCGAAGGTTTTCGTCCGTACGCCACGATGGACATTGCCCTCTGTCAACTCCAAAAAGGGCAAGTTCTCGCTTGAGGAGATGGAGAGGTTCGTCAATGAGCCCGAGACGGTTTTGAATCTCCGACTAGAAAATGAGCGAACTTTGAACAGCTTTTTTAGTAAGTGAATGCTGATGCTTTCTAATTTTACGACAGGCGTTAACGCATTATTAGCTATGTATATGAAAGGCACAATATTGCAAGACCAGGCCCGGCAGCACTTGGAGAGTGAAATGAAGAAAGTCATTTCCGATCCAGAGATGCAGAAGAGGCTGGTGCCAGACTTTGCTGTTGGCTGCAAACGGATTTTACCTTCAGGAGATCAATTTCTCCATGTGAGTCCCATCCCATTCCCTGAACGATTGCCGGGCGACAGTCAGTACACGGACTCATCTCATTCAATTGGATAGGCCATCAAAGAAGACAACGTGGAAGTCATCTATTTAGGTGTGAAATCTTTTACTGAAACCGGCTGCATCAGCGAGGATGGACAGTCCCATGACGGCGATGTGATTATCTGCGCAACCGGATTCGACACCTCATTCGTCCCGCGCTATCCTGTGCTCTTCAAAGGACACAACCTTCAGGATGATTGGAGCGCCTCCATTACGGGTTACATGGGCGTTGGGATCTCCGAATGCCCAAATTCATTCACACTTGCAGGGCCCTGGACGCCAATCTCGAACGGTCCGGTTATTGTTGCCATTGAATCACAGACCGATTTTGTCTGCGCGTTCGTCGATAAATATCAGACGGAGCCAGGAATGCATAGCATGCACCTCAAAGCCGCGGCGTCCTATGACTTCAAAGCCTACGTAGCGCAGGCCACGAAGAAGATGGTCTGGTCGGACAACTGCCGCAATTCTCACAATATCCGCACCAACTGGGGGCAGTCCTCCATCACATGGCCTGGGTCGACCCTACATTACCTGGAGGCTTTGCGTGAGCCGCGCTTCGAGGATTACGAGTTTGAATACAGTGGCAACCGATTCGCCTGGTTGGGGGACGGCCTCTCTCAAACTGAGTGGGACCCGACAGCGGATCTGGCATATTATATCCGAAGCAGCGACGACGGGAGACATTTGAGTAGAGGAGCGAGACGCCAGGCGATTTCGAAAAGTGGAACACAACCTACGAGGGAACTTCACCGGCAGACAAAGCTTTCCACGGCTTAGATATAGTAAGAGATTGATCTTTGTTAATACAATATCGTTACGTTTTGTACTGGAATTGGATTTGCACTCCAGCCCGGCTTCCGGTGCACGCTCTATCTATTTCAAAACGCCAACGGGAAGAATATGTTCAGCCACCCTAACAAGTTCGGTCACGTCGGCTTCACCAGCAGGCGATGGGATTGTGCCTTCCGGGCGAATAGCACCGTGACGGCAGCGATAACGCGTGACTTTCCGGTGCCGCCTTCGCCCCCGAGGAACAGGCAGAGCTGGGGAGTTCCGCTCTCGTCGCAGCGTACTTAGTCAAACTGGCGGCAGATCAGCCGGAGGGCGACTTTTTTATCTCCGGTTGAGCGTAAGGGATTTAGCCACCTGCGTCCCAACTTCGCAAAACAAAGTAGATGCCCGAACATGATGCCCGTCGATGGAGCCTAGAGCAGTCGCCTAGAACCGGTATATTTGCTCCGCTATTGCAGAGATCTCTTTTGGGATGAAACACTGGATAAAATGGAAGGGTTAATCCTCGTGATACATATTTATACGTAAATAAGATATTTTTCTATAAAAGGCTTTTATACAATAGATTGCGGTATCCTGGAGGAAAAACACTAAGTCTCTATTTGGACTTCTGTACGTGCTCCTCTAGTGTCGTAGGTTTCTTGACATAGTCAGGTACTGTAACATTCGTCATTTCAAACAGCCCCTTAGTTCCGAGCAGTGACACCGCCAACGCGTGGTACTCCCAATGTCTGGCCCTGCCCTTCTCTTTTCGCTGCCTAGCTACTTCATCCTCAAGGTCCTCTAAACTAACTTCACGAGTGACGTCGACTCGACTCTCAAAGGCTTTCTCGTATGCGGCCGCCAGCTCATTGAGTGTATGTTCTCCGGAGCGAAATCTGAAGAAGCCGCCGTTCCCAACTTGGACCCCTTCCCCATGAAGCAAGATATCAATCGTCCACGCAGCAATATCGCTTTGAGTGCTCCAAGGCCATTTTCGCATGTCTCCATCTCCCCATAACCGCATCTGGGGCCTCTCACCGCTCGCATCAAACCCACTAGGTCTATAAGGCGTAAAGATATAGTCTGCAAAGAGTCCACTAAATAAGTATACTGGGCGGATAGAGCTGGTCATTGCTGCTTGCCGCTCGAATGGAATATGTGCGTCGTAGTGCTCTAGACCCCCAAACCTCAACTTATTCTTGTAGTGTTCTAGAGCAGGCGATGATATTTTTCGATGCATATCTTGTCAATCTGAAGCAATGAATGCTAGCCTTGTCCGGCCGATGTCTTGTGCGCAGTTCATCATCTCCACGTCCAGGCGTATCCGAAATAGGATATTCATCGCTGGGGCGAGTTGGCTTGGAAAAGTACACCGAGACCCTTACGATCCCTCCCGATCCATGCGTGTACATGTATCCGGCGTCCACTCGGCGAAGGTACTTGTGGGGAGGGCTTGTTGAACGCTCGGCTCCCTAAACCCCCACACCACCATTCCGATAGTCAATGTGTGGGTACAGTTCACCAATCCCACTACGTACAACATCCCCATCCCGGTAGAACACGATGTAGTGGTGTCTGCTGTTGAGTTATCATCATTAAAAAGCTCTACCAGCGTCCTGTTGCCAACCGCACAGGCAACAGTTAAAGCCTTTTCTCATTGAAACTATTAGAGCTTGAGAGACCTCCCGGAAAACATGACGCTGAACCGTACGACTGGCAAAAGCCCGATCAAGATTGCTTCAATCTCGGGTTACTCTGACGATCGGATAGATGCACTAGCCGGTGTTCTCAGTGGACCTATTGAGGTCGATGCAATCGTCGGTGATTACCTGGCGGAGATGAACTTGTCGTGGCGTACCCGGCGGGTTGACTAAGCCTGCGGCCGAGGCCCCCACCTCTCCTGGCGGAGAGGTGGTATCACAACCCGTATCTGCGTCACTTGCGTATCCGCTTCGTGCCACTTTGGTGTAAGCCACCACGTTCATTTGAGGTCATAAAAATAAAATAAATATATCATGTGAATCGTATGCTTCTGATCAATTGATATCGAGGTCCTGTTACATTTTTCTCCAAAGACTAAAATGTTGTGGCTGATTGAACCCTGACCCTAGCCCCGCTGCCGTACCTTTGGGACCCGAATTTGCCGGCCTCCTACGAGAATAGAGGGCTCAGCCTCTTCGTCATCTGAATAGGTATTACGCCTGCGTTCGTAACCAAATCCCCCATAGCTCTCTATGTATATTTGCTGCTGACTTTGAGCGCCATTTTCTTCCTCATTTACCCGTTGTTAGATATTTAAAAAAAGACTGCATTGTAGCATCAATCTGCATGTTAGTAATGATCTCAATATCATCACTATCATAGTCTTCCTCGTTGTGCAAGACCGGTAATTCCAATGACGATGCGACAGAGAGGAAGTCATCGGCATCATCAGCCCCATCAACGCCGTCAACGCCGTCAACGCCGTCAGCCTCATCAGCCTCATCTACACCGTAGTTCGTAGAGGGGGCACATATAATTGTAGCCCGGCTTTGCAACCACACAGCAACCTCTGGAATAGCATCCAGCGTTGGTTTTGAGAATGTTGAATAATAGAAGCTTCGTGTATCATCATTAGCTTGATTCCATCGCCGCCTTGCATTCTCAATGATCTCAAGGTCCTCTGGCGTAATGAGGCTTTGGCGATATTCTTCTAAGGCAACTGCATCAGCTACCTCTTGCGCCTCTTTTGCCCTTGCAGCAGCTCGACCGTACAGGCGAGGTCTTTCTGCCTTAGCAGCCTTTAGTCTAGCAGCTTCTTCCTGCCTCATCTCACGCCACTGAGCTTCCTGCTGACGAGCCTGCTTTTTAGCTTCCTTAGCCCATTCCTCATAGCCTCGGTCTGCGACCTTCTCACGTAGCTGAGCTATAGTAAAGGCACCATCGTCAACCCGGATGCGTCTCAATGTCTTCGTACGGCGGGCTTCAACTCGAATACGCTCTCGTTGAAGATAAATTATCTGCTTGTGGGCTGATTGAGTGATAATTGCAAGGTCGAGGCAGGCAGCAACGTCATCAACCCTAGCTCTCGTAGGGCTGCTTAGAATCTCAAGCTTATTTCCTATCTTTGAAAAGTCCCTCTTTGCCTTCCTCGGTGAGACTGTTCCTTTGTGAATAAGCTTAGGAAATAAGGGCTCTTCGAGATCCAAAGCAGCCCGACGTAGTGGCCCCAATACCATCTCTGGCTTCAATAGCATAAGACCTGATTTATCGAAGCCAGCATAGATATAACAGGGCCGAAATGCTGCTTCAAAAAGCCGGTCCCACTGATTGAGGAAGTCATATCGAGTAATTCGCATACCGCCGGCCGTAATAAAGTCGGCAAGAGCAATACGCTGTTCCTTTTTTAGATGCTAATAAACACCAACATCTAGAGGCTGCAATAGATGGCTGGTATGTGAAGGAAGCCGGAATAGGATGATGTCGAATTTATTGCAATACCAGATAAATTCAGGGTCTTCATGAGCAGAAAAACCCATCTATCATCAGCAGCCGGAATACCGGCTTCGTCTTTCTGGTCATAAATAACTTCGTATAAGCCACCTTTTCATCCCACTAACTACAGGATAAGTCAGAGTTATATCCGAACCAGGTCTTGATAGAAAAGCCCTTGAAGTCATCGCTCAGGGCAAAAGAATGACGATTAAAGTGCTGCAGCCACTGCAGGGCTCGATGGGCATTATTGAAGCCAGTGGAGGTCTATATGAGGACTACTTCCTCATTAATATCAGCTAGGGCATATTCCTCTAGCAATACCTTTGCACTGAGAATAAGGAAGGAAGGAATTGCCCGGCCGGCAGTGCTGATAGCATCTACTAATATTAATGACTCTTTATTTCCCGGCTGAAAAGTCACAGGCCTTGTGTTTTTCTTCATCCGGGTTGAAAAAATCCGCATAAAAGAATCAACCCACCCTAACTATAAGGGAGTCTCATCAAAATTCCATAGATTAGCTGGAGTAATACCCAACTCCTTAAGGACTGCAGTATATTCTTCAAACTAAGCCTCCAGTCTTTCGATATCAAGCTCTGCTCCAGCTTGTGCAATTTCCTTGATTTTTGGCGCCTTACACTGCAGCTCCAGATGCCTCTTTTTAAACCGCCGGACCCAAGACTTCGAGACTGGCGTCATAGGGCCTTTAATACAGTATTTCCTTATGAAATTAGTATAGTTGCAGATAGAGCTCTCTGTGACCGCAAATGCGCTCTTTTCAACGGTACGGATATACGTAACCAACGCCTTCTCTTCAGCCTGTGAAAGGGCAGGTGGATTGCCGCCTTTATTATCACCTAAAAGAGGCAAATTTTCTCTCAACAGCCGTATATATTTCTTCGTAAGAGGCCCGCTGGCGTGGTGTAAGGCGGCGATATCAAGGATTGAGAGCTGGCGCAGGGGTGCAAGATTCCCCCGCGTTGTACGTGTGACGTAGTCGCCGGAGAGATAGGCACGGGCCGCACGGGCCGCATACTGTCGGGACTTTTCTAAATCTTGGGGTATGATGAAATAAGATTGATAAGAAGATATATCTTCAATTTGAAGTCAAGGGAGCTTAAATTGATGAAGTTGTAATAGTTCAAAGTGGCACGAAGCGGATACGCAAGTGACGCAGATACGGGTTGTGATACCACCTCTCCGCCAGGAGAGGTGGGGGCCTCGGCCGCAGGCTTAGTCAACCCGCCGGGTAAAGCGGAGATGAACCTGGATGCATCTAGAGGCTACGACTAGTCCTTCATCCAGGCTCTGCGCACTGCAACAGTTCAACTCCGCCAGCGAGTTGACGCTGGCACGTTCCCCAAGATAGTCGTCAATGCCGGGCTCTAAATCCATACCAGCTTGCCGTTAAGGTGTGCGAATTCCTTATCTCGGAGTTTGGGGATAGCGGGGCGGCACTTAAAATTGCCTACATAACTGGAGACAACATTCTTGATATCTTTTAAGAGCAGACTGCCAAGAGAGCCGTCAAAAACCTAAATACGGAAGAAATATTAGATATCTGGCCTTATGAGGCAGTTATTGCCAACATATATATTAGACAATTCGTGCTCATTGCGGCACTCCGGGGCGGCGCCGATATTATTCTAGCTGGGAGAACTACTGATGCAAGAGGTATACAGGCTCTGGCGTTATATTGGTTTGGCTGGGGTTAAGATGACTACCACAATCACGCGTTAGGGTTGGTTACAGGCCACCTTATTAAGTGCGGAAACTATATAGTAATTGCAATTAGCAACAGAAGGTTTACAGCAGATTCATAAGACTAATAATTCACAAGACGGAAGGAGACTTTTGTGGGTTCAAATGCATCACACCATATTATCATCTGGTATATCCAATCGCGGAGATATATAACGATGGCCACAGTGTTATGACCAAACAACCGAACCAGCATGGCCTGGTAAACACCTATATGGTCTGCAGCCAGCTAATTTATGAGATCTAAGGTCGATACTACTTTAGCCCTAATGTAATCGCGGATCTTTGCTCTGCGAAAGTGACCCAAGAGGGGCCTGACTGCATGCACGTCAACAGATGCAAGAGCCTCCCTCCCCCACCGACTCAGAAGGTTGCCATCTAAGTAGTTGCTGGCTACCAAGCTGAGATGCTGGTCTATACTATAGGACTGGATATTAAGGAGAAAGTGCAGGTTTTAGAGATATAGCTGTATATAGATATATTAATTAGGGGAGACTACAAGTTGCAGCTACAGAAGCTCGAGGTCCAGCTCTTTGACACTGCAAAGAAAGACCCTACTTTAAGTGACGCTGTAACTGCAATTGGCAGGATATTTACTTAAGCTGCAGACGCCGAGGCGCTTACAACTTTCAATCTTTAGCGACGCATAATATAAAACCCTTAGCTAAGTATTCTCTGGTTTTATACTGAATCTTAAATATCATCGCACCTCCATACCTCAGCCGCACTTTATGTACTTCCCTGGTCTAATCAGCCAGTCAGAGGTACGCGTGAAAGTCCATTGGGAGGGGTCAGAGACCGTCGAGCCTATATCCGACGACAAGGTGACCAGTAGCAACCTGGATGATGTGCATCGGGAAAGCTACGAGCTGACAAATTCTGTTGACCTCTCTCAGTTTGGGCGGACGATTCGAATTCCTATGGGCCACAAGATCTTTGCACGGTCCGGAGATAAAGGCTCTAATGCCAACATTGGCTTCTTCCCGCAAGACGATACTCAAGAGGCATGGGACTGGCTCCGATCATTCCTGTCAATCAAGAAAATGCTTAAGCTTCTGGGGGACGAGGCGCAGACAGTCTCCAGAGAGGAAAGGGTTGAGTTTACCAACATGCAGGGTATTTATTTCGTCCTCTTCGACTACATAGGAGGGAGTGTGGTGGACACATCCAGCGCTGATAGTCTTGCGAAGGTAAGATCCATTTATTCTTCTGCTATGTATCTGTCTCGCCAGGGCACGACTAATGGTGATGTTTTATCAGGGCCTCGCGGAATTCATCAGGGCGAGGATCGTCGACGTCCCAGAAATGCTCTACATCGAGCCAACAATATAAATCGAGCAAGATTCCTATGAAATCTCTGGCTCCTCGTCATCCTGCTCGCTTCATCTAGCTGCCAATGCATTCTGAGAGTGAATTTATGTAACCACACATGTAACTTCTCTAGCCGAACCTCTGAAAACCTCCGTAAGACTGTGCTGTAAAACTCCACATATGCCCCATCATACGATTGATCCAGTGGCGGATGATGATTCCTAGCTCATCCTATTGCGCTATGAGCATCCAGCCCTCGAGCGGCATCCTATCGCACCTCGACAGGTTAGAACTTAGCCGATGTGGTGCAAATCCGATGAACGGACCCACCACTATGCACTATGTGGCGCACCGGTCGGCGTACATATTGCCCAGTGCCGCAGTCTGGTCGCTTTGCAGATTACCATCCGTGCTGAGGAGTTGGAGCAAATGTTTTCACATGTCCCTGAGGCACTTTCCACATGAGAATATCCGAAGCGTCTTACATTTTGTTGACAGAACAATCAGTGCAATAGATCGGTATAATGACCATGGCGGCGGTCATTGTGAACCCCGCTATCATAGCAAGGCTAGATGGGAAGGTGGCTGTTGTCACGGGTAATTATACACACTCAAACACCAGACGTCGAACACAATGCATTGCTAATTTTGAATCGATGCAGGAGGCTCAGATGGCATTGGATCCAAGGTTGTTGGCCAATTGCTGCGTGCAGGAGCTCGGCTTGTTGTTGCGGACTTGAACGATGCTAAAGGCCAAAGCCTGGTAGAGGCATTAAAGGAATCAAAAGCAACACAGCAGCAGCAGGATATCGTCTACAAGCACGTGGATGTGTCGGACTATGACTCCATTCTTGCGTTGTTCAAGTACACGATCGATCTTTATGGCAAGGTAGATACGGCGATTCATTGTGCTGGAATCACCGAAATCAGCGGATGGTTTGATCCAGCCATCACAATGGACACCAATAGCAGGGTAAGCCATCAGAATGTCCAGGTTACTCCTGAAAGCACCGAGGCGCACTGTGCTAATATAGTTCATTTTAACGCAGCCGCCAGCCTTAAAAGTACTTGACATCAGTCTACACGGGACACTTTATTTTACCCAGGTAGCACTGGCCGCACTGGGACACGGTCGGCAATCAGAAGAAGCAGACAGTGACAAGTCGATCACCCTTATTTCCTCAATCGCAGGATTTAAGGAATCGCCGGGCCTGTTCGTCTACTCGGCCAGTAAGCATGGTGTCATAGGCCTTATGAGGTC
Source organism: Ilyonectria mors-panacis (assembly GCA_002991585.1). NCBI lineage: Eukaryota > Fungi > Ascomycota > Sordariomycetes > Hypocreales > Nectriaceae > Ilyonectria > Ilyonectria mors-panacis. The sequence continues at coordinate 361,234 of PPHJ01000086.1, read as the reverse complement.
CCTCCGGGGGTATTTACCGTCAGCTTTCAATATCCGCCTCAATGTGATTTGTCCCTGGGCGACGGACACACCTATGTTTAGCAACTTGCGAGACGCCTGGGTTCAAGAGAACCTACCATTGAATACTCCCGACGAGGTTGCGCGCATTATTGCGCAGTGCGCTGCGGACGAGAGCATTCACGGGAAAGCTGTATATGTCGCTGGGGGAATGTGTGACTTTGTACACTCCTGCCTATTTCGTCGGAGCACTTTCACTAGTTTGGAAGGAGAATTTATTAAATTCAATCTAGAATACCCCGTCATGGTTACCCTTGGACTGATGCTGTGACAACATTGGTGCTGCTGGTTCTATGTACACCCCTGTGATGTGCCGAGGCTAATGCTGCCAAGTGCCGATTGCGAAAGTTCCCGCGAACTTCCATTTTTAGAAGGAGGCCTGGAAAGGATCTAACCTTGAATCGACGATGACAAGACTTGCAGAACCTGCCCATCGTACTAGTGACGGACTTGACTGCTGTTAAGTATCCACTGCATTCAGCTAGAGTGGGTTAGGACTAATTTTTACTTTCAAGTCGGCAGACGAGGTAAGCGAGGCCAGCTTAGATCCGGATAATATTGGAGCTCTACAGATTAAGCTCGTATGAGATCGGCAGCGTCGCCGACTTCTTCTGGACGATCGATCCAATACCAACATATCCTGCCCAATCCCCCAATCAACAATAAGCTTTTGAGTTATTTTCAAGGATGGCCCCAGATGCCACTACAAGCAGCGACTTGCCCTATTAGGCACCTCATCCGGTCGCACGTTAACGAGTTTGTGCAGAAGTACAAATGCGTAAAATCCAGCATCGTATTGCGGCAATGCGACCACAATTGTATGCATTAAGGTGTGGCTTGTAGACCTGCCTAATGGATGTTCGGTCCGCCTTTTTAAGCGAGGGGTTGCTCCCCTTCGGGCGATCTGTCTAGCTAGGTTATGTATGTCGACGTCGGCTTCGGCGATACGAGGCAGATAGCACACCCGCTACAGTCCAGGTACTACGTATTCACTGAAGTCTCCACAAGTGTCTGTACAGCAGACCTTGGCACATTGTCAAATTGCAGTAATCCTTATGGCAGCCGATACAGTCTCTAGTAGGAGCCCTTATAGTAGGTCTTTTCATAACTGGAAGTCGACTATTATGGTGACTTTTTTAAGCCTCTCACATGCTCTCGCGCGCCTCTTGCGTACCGCTTGTAGTTATTTACCAAGATTCAGCTTTTGTTTAGTATTCTGAAATACCATGTACGTACACTTCTGCAGAAACTCTCTAGTTAATGTGCGACCGTCACCTCACACCATGCCAAGCATTTGTGTGTGTGATGATCATCCCTCGGACAAGGGTGCTTGATAACGAGGATACCTTATTCAAACATCTAACTTCGTAATTCGGAGGAGCACTAGAAGGGCAGGTGAATAATGATAAAGTCTGGCTCAAAGAAGCATCATTGACTATATATAATAGGGCCAGTTGCGCCATTCCGACTCAAACATCACCTCCGCAAGCACCTCTTCAACCTCACTCTACTAGTCAATACTCCCCAGCTCAGCACTCACAATGCAATTCAAACTCGCTCTCGTGGCCGCACTTGTGCCCTCCATGTCCATGGCGGCGGCCCTGCCTCAGTCTCCAGATATCATTCCGGAAGCTGGTATCGTCGGCGGAGATCAGGCTACCGCTGGCGACTTCCCCTTCATTGTCAGTCTGTCAAGAAGCGGTGGCAGCCACTTCTGCGGCGGCAGTCTGTTGAACGCCAATACTGTCCTTACAGCGGCTCATTGTTCTGTGGGCCAGAGCGCCTCGAGCGTTCAGGTTCGCGCAGGAAGCTTGGTGAGTTTCTTCATTGCCTGGTCGTGGTTTGTCGTGATTTGTCGTGGTTTGACAAACCTCATTGCCCTTTCAGGAGCTTTCGGAGCTGCTTGAAAGCGTGAGAGTAGTTTTAGACTAACAACCACGTAGAAGCGCAACAGTGGTGGCACATTGGTGGGAGTCTCTCGCATCACTGTTCACCCCAGCTATGCTTCTGGCACGTATAACAACGACGTAGCAATCTGGCGGCTGTCGACTCCAATATCGACCAGCTCGACCATCTCTTACGCCTCTTTGGCTGCTTCGGGCTCAGACCCTGTTGCTGGCTCTCAGGCAACCGTGGCTGGCTGGTATGTCCTCTCTTCGCTACCAATCTTGGTTCGTCCAAGACATCTCAAGGCAGTACTAACTTCGAATACAGGGGTGTTACGACACAGGGGGGATCAAGCAGTCCTGTTGATCTGAGAAAGGTGACCGTCCCCATCATCTCTCGCGCGACTTGCAGGTCCCAGTACGGTACTTCTGCCGTTACCACCAGTATGTTCTGTGCTGGCCTAACCGCGGGAGGTAAGGACTCGTGCCAAGGAGACAGCGGCGGCCCCATCATTGCCGCCACCTCTGGAGCTCTCATCGGTGTCGTCTCGTGGGGTGAGGGCTGTGCTCAACCTAACCGCGCTGGAGTCTACGCTGGGGTTGGCAGCCTGTACTCTTTCATCAGCAGCAACATGTAGGGGTCTTATTTGAAAGGGAGGGGCATCATGCGGGCTTTCCTTGTTGTTTGGTACTAAGAAAGCAGAGGAGAATGTCCTGGTCATGCCAATTCTTTTTCAATTTCGGAAACTGCACAACCCATCGTTGCGGTTGAGAATGAACTGGTTTTTGTTGGTCACCAAGGTAGTCATCTAACCTATATCAAGTTTGTCAACAAGAATACACTTCTTAACCTGAGTCTTATCTTTCGTCTTCCTGGTGTGTTGGTTGAGTCTGTCCACAGTTCCACGTCTACAGCAGACCCGCTATGTAAAAATAGTTTCATGCGTTATTCACAGAGGTAAAATGTGTCCGCGATTTTCCGAAAGTTTATAGGAAAGGTCAAACTGAGAATTGGAGAAAAAAAAGGAAAGTATATTTGCACGCTGGAAACCCTGTTACAGGATGTGTAGGCTACACTGTAGAAACTAAGGTCAATACTTCAACATGATATCAATTGCCATCAGAAGTTGCGACGCAAATCTGTGTAATCTAACCATTGAAATCTGTAGCTATTTTTCCTGCTTTTTTTCAACCACTTCCTTGACAATAACGCCGTCCAAGTGCTGCAGCTTCTGGATGCCTCCTGGAGTGATAGGTCTTGCCACGGCATTCATTAGTCTCTGAGTATCTTGCATGGGCCCAAAGGGTACTCACGGTGGATGAGAGGTGGGAGGTAGGGCTCGATCACTAACCCAGTTCTCTGTGCCGGTATCCTCCCTCACAATCCTACAGTATTAATATGTCAACGAATATTCTGACGTCTTGACAGAAACACAAACTTACTCAGTCACTGTATTCTTGAGTTTCTGCCACTCCTCTATCCCATTAAAGGTATAGGAAATTTTCTACGGCCAGTTATTAAAATCACAGGGGACATAAATGGTTCTGGGTGTTCCGTATTATACCTTGCGGTCAGTCATGGTGGAAATAGGTAGCGTAATAAAATAATCTGGATTGAGGAGAGCGTCAGCTAAAATTACTAAGCTGAAAATAGGTAAGGCGTGCATGGAAGTTGATGAGGTTTTTCTGGTAAGTATATATGGGTGCAGTGGTGTGAGATTGAAAGGTGCTTGGTGCAAAGGCGGGTAGGGGGTTTTGCCGCTGGTTTATATACCTAGCCATCGGTCTTATAGCGTACGGCACATTCTATCAAGGGATAAGTGTTCAATCGGGTATGGAGACCAAAGATGATTGTCTTGATCTGGGATGCCTCCGGCCCCCTCTTTTCTCGAGAGGGGTTTAGTGGAATCTCACGCCCCCTCTGACTAAGGTCAGGATATCGATATGGTTTTGTAATACATGGTCACAATCCAAGACCATCTTTAAGACTAGCACGAATGAGGAAGGTCAGGATGCGCTACCACCCAGAACTTTGCGTTGCCTGATCTCGGGGTTACAATGCAACCTCGCCTTGTCTGTACAGACTTAACAACTAGGTCTATCCTCTGAAACTTTGTCTAGCCCTCCCGAAATTCTCCACCTTGCCAATTTACATCACTCCCTAAGACGGCTCAACGTCCCGTCTGGCTCGCCAAATTCCGCGGCTCCAAGTCTCACAGCTCCCATTTCGCTGTGTTTGTTCCCAACGCCGCAGACGCCACCAAAGACCCGAATGTCAGGTCTGTTCCGTGCAAGGGAGCGCTGATCCATGTCTTTGGCGCACCCTTGGCCGAATATCAGCATGAATTCAAGAGGAACTGTGATTGCGGTCCATCGCAAGATCTGGGAAACTTGGTGCAGATCGGCTGGGTGAACTCGGACTATATAGTTGACCCGCCGACCGAGGAGTACTCCAAGGACGATACTCCCATGGGTCGGCTGGACGCTTTGGCTGTACGAATCCCTGCGGCATAGCGGAGCGAGAACTTCATGGCCCTGCCAATGATGTGAGTTCGGCAGGGTAGCTCGGACGCGAATTTGGTTACTAGCAAACTCAGACCACGAACAGACGATGTTAAGAATGGGCCATGGATTTCATCCGCCATTTGGCGGACCGGAACTACATCGATCATGGTGCCGTCACAATCGCGCAAGCTGAGAGAGATCCGCCCACTCACGGAATCGGGTTTCGACCGGTTAGATAACCAGGCTTATAAGCCGACCGATGTCGGGGTATGATCAGGACGGCTGGCTTCGAGAACGGTACCTGATGTCGTTGGGAGTCATTCGGCTTGAATACTGTGTTGTCCATGGAATATGCTGTTGTCAGCTATGAGTTTGGAGAACGTTCAAGCCCAATAATACATCCAATCGCTTATCTGCGACCGGGTAGACATCATGGGCGCGGCCGCATCCAGTATTTCGAGAAGGCTCCCCATTCTTCCTCGCAGGGCGCCACGATCGAGTCAGCCCATCCGTCCTCGTGCCATTCATGATTGTAGGGTCCGGCAATAGTTAGTTTGCAGTACTCCCTGTACTCTCAATACCAACCCGCCTGCCCCCAGTCCATAGTCCCAATGATCTTGCGACAGCCCGGGGTATCGGAGATGATGATGTTTTGGAGATGAAGGTCGCCGTGACTGAAATGAACGCTGCATGTGTCGGGGAGGAGTCGGTATGGGTCGGCCGGCCTCTCGGAAATGGGCAGGGACGGAGAGTCGACAAAGACCAAAATTTCATCTACATGAGCCTGATCGAGGGCCCAACAGTCGGGGAAAGATAGTCATCGCTTACCCAAGAGGAAAATAATCGATTTGTGGTCAGTCGAGCCATACTGTGGCCCCTCTCAGGCGGATCCAGCAACCGTCATCCCACCAATTCATCGGTATGTCTTTCTTAGGCAGCTGGCTTTCGCACATGCGCTGACTTGCTAGTAGCCTCCATCAACTGCGGGCCAGTTTAGGATATCTACTTCCGCGGCGGCCACGAGGTGGGGCCGTTCCACAGCATCTCGGCGTTAAACGACTGGGTCCCAGCTGCGCTTCCAGGGAAATAGCTCAGGCATGGGAACCTCCTCGGCTGGGAACAGTCGGACGATCGCTCGTATTGCTTGCGCTTCTTCCAGACTGACCCAGGAGGGGTCACCAAACTTCATAACGAGATTCATGCTCGAACTTGACCGTCTTGAGACCTTGGGCCTGGCTCTCTCTGCGGACTAGGGCTGGGGCGGCAATTGAGGAGTGGGGGAGGAGCTGCTCGCGGGATAAAATAAAGACATTTCGTGAAAGTCCATCAACGGCTTTGAAATATCCGGGAACAAAGAGATATCTATGGCTGACATACTCGAGATGTCCATGTTAAGGACGGGTCAAGACAGAGGAGGGTTTGATGGGAGCCTAAGGGGACAAAGTCATGGTGTCACATGTATCGGGATATCGGATTTCTGCTATAAGCTTTTCTTCCCTCATCATAGGCGTCCATCGCCACCTGCCTCGCCACCAGCCTCATCATCGACTTCGTCACAGGCCTAGCTTTTCCTTGATTTTATCAATAGCTAGCTAAAGCCAAAGACTCCGGACCATCCGGAGCCTCTCGGCCGTCCGAGGTCATCCGAGGTCATCTTCATCTATAAGACTGACCTCAAAGACCCTCTATTAGATAGGAAGAATAGCAAGAGCTTTTCACACACATGATCATTTCCATCTACTAAGTGCAACACATGGAGAGGCGGCGGGGACAGTTATTAGTTTCCTGGCCACGCGTGGGTGCCGAGGACCTGACTGCCCCCGATGGTAGTGGTCAGGCTACCTCCTTTCAAGTTTGCCCTCTCTGTGTGCGATCGGTCGGGCTGTCCCCCTATGTATGTCGTTGGTCGTCTTCACAATCACATTGTTCAAGGCTGTTCAAATGCAGTCCGCAGTGGACGGCAATACACCAATGAGCCTCCTTGAATGCTCGCGTGAAATAAGTGATGTAAATAACCATGAATACACCCACGGCCCCTCTGTACGACGCAGATGCATAGAATTGGTTCGACCTGACCCGAAACACCACCACCACGAAAGCCAGATGCTAATGCTCACAAAAGTTCCACTTAGCAGCTCGTTTTATCTTATCCGCAACCCTCTATTCATTCGCCGACCTTTCTTGCATAAGTTCCCGCCGGAACTCTTTCGCGGTCTTTGTCATCAAATGGCAACTCTTCTTCTTTAGGGGGACTGAATAACGTCGGTTCCGGCGACCGCTCTTCTCCTCCCCTCACAACCGACTCGTCAGGTCACCAATGCCTCTGCTGCGGGGGCACATTTGCCGTAGAAATCACCGGAATGGCAGGATCCACAAGAAACAAAGCGAGTATCTTTATGTCCCCGGGACGTGTGGGGTCAGCCAGCTTGAACGAATTCACGCGGTGATGTTCTCGTTGTCATAATAGAACAGAGCCGTTGCGCAGATGTGCTCGTTGAGTTGGCCTTCGACATGCCATGAGCCGCCGTCGTAGGTAGGATCGTCTGGCGAGAGGTGAATGCTGGCCAGTTTGACGATGACTTGTAGTCGGCGAGATCTGGTTTCTGAATGAATACGGGGGATATTGTCGACATGATATCCTCGGGGTGAATCTTTAGTTGAGGAGCAGTGCTGGGCTCCGGAGCTGCTACAGGGTGGGTCTTGTAGAACCATTGCCAATCTCGGCGCTTGACCTCATTCTCAGACACATGGGTTATGTCCCGTTCATCGTCTCCATCTTCATCTTCCTCTTCCTCTTCCTCGGGCCCACTAGCCTCTTCATCGTCCTTTTTGCCCACGACTCGATCCTCGGCGCTATCATACTCTTCCGTCTCGTACTCACTTTCCGAGACTCGAGCATGAAGAACGGGTGTACTTAGTTTATCTTCCTTGTGCAGGCTTCCAAGTTTGTCCTCTTCGAGGTTGCTTTCATCTTCGGAAGCATTGCTTTCATTGTCGTCCCCTTCTGAATTCCATACTTCAGAGTCGCTGTACAGTTCCTTGTCGGACAAACGACGAGGCTCATCATCTTGAGTCGGTCGAGCCATTGGCGTGCAGCCATACTTGGGCCTTGCGCAAGTACGCTTGCTTCTGCACCTCACCTCGACACGATTAGTGGTCAGACGCTGTACAAAAAATTCCCTCGGCCAACGATACACAGTATCCAAGGCGGGCGAAGCCTTTGCAATGAACTTCTCGATGACCAGGTATAGAGCCGCGTGCTTCACTGGATGTAGGTTGTTGATGTAGCTCTCAATCTTGACATCCTCCCATGGAAGCCATTGGAAGTTGGTCGATGTGCAGTGCCAAAATTCGCCTCTTATTTCTTTGTCATCTGCTTAATCGCAGGAGTGGAGTGTGGTTGACATCAGTGTCGATTGGGTCGCTCCGGTGACCACAATCCCTTATTGGGAGACTCAGAGTGTAATAGGGCATTGTCAACGATGAATGCGCTCTTTGTTTCTAAGCGGGAAAATTGCGAATCTGTCACTTGCCATGTTTTTAAAGGACAGCCGAATTTGGCGCGGGGATTTAGGAGGTGGCTTTTAGCATCTAGTTCGCGCACCTCAATCTGCAGGCGAAAGAAGGCGACCCATTGCTACCTGATACTCAATCTGCCTGCATCGTATTGAGCTTACGTGGACTTTTAGCTCGCATGCGTGGTTTTGAGACTCTTGGTTGGCTTGCTTGGCGAAATTCACAGCCAGAGCGAGTGGTCGACGAAGGGCTGTTCAATCTTCAACGGAACATCGAACAGATAGAACTTCTTGCATATTCTCGTCGGTTCGGTCCTGCAAACCCTTCAACCAGCACTCGCCTTGTGTCTCTTGCCGTTTACATTATCCTTTCGTTCTGATGGTGACTGAATATTGAACCTAGGCAAAAGGATCAGACACACACTTCTACGACATAGGCATGATTGAATGGAAACCAGTCTTCCACATGGCCACTATATCTTCAATGTGGAGGCCTGGTCGGTGGACTAAGTAGTTGCGGCAGGGATACGGAATGACACGGACTGCGCTAGCTTGAGCTAGTTGGTAGGTTAGATACCAGTGGGTGTATTGTTATGGTGGCTGATGGTGTTGTTACTTAATTAGCTGTAACTGGTATTCTTTTAATAAACTAGGTCTGAGAATAGGCATAGTCTCCTGTCATTTCATAGACCCGAGGATGGGCACGATCTCCCATCATTCTATAGACCTGCGGATGGGCAGGGTCTCCAGACATTTCACAGACATGAGGTTGAACAGGACCCCCGCTCATTTCATGAATTGCAGGCTGCGGTACATCTTGAGACGCTGCACTCTGACCGCCCGGTGACACTGGTTGATCGATCCATGTCTGCGGCGAGACGGGATTGCTACCCGGGCCCAGCACAGTCATCATCGAGTCTCTCCACTCGGAATGTACTGGAGAACTTGGACTTGGGCTCGCCTTTGCGGCATTCAGCCCTGCCCCAGTTGGTGGACCCTGTTCCATCGGAGCAACCTGCATTGGCGGAGTGACTTGCTGAACAGGGTGAGTCTTCCGCCGTCGAACAAACCAGGAGATTGCAAATGCCACGAGCGACACTGCAACGAAACCTCCAACCGCGCCACCGACAATGGCTCCGATATTACTATGGTTTGGATGAGAAGGGGGAGGCGGAGGCGGAGGCGGTACGGTGGAAGAAACCGGTTCCGTTGACGAGGCGTGTGAATTGATGTCGGTGTAGGTTGAAGTGAGAAACACTGCGTCATGCTGACCATCGTATGTAAAAGACGCGCTCTGAACTCTGGCCACGGGCGTCGGCGCACATCTATAGTCCTCGATTCCCTCTGGGTAGGCATACGTTCGGCAATAAGCGGCTGACTCGTCGGTGCTAGAGTGCAAGTCCAGCCGTCAACAACATATCCCGTACGACTGCGGGAAATTCTGCTCACCAGCGAAGATAGAACCTGTTGGATACGCAGGTATCACTGCAAAGGCCCGTGTTCAATGCCACCGCCCTTTCAACACACCTAATGTGAGCCTCCCAGTCATTGGGGTTGCCAGGCACGCCACAGATTATCCCCAGTGCACCATCCCACATGCAGGGTTGATGGTTCTCGCAAGTAATCGGGCTCCCGGGAGACCCCGACAGCCAACCGCATGTTTCGTCTGTGGCTATTGTGACGGTAAAGACGGCGTTTGATAAACTGGTCTCTTGACGCTTCGCCATGTGTCTGAGCTCTGGGACCTCTACCATGTGAGTTTGCGCAAGTGGTCGGTCACGGTCCGCCATGTGTGGTCGTTGAGTGGGTTCGGAGAGGACTCGTCCGTATGAGCGCTGTATAGTCCACAAGCCGAGGGCTATCGCAGAATGTAGTAGGCTACCCATCTTGAAGTCGAAGGCAGCGAGATGGCGAAGAACCGTCGGTAGAGATGCCTCGCAAAACACCGAGCGGGGGTTCAGTTTTACATGTCATCAGCTCAACAGTGGCGACATACACGCATTTTCAGACGGCCCTGATTGGCACCAAGATTGAGGCGTCTTACGCCCTCGGAACAGAGTACCGGGACGCATGATGCCAACCAACCCATCCCCAAGTGGCTAGCAGGGCTAAAGTCTAGAATGGCTGTGGCTTGGTCCGCGAGCCACACAAGGGCTGAAGGTCCAAGTTGAGGCTGGCCTAATGATGCGTGTGAGGGGTCATGATGATGCAGCTCAGTCAGTTCCCAGTCTCTTTTCACCTGTTTCCATGAACCAGTATTTCATTTTCTCCAACTTCCGTATCCATCTGTAGCCTCACTGCCAGAAAATCATTATCTTTCCTTGCTTCTGCATCCGCTCTATCTCCCCAAGTGTCCAACGCTCAAGTCGGGACACATTGAGAAAGACGTTGGATTCCGCAGGTGACGGCACAGAGGGGCAGACGCTCTATTCATGTGATCAGCTGGTCGGCTCCGTAAACTCCAAATCGTACAGGTCGCAGGGATTAAGGATGTTAACTTGGTATGTGTGGCAATGTCTCAATACGTAAACACACACCCTATCAGGAGTCCCGCAGAATACCACACCTCTCCCCATGCATTGAGTTTAGTATTATTATATATAGCTTTCGTGCCCTACAGTTCCGGGTGACCACTTCATACTGTTCCCCGCAGCTGAGGCGTTTCAGCTCTATAGCCTGGCCTTATCTGCTATGGTGTCCTCGGCTCCAGACCTCTTAAATGAAAGAGGGTGTCAAGCCTGGTCTGATTATTTTAGTTAAGCTGATTGATGATGTCTGTATGTAGATGGTTGTATTTTTTCTCTTTGTTGGATGGTTTGGTTCTCGACATAACAATATCCCTTAAATACGGCCCTGTGGACGTTAGCGACGTGACTTGATTTGCCCAAAAATTAGCCAAACCACAGCCTCCGGTAGCGTACGCCACTGTGATACAGTCGAACCAATCATATCTCTAGGCGAGAGTGTCCTGGGAGAGACAAGCCTGCTTCTGTCCCCTTCAACAAACTCAATCAAACAAAGTGTCCGCCGTTGAACCAACACAGTCGCATCGCATGGCTTAGCATATGTTCAAAGCCTCTTCTTGCCGACTCCAAGTTTTATCACTCACGAGTCGGGCAGAAGCATGTGAAAGCATGGTATATTAGCAGACACGCTATATGAGCAGACACGGGACGGCTCAGATGTATACCAATTGATGACAAGGCTTGTGTCTTCCTGAGACATGCTCAGTTGTTCAGTCTGTCCATGTCATTCTGGGCATAAATCGAAATCGGCTGCCATGCGTCTGTTAAACGGCCTGATCATCGGCCTTTTGATCGAAAGGGCCCGGGGCCAAACGCCCGAGGTGCCCACGGCCGAAGTTCAGACATCCCAGCTTCAAGCTCCCGCATCCGAAGCTATTACATCTCAAGCTATTACATCTCAAGCTCCTGCATCGCAAGCTCCAACATCTCAAGCTCTTACGTCCCAACTTCAGGCTCCTACATCTCAACTTCAAGCTCCCACATCTCAAGCTCTTACCTCTCAACTTCAAGCTCCTACATCGCAAGCTATTACATCTCAATCTCCTGCATCGCAAGCTCCAACATCTCAAGCTATTACATCTCAACTTCAAACTCCCACATCTCAAGCTATTACATCTCAAGCTATTACATCTCAAGCTCTTACATCTCAAGCTCCCGCATCTCAAGCTCCAACATCTCAAGCTCCTGCATCTCAAGCTCCAACATCTCAAGCTATTACATCTCAACTTCAAACTCCCACATCTCAAGCTATTACATCTCAAGCTATTACATCTGAAGCTATTACATCTCAACTTCAGGCTCCCACATCTCAAGCTCCTGCATCCCAAGCTCCTGCATCGCAAGCTCCAACATCTCAAGCTATTACATCTCAAGCTCCCACATCTGAAGCTATTACATCTCAAGCTATTACATCTCAAGCTCCTGCATCTGAAGCTATTACATCTCAAGCTCCCACATCTCAAGCTCTTACCTCTCAACTTCAAGCTCCTACATCGCAAGCTATTACATCTCAATCTCCTGCATCGCAAGCTCCAACATCTCAAGCTATTACATCTCAACTTCAAACTCCCACATCTCAAGCTATTACATCTCAAGCTATTACATCTCAAGCTCCTGCATCGCAAGCTCCAACATCTCAAGCTCTTACGTCCCAACTTCAGGCTCCTACATCTCAACTTCAAGCTCCCACATCTCAAGCTCTTACATCTCAACTTCAAGCTCCCACATCTCAAGCTCCTGCATCCCAAGCTCCTGCATCGCAAGCTCCAACATCTCAAGCTATTACATCTCAAGCTCCCACATCTGAAGCTATTACATCTCAAGCTATTACATCTCAAGCTCCTGCATCTCAAGCTATTACATCTCAAGCTCTTACGTCTCAACCTCAAGCTCCCACATCTCAAGCTCCCGCATCTCAAGCTCCCGCATCTCAGGCTCTCACATCTCAAGCTATTACATCTCAAGCTCCTACATCTGAAGCTATTACATCTCAACTTCAAGCTCCCACATCTCAAGCTCCTGCATCGCAAGCTCCTGCATCGCAAGCTCCTACATCTCAAGCTATTACATCCCAAGCTCCTACATCTCAACTTCAAGCTCCCACATCCCAAGCTCTTACCTCTCAACTTCAAGTTCCTACATCCCAAGCCCCTACATCTCAACCGCCTATATCTCAAGCTCCCACATCTCAAGCTCTTACATCTCAAGCTCCCACATCTGAAGCTATTACATCTCAAGCTATTACATCTCAAGCTCCTGCATCGCAAGCTTCCACATCTCAAGCTCCCACATCTCAAGCTCTCGCATCTCAAGCTCTTACATCTCAAGCTCCCGCATCTCAAGCTATTACATCTCAAGCTCTTACGTCTCAACCTCAAGCTCCCACATCTCAAGCTCCCGCATCTCAAGCTCTCACATCCCAAGCTCTCGCATCCCAAGCTCTTACATCTCAAGCTCCTACGTCTCAAGCTCCCGCATCTCAAGCTCCCACATCGCAAGCTCCCCCACCGCAGGCTCCTACATCCCAAACTCCTACAACCAATGTTCCAATATCACAAGCTCCTGCAACCCAAGCTCCTACATCTCAATTTCAACCTCCAACATCCCAAGCTTCAATACCCACTACTCCTCCTACGTCCATCAAAACACCTCTCGAAACACCTATTGAGCCGATATCTACTGAGCAAGTCGAGCCATCTACTCAGCAGGCCGAAACATCAACCGAGCCGATCCAAACATCAAATGAACCGTTATCCAATGTGCCCAGTAAAATACCTGTTGAGCCTACGCGTATTGAACCCCTCGAGACCACTGAAGGTTCTCCTGGGGCTTCTAATACTCCCCAGGAGCCAACCAGGGCTGCCAATGAGCCCACTGGTAGCCTCGAGGCAACACAACCCCAGGCCACCGGATTCAGGACACTTACTAGCCCTTCTAGGCCAACAGGGGAGGTGATCGAATTAGACCTCAGCGACGCCACACTCGGCCAACACGCAACGTTTATCACCATCGACGGTGAGAGAGCAATGTAAGACCCTCCCAACAGCGACTTCACATCTGCTACAAGCTGACATGGGCAATAGTCTGCTAAGAGCTCCGCCAAATGGCAACGCATCTTTCAGTCTTAACGTCACGAAACCGTTAGGTATCGCGCCGGGCGAACTCGTCAGGCTCATAGCTTCAATCAGAGTTGGAGACATTGGCGCTCCGAGCCCACAGTTTGGGTTGCTCTTGCGACGGGATAGGACAGGCTCCACTCTCCAGATGATTATGGACGAGAAAACCATTTATGATAAAGAACTTGAGACCACCGCGGGCAAGTTCGAAGAGGTGGAGAGCGAAAAGACTATGGGTTCAGAAAACCCAAAGGTTGAAATAATCCAGGAATCTGGCGCTCAGCCCGTGGATGTCACTGTTCGTGGTATCAAGTTGGCGGAGGCGAAGAGCCCAGCACCCGCGGGTGAGACCACTCGGGCAAAGTCTGCTCATGGTGGTCAGGAAACCAGAGCCCCTAGTGGAACAGGCAAAGGTGGGCGCTCTGGCTCTGTCTCTATCTTGGAGTCCGAAACTGCCATTGGCCCTGGCACTGGCACTGCTCCTGGCACTGCTCCTGGCACTGCTCCTGGTACTGCTTCTGGCACTGCTGCTGGCACTGCTACTGGCACTACTACTAGCACTACTGCTGGCACCGGCACCGGCATCAGCACTGGCACTGGCACTGCTGCACCAACTAGTTCTGGGCCTGTGGGGATTGTTCCAAACGAGGGCGGACATGGTCATATGGTGAACAAAGTCGTGGTATACGTGGTCCCTCTTATTGCGGCTTTTCTACTCTAAGAGCATCTAGGCATTGCTTACTTATAAAACTAATTTGATCTTATTTCTATCTCCCTAGTAGCCCCTCTGTTGGGCCTAAGATACCTTCAGAAGATCTGGGAGGATTCTGTTCCTTCAAACGTCGGAGAAGCAAACCGCTTTGTCGCCTACCGGTAAAGACTTAATTGCCCCCAGATCTGTGAATAAGATTAAATAGCAATATGAGTTGAGAACCATGGCACGAGATTCGGTAATGGAGATATTGTGTCTAATCACAAGATTGTAATTCATGAGTGAGTCGTTGGTTAAACGCAAGCTGCCTAGCCAAACTAACAGCCAACCACCTGCTTACCAAAACAAACATTCTCCGGACATCTCTCCCTCATCATTGCAGTAAGGCAACTAATTAATCTTCATTACAATAGTACAGTAGAGGATTGGAAAACATAGCCGTGGTACTCCTTCGAAGCAGCAATGGGCAATGAGACGCCCAGATTGCACGCTAATATCCAGAGCGAAGTACGTAATTTACTAAAGTACCAGCAACCCTTAGTACGGCGATCTGTAGTGTAACAGGATATCTGGCGCTGAATAAAACCACCTTCAAGGTGAGGTACGGCTAACTTGGCACGAATCACTCTTTCTATTCCGTCCTGTACGAGGCTGACCACAGTCAAAACCCAACATTGTAGACTATCAATAGGTAGAATTCACCGGCTTCATCTAGAAGACAATGGGCTGTGCAAGAAAAACACTCACTTACCCTTGAAAAGCTGTCCAATTTACCCGTCAGTCAAATACCACAAGTTCGATTTACAATGACACCTTAGCCTTTGGAGGGCTGAAAGCCCTCGCTGAAAAGATATTATGCGTTGTACACGTTTGAATTCATGCATGTTAATCAAGATGACAGATACTTCAACCATAACACTCTCTCTAACGCTTTTGTATGCTATTCTGGGCAGGACTTTACAGAGCACAGACTGATCCTATGCTCGCACTCCAAGTGTTTCGCGAAGCAGTTCGATAGTCCCTGAAAGGTATACGAGTCCCTAAGTAATCCTTGAATGAGGCTCATGACTCGAAATGAAAGCTCGAAGAGAGTTATCAAATTGAAGACTTCGATGCAGGCGTTGTGGAAGCAATGCTATATTTTATATACGGTTTCAACTACATCTACATCTCCGGAACTTCGATTATAGTCTTGAATGCTTAAGGCTATCACATTGCCAACAAATACAATATCCCTGCGCTCAAGGCATATGTAAAGGACAAGCTTGGCACCGCCATTGACACTGGTTGGAGTATGGACGACTTCTTTTTGGCCATTACTGTAGTTTATACGTTAACGCCGCCCGAGGATAGGGGGCTCCGAGACCTGGTTTTGGAGACCTCACACAAGAATATTGACATTCTTATTGACTAGAATGCGTTCTTCGAAGTGCTCAGGGAAACCACGTCTCAATTGCCTACTCAGAACTTGACGACAGTCAAAGGACATCTATCTGGAGAGACCTAGTGCACGAGAAGTGCGTCTGCACGCTTTTTGACGCGGAGGCTGAGGCTGGGTAGGTTACCCGTCGACGGAGGTACTAGCAAAAACGTGCTGAGGCTTGCGACGTTGTTTGCCAAGACTCGCGCCAACGAGGTCGACATGACCTTTTCTGATATCGTCGCTGTGTTAGCCTTTGCCGTTGGAGATTCTATTGTAGCAAAGTTATGAGAATAGTAGGTAAAGAAAGAGTTGAGTACGAAAAACCTAGCCATTATTAAAGATAGAATTTAAGTTTAAGTTAAGGTAAATAGTAGAGTAAGTATTGTATATATTAGTAGAATTTTTAATAGCATTAAATAAAGGGTTTTTAAAAATTTTATACTAAGTGACAGTCGTTATTTGCAGAGTCAGAAGGGCCAGGCAAAGAATAAATCCAGGCAAAGATTTAATCTCTCAGTTATTGTACAAAGATACTAGTTTGTGTTTCTATCAGTGGCCGGGCATCTCCTCTAATGTATGCCAGGTATACCCAGCCTTATAGCTAGCATTTGGGCGCTGTAGCTCGAGCGCTGAGCCGCCTCCTTGGTAGAGCTGTCTTTCGCTCTGGTTCGAGACCCTGCCTGCTTCATCAGACACAAAATCTCTGGGATTCTCGCGGCCGATCCAACTCTGGCTCCTGGAATACCGACCAGTGGAGCGACCAAATCTTGCGGCCAATGCAGGGAAGTAGGAAGAAAAGAAGGGTCGGAGAGTGGCAAGACAGGCGCACACAAGAGCCGAAGTCAGCTCACCAACGGACCACAATGCGGCGGTCACGTTGTCCCAGGTTAAATCCGCCTGTTCGTTGAGATGTGTCGTTCGAATAATGGAAATAGCCACAGTGCTAATGTGATTAGCATGATGAGTTTCTCGAGAGTCGACGGGGTAGATTTACAAGAAGCCCAAGCAGAATATGCCCATGAGGATATATCTCTGACGTCGGGGTAGCTTAATACGTCTGATAGCAGGTATAGGTAATACTAGTATGACAATATCCGTGAGGATATGTCCTGCGGCGTTGATGTACCAATACGGCTGGATGGGAATGCATCGTGCGTCTATGCTATCATCCCAGAATCCGGAGATAGGCCAACAGCCAAAGATAGAAACTAATACCTGGGATAAGGCCCAGCCAGTGACTACTACAATGACGGCTATGTAAATCTTCCTCATTTCCTGAGTGGCCAAGACCCGGTAGTACTGAAGGAGGAAGGTCAACTTGGCAAAGAGCATAGACACATTATAGAACATGACGCTGAAGTAGAACATCTGGGCCTCTTAATAAGTGGAGTTCAAAGTTGGGTTGGAAGACGACTAACCTTGCGAAACTTTGGCAGGTCGGCCGTTTTGACAGCCGAGACATGCTTTCCAAGGCCGTATTGGATCTCTATGAAGAACTCAGTGCCGAAATTATTAATAAGAGGTATAGAGGCAACTTACCAAGTAATACAAATGTGCTGCAAAGAAGCGTTACTACCTATTGTGACATCCTTGGTAAGCTATATGTCTTTGGTAATTCTGGTGAAGAAGCACGCAAAGGGTGCCCAACTAACCAAAGTGAGAGCGGCGAAGCAATCGTCAATGCCAAGCTGGTTCAGTATGATCCGCCGCGTGAATAAACGGAGCCCTGTTACCAGTGTTGCAAGAAATTGACAAAGTACTACAACACCGATGACAGTACTGGATCTCGATTGTTCCAAATACGATGAGGCTTTCATTGAGACGTGTCAGAGTGGAATATGAGAAGGTAAAAGAAATGAAGATAGGCCACTTAACAGTGGCGAGGGAAGGAAGAACTAATACCTCTTTGAAGCTACCGATTCGAAATAGACTTTACGCTAGAGGCTTGGATACGACGTTTGAGGCTGTAGCATCGAAGACACAGGTCATTACTAATTCAGTATCACTCGTCAGTTGCGTCCCTACCAAGTCACCGCACTCCACACGCGTTTCTCATTAAGATGCCTGTCTCGCATTGACTGCGAAATTTTATGAGAATATAGTGGTTTGTGCTAACACTGCTCTTTCTCTACAAAATATCCACTGCAACGGACTATCACGATAGATCACTACGGAAACCTTTCTCCAAAACCATCTTCAGATAGAATGCCGTAAAGCTAACAACGCCAGCTAGTCACACAATGCCCCTTACCTCGCCGTCTCATCTCAAATGACAGCCCTCGCTCTATAATACAGGGCCCTATAGCCGCTCAGTGATAACCTGTCAATGGGAATAGCCAGTCGTAGACCAATACAACCCCACTATCCTCGGACTCCGTGATCAACAGGGGTCGACAGCCGCGGCCTTCCTCATCTAGACTGTGCGGTGTCGCCACGGTCACGGATCGGGACAAAAGTCTTGGATACCCGTGGGGTATCAGAATCAGTTCACTACTTACGGCTGCATGCCCAAAATCAGTGTGTTCGGAATGCGTATTTGCCACAATTGCACCATCTGATCCGATCCGAATCTGATCTGGAAGCGGGCCGAAATTAGAGGACCAGGGGGTCGGACGTCAAAGCGGGCCAAGAATGGGGCCTGGCCCTGTCTAGCTTTGCTCCGGGGTCGCCATCGCCGTCGGTCCGAATACTGTCCGCGCTGCTTGTTATGCTTATTTACGATGCAGATGATCTTTGACGTGGTAGGCTACATCGATCAGAATGAACATCGTTTCTTTGTGGCAAGAGTCACGTGAACTCATCTCATGTCCCTGTGGCCTATGGTAAACCGATTCTGAACCAGCGAGAACACTGGAACTGGAGAGGCGGAATGGTTGTCACCCACCCACTGATCGTGCCAAATTCTAAGGGCAGAATTTCTAGCACCTCCCCACAATGACATAAAGTCTGGGGATTGAAGCAAGAAGCACAACCGCACTTGGTTGGTTACCAGGCTTACTGAGAGGATTCGATTGTAAACACCCTGGCCGCTTACGCACCCGCGTTAGGAACCAAAGACTATATTTGGCGAAACGGCCGAAAACTCAAACTTAGATGCGTTACCGAGCATCAGCCTAACTCATATAATCCCCCCTGTGGATAGTTCGTGACAATGATCCCTGGCCGCGATGAGACGCTGGTGGTCCAGATACCCGCTCGTGTCTCAGGTCAGGGCGGGCGTCTATCTGTGGCCCGATCCCACGCAGTCATTTGACCCGGCCGAACGAAGGTTCCCGTGGACTATTTCTTGGGGCGAAACAGTTCTTGCTATTCCCGCCTTGGCTCGTCGGACCCCTGGACCTTTGTCTATACCTCGGTGATGAAGCCTGCTCCGTGTGCATCCGAGCTAGGAGGGACGCTTATCCTCTCCGGCAAGGAGCGCAGTGTGCTTTCTCTCTCAGAAGAATCTGATGCCATAGCATCGTGCAACTGAAAGTCCGAAGTCTGGCATGCGTCATTTATTCCGATAAAGTGGTCATCGCCACCATACGGTGCCACTTCGCACTAGGGTACCGTCGCTGCTCCTGACGATTCGGGCGAATTTGAGCATCTATTCTTAGGCCAGGACGGTGGCTGCTACGCTAGCTCTTTGTCGCTGCTATTGCTAGGCTTCGTTTGTTGACTCTCTTCATGCGAGTAGCCGAATATAGTCACTTCGAAGGGGGAATCCGTTTGGAATGCTGTCGTAATTAATGAACACCGCTGAAGATACCGTGATAATATGACTGATGTCTCGATGACGATAAAGCGAGGAGGAAATATATCACAAGGAGATGGTCTCCTCAACTGTGCGAAGGATGTTGGAGGAATCATGGATCTACTACAGATTAGCTACAATGTGGGACATAGATATGTGCAGGCATCTCGGAGGGGCAAAAGCCATCAGCCCAGAACACTCTATCGCTTACCGAGTGGACACTTTTCAACCGGTGGATGCTATTAACGAAATATTACATCCCTCACATGTCCAAGAAGGTCCTATCCACCTTCTAGCAGTATCGATGCACCATGCAGTACTATAAGTCATAGTTATGTGGAGATAAGCCTATCAGATTGATCCGCGTTTCTCGGCCTCCAAATCGCTTCATCAAGCAATGCAAGTGAGTTGGCATCCTATCGCCAGGTGCGGGCTATAATTAGAGCGGAGTGCAAGCGCGAGAGGGAAAGCCTCCTTTACACCTCATATCCCACCAGGACATAGGCTCCAACCCGAAACCCGAAGTCGATCATTGATGTCTACCCATAACAATACCCCACAAGTAGAGTTTAGCCCGGAGTCCGGATCTCATGATCGATCATTACAGCAAGGCTCATCACCACTTCCATCTTGGTTTCTACCCAGGAACACTGTTCCTACGTCCAGATGGTTTCGCCTTAACACAATCGGAGATATTTTCATAATGGTTCCCTATGCGGCGAACGTCAATGTCTTGCCGAATGCATCTGATAGCAACCAAGAAGCCTTCAAATCCATAGTAGATAAAGCGGAGTGGAGAGAGTGTACGGAACTTTCGCTCCTTATGCTATACCGAGATGTTTTATCTTAATGACGACTAGTTCTTGATTTCATGGAGTTACGAGCAGAGGAATGGCCTTACCCAGCACACCTATATCATAGCTATACTCACCGTCGCCTTTCTCCTCGATTCGCATACGAATGGACAGGAAGGCATTATGATAGCTTTGGCTCTGATATTCACAGTTAGGCAGAATGCGACTCAAAATCGGAGATTTACGTCCCAATGTGCAATCCAACGGAGTATCACACACTTGAGGACATATTTTCATACCTGAGTCAGCACCTGAACAAGCCAAATCAATCTCCAACGATAAGACAGTGGCGAGGGACCATTTTTATCTTAGTTTATCTCTCTAATCGGAGATTTTATCTGGATGACATAGAAGATTTGTAGGGATGGTAAGGTCCGCAACTGTTCCGCTTCTTGGCGACGTCGATGTAGCACGGCGGGGTTCTATTCTTGTTCGTCCATAAATCGGACCCTCATCGTTGCTTCAATTGCCAGTGCTATCTGCTGACTTCTCCTGAAGCGATCGAAGTCATGGAATTAAAGAGCTCGTTAATCCGATTAGGACAGCGTCACGCTCCACAGCACTGACTCAACCGAGGGTCTGGAGGTCACCGAGTTTAACTATGAGCTGCAGTAACAATATGGAGTTAATGATGAAAACCAATGCGCTCACATATTATTTAGGCATCCAACCACCAATTATAACTCTAAAAGATGAGGAATTCTGTTTGGGGCGTCGAAGATCTGAGTCGCAATTGCCTACTAGAGTAGCTTGCACAATAACAGCATTATACAAAGCCCAATCAAGTCGCAAACATTAAGACAATCCACAGGATGATAGTTACCAGGCACGCCAGGAAAGAGAAAGGCACAAATGCATTTTGCAGGTCAATAGCACCTACTAACCGAAGCCAGGCTATAACGAAGGCGACCCCGGGGGATAGGATCGCGCCAACCCAGAGCAGAATCTTCATCAGGCAAAAGCCCTGAGTGGCGTAGAAGCCCCATCCGGAATTGAACTGTCTCTTATGAATTCCTGGGGGGGCTTGTAGTTTTGGAATGCCGTCAAGAATACCGCGACTGTGTTGGCCTAGCTCAAGCTTTTGGAGTCCCTGGAGTATGGTCTCAGCCATGAGCTGCATGTGCTCATTAAGCTCCACGTCCGGCAGGCAGAAATATTCATATCCTTCGCATATTTCTCGAGGCTTCCCGTCTGCTTTCTGCTCGAACGCCTTGACCAGGTCGCAGTTGTCGAAGAGAAAGGTAAACTGAAAGGCATGTCAGCTCAGTTCGAGGCTTCATTTGAGCCAGGCGGGCACGTTATATTTACCTTGGATAGCTTCACCCCTGTGCACGTTCTCCACGAGCTCAAGCGACGCAGCCAAGATCCTCGATCGGCTGTGAGACTCTCTCGAAAAGTAATAAAAGGCTGATAGTTGTCCCCCAGCAAATCAATTGATGGGACGGTATACATGTTGGTCTTCCTAACACTTGTCCAGTACTTATCGATGCAGAAATATGATTCTTTTCGGGTGCTGCCCGTCATGCTGGATGGAGGATTTCTTGTGCACTTGACCCCACCCTTTCCCTGGCAATGCTGCAGTGCCTTCGTGGCATTTCTACAGAAGGAGTGCCAGCGAGTTGTCAGGCCTAGTGATGCCGTCAATGCTGGTGGGGAAAAGCTTTGAGGGGCATTCGTTGTTGGTAGAATTCCCGGGTTAGACACTTGTATGCGGTTTCTACAACGCTCAAGCTGATGGCGATTGAGAAATATCGACATTTCCTGACCTCCATACTGGAAATTGTCAACACATCTCGCCTGAGAATTAGTGGGCATGCTGAACTCACCTCCCATACGAGACGTGCTTCAGCGGAAGCTGGACGTCGGCTCATCGGGTGGAGTGGGGACCAATTAAACCGATGGCCGACATGTCGTTCGACCCGCATCCTCAACTTATCAAAGGTAGATATTCTGTGAGATGTCGTATCGAGGATCTCCAACCTCAGGTTTGTAATGCCATTTCTCCGAGGAAAGTCCATTCCCTGGCCGAGAATCAACCGATTACTATCTGTCAGACAGCCTGATAGGAAAAGTCAGCTTTGCATAGGACCGGATCCGTACTGTGGTTTCCTTTACCCCTAGATAGAGACTTTAAACCTAGCTTGACCTTAATAACCTAGATAGTCAGCTATTAACAGCGTTATTAGATTAAGGGTATCTGGATCAGTTAGATGCCTAGGTATAAATAGCTAGCTTTCTTTCTTTCTAGACTAAAAGATAAAATTATCTATTATTACTAAGCTATCTTAACTAATCTATCCTTCTATTAATAGTTATAAGTCTAACTTGTTAGCTCTAATTAGTTTTATATAGATTCCTTTAGCTTTTTAAACTTCTTTTTTAGATCTTTAACTAAACTATCTTTTAGTTTTCTTTTTAAATCTTCTTTCTAAAGCTTTAAACTCTTATAATAACTAGTTATCTCCTTCTTTACTGATATTTATCATAGAGAATACTGCTAAATTAAGATCTTTCTAAATTATCCTTTAAGAATCTAGCAATTAGTAACTATAGATTAATATTATAAAAGCTTTATACTGTATAGTAAGATATATAGAATCTAATTAACCCAGCTAAAATAACAGCTAAAAAGCTAGTTTTTATTAAGCTAACTAAACTAATAGCTTTTAAATTAATTTGAAAGCTAATAGTCTTATAGACTTAAAGCTAAATAAGGTTAAACTTTATTATATTTTTAATAATAGCTATAAAATCTATTTATAAAATCAAAAATACTAATTTAAAGCTCTAATTACTATAGGAGATTATATTATTACTACTATTAATAGCTATTTAGAGACTATTTAAAAAACTAAAAATATAGATATATAGCTATCTTTCTTATAGACTTAAATTAAACTTATTAACTATAACTAGAAAAAAGAGAATTTAATTTAAATAAAAACTATTTTAAAAAGCTCTAGTTAAATTAATTTAAAGATTTAAATTACTAGTTAGTAGAAAGTTCTAATAGAAGCTTAAAGCTTAAAGCTTTTTAATTTTAAAGAAATATAGCTAACTTTTAATTTTCTAAATACTATTAGTTAGATTAACTTCTTTTTTTAAATTTATTAAAAAATATAAATTTACAGTCTATTAAAGTTTAATAAGTTAGATTAAAAGAAGAAAATTCTAAATAGCTTTACTATTAGTAAACTATTTAAATAAGAAAGATTACTATTAAGATAGTACTAACTGATATACTGAAGTTTAATAATAGTAAATTTAGTTAAATTAGATTAAAGCCTACTTAAAGAAATAGCTCTTACTATAGTAGGAAGAGTATACTTTTTCCCTTTTTTAATTTAAACTTTTTAAAATACTTATTATTATTTCTTTACTACTAAACTAGCTATTATAGTAGCTCTTATTTCTTTTTTATCATCTTTTTTTATTTTATCTTATATAGAAGTATTTAATTAAGTATTTATCTTTCTTTTCTTATTAAATTCCTTTAGTTAGTTTTAGCTGTAAGACTCTTTTTAATTTAAATTATAGAGTATTTTAGACTTTTACTGTTATAAGCTCAGTTTATACTAAGTGTATCTTTTATTAATAAACTATAGCTAGCTTAAAAAAGCAGTTTTTTTAGTTTCTAAAAGACTTTTAATAACTTTCTTACTACTATTAATATAGCTAAAAAGCTAAAAATATAAAAAGTATTAAAATATCTTTATAAAAAATACTAATTTTATACTGAATATCTCTATTTAGTTCTATTTATTAAATTAACTAACTAAAAGACTAATAAAGATTTTAAATTTAAAGTTTATTAATAGCTAGAAGACTTTATTATCTACTAAAAGATTAAAGCTATAATATAGAAAAAGAATTAGTTTTTAACTTTAAGTTTAAAAGTTAGAGATATAGTTTTATTAAAGCTATTAGCTTTATTACTAATAGTAGCTTTAATTTTAATTCTATTAGTTTTACTACTAATAGTCTAACTAAATAAGCTACCTTTTAAATCTTTTAATAAATTTATTTATTTAAGAACTTTTTTATTTTTATTTTTAAGTTAGATATATATATTTATAATAGTTTTATTAGATTAATTAACTATAAACTATTTAATTAAAAAAAGATAAATTTTATAAATAATAGTTAGCTAGAGATTTTAAGCTTTAATAAGATTTTAGGATATTTAAAAAATAGTTTAGTTTATAAATAAATAAAAATATAAAAATATATTTAATAGTATTTTATTAAATTTAAAATTTTTAATTAACTTAAATAATAAAATATTATTAAAAGATAGTTTAAAGTAAAGAATAATATATAAAGTAAGTTAATAATTTATTAGTAGAAATAACTTTTAATATAAACTATTTTTACTTATAAAATAAAAACTAAAAGAAATAGAAAAATAAAGAAAAGTAATAATTTAACTATTATTTAAAGTTTTAAAACATAAAAAGTAATATATTTTAATTTTAATATTTAATAGTTATAAATTCTATAATTTAACTTTTAAAATACTTTAAAATTTCTAATATCTATATTAAAAGAAAGTTAGCCTTTTAATAATAGAAAATATCTCTTTTATATTTAATTACTTAAAATAAAATTACTATCTTAAGATTATTATCTATAGATAGTAAGATTATTAACTATAAATAGTAAGATTATTAACTGTAAATAGTAAAATTAAAATTAGAAAATTTAAATTAAAAATTAAAAATTAAAAAAAGAATTAATATATAATAATCTTATTATTTAGTTACTATTTCTTTTATTACTAAATATAATATTAACTATTTATCTTTATTATTTAAAAATACTATATAGTTTTAATCTATTTAATAATATTAAGTAAAACTAAAAAAGAAAATTAAATATAATATATTTATTATAGTTAATTTAATTAAGTAAATAGATAAATTAAGTAGTAATATATTATTATACTCTATATAAGCTAGCTAGCTATATAGTTCTTCTTTTAGAGTCTTTAAATTAATTTATAATAAAAGGGAAAATCTAATAGTAAGCTATAAAATAAAAACTTTTTACTATTTATATTTAAAGAGAAAATAAATTAAGTTTAGTATATATATATAGTAATATAATTTATAAGCAGTTTACTTTATAGAAAAAACTAATAATATATCTACTTATAAAAAAACTTTTTAAAGTTTAATTTAAATAGTATTTTAAAATTCTTTTAATTTTAAGGTGGATTTAAATAGATCTTATTAGTTTTTATCTTTATTTTTTTAGTTACTATCTTTCTTACTATTATTTAGTAGGCCTAAAATATCTTTTTTTTACTTTTATTAATATAAGCTTTCTTATTTAGTTAATTAATTTAAATACTATTAAAAGTAAATTTAAATCTAGCTTAATTTAAAACTGCTTTAAAAACTATTTAAATTTCTTATAGACTAAATAGTTTAATATAGTAGTTAGTATAAATATATTTACTATACTTTATAGTAGGTATAATATATATATTTATACTGCTTATTTAGAATATTAAATTATAAAAATCTCTTTAAATATATATTTCTTATTTATTTTTACTCTTTTTATACTATATAATATATATAGAATTATATTAGATATAGCTTATTATAGTTATAATATATTAAGGGGATTTTATTTATAAAGATAGAGTAAACTATATTCTTTATATAGTAAACTCCTCTATAGTAGCTATATTTAGTATACTTCTAATAGTATTATATAATATATTTAAAGTAGTAGTATTTAAAGTACTACTTAAGTTAGATATTTTCTAAATAGAGCTTAAATTAATAGATTTTTATAGCTATAATTATATGGTAATTATAGAGCTTATTTATATTTATTAATTTAGTTAATAATATAATTAGTAATTAATAAAAACTAGCTATATAGTAGCTTTATAGCAGTTTAATAGTATATATTTTAATACTATTTATTTATTAAATATTTACTATAGAATTCTTAAGTAAGTTTTCTATATAGTTAGTTAAGATTTCTTTAGTAACTATTATAAACTGCCTTAAAATTTAATATATATCTATACTAAAAATAATAGAAATTTAAATATTACTTTTTAAGAGATTTACAATTAGTCTATAGAAGAAAACTATAATATTTCTATTAAGAAAACAGTATAAAACTACTATAGATAAAAAATAGCTTTTTAAAAAAATATAAATAGTAGCTACTACTATATTTAATAGTATATAAGCTATAATATTAAGAGCTATACTTAATAATTTAATAATAATCTTTCTATTAAAATAAAAGGAAATTATTTTAAATATTAATATTTAAAGAGACTAAAGTATCTTTTTATTATGAGTAATTTAAGCTTAAATTAAAGCCTAATTAAATAGTTTCTAAAGAGTAGTAAATATTGCTTTTTTAATAGTAATTATAATTATTTCTATAAGAAATAGTAGGATTAAAATCTTACTATTAGTACTTTAGGTATAGCTTATAGTAGTATTAATTAAAATTACTATTAGTCTCTATATTAAAAAGAAAGTAGCTTTTAAAATAATTACTTTAAGTTTAAGTTTAGTTTTATTAAATAAGTTTTTAAGTTAATTATAAGTTATTTTTATATTAAATTTAGTTTATAGTAAGTATAGATTTTACTATAAAAGAATTTTCTTAAAGAGAGTTAGAAACTAGTTTATAAACTTAATATTTTTTATTTTACTTAATTTATATATTATATTAAGTATAGTAATAATATATATAAAAAAGAGAAGTAAAAAAAGTCTATAAAAATATTATTAAAATTAAAATTAATTTTAAGTATAAAATTAAAGTATAGTAAGAATAACTGTAAAATATTTAGTAATATTAAATTAAATAGTAATAATAATATAAATACTTATTTATACTAGTTATTTAAATTAATTAAAAAAGAAATTATTAAATTTCTTTTTTAATTAATATTAAAATATTAATTTATTAGAAGTTTTATAATATAAAGTTATTTTTTAATAAAAAAACTTAATATTTAAATTTACTGTATTTTCATTATATATATTATAACTATTAAAGTTTAAATTTAAATTTTAAGCTACTTTTTTTCTATTTATTAAAATTCTATTTAACCTTTTTACTCTATAGCTATTTTAACTTTTATATTTAATAGGTATAAATTTTATAACTTAATTTAATATCTTAAAATTCTTATTTAAATCCACTTTTTAATTAGTATTCTAACTAGCTATTATTTATATCTTTATATAATATAAAAGCTCTTTAAACTAAAGGTTATATATCTTTTTATTAATACTATTAATAAAGTATTTTTACTTTTAAATTAGTAATTTAATTTTAAAAGCTTTAGTGAATATTAATAAAGTAATTCTTTTTATTTAAATAAATAATAAATTAATATAAGTAATTTAATTTCCCTATAAATTTAATTTATTAATATTATTTAAAAAGAAATTATAGCTAAAAATAGCTGATAGAATTTTCTATTAAATACTTAATAAGTAAAATTTTATTTAAAGAAAATCTTAATAAATTAAAAAGTTTATAGCTTTAAAGAAATTAATAATATATAAAGTACTTTATTTTTTTTATTTTTTTTTGGTATTATATTAATATTTAATATTATATAAATATAAAAAGTAATTAATATGTTTTAAGTTTCTATTTATATTAAATTATAAGGTTTAATAAATAATTATAGCTATAATAAAAGTTAAAAAAATTTAAATAATTATTAAAAGAAAAGTTAACTTTTTAATAATAAAAAATATCTTTTTTATATTTTATTATTTAAAATAAAATTACTATTTTAAAATTATTATTTATAGATAATAAAATTATTAACTATAAATAGTAAGATTATTAACTATATATAGTAAAATTAAATATAAAATTAAATTAAAGCTTAAAGTAAAAACTAATATATAATAATTCTATTATTTAATTACTATTTCTTTTATTACTAAATATAATACTAACTATTTATTTTTATTATTTAAAAATACTATATAGGTTTAATTTACTTAATAATATTAAGTAATAATAATATAGTAAAATAGAAATAGTAGAAAATTAGTAATTAACTTTATTTAAGTTTTATTTAAAGTTTATATAAGATATATAGAAATTCCTTTAAATAGAGAATTAAATTACTATTTATAATTTATATAATTAATTAAAGCTTAATATTACTTTAAGGAAAATTTAAAACTAAATTAAAAACTAATTAATAAAAATTAATATACTATTAATATTAAATATCTCCTAATATTAAACTCTTTAAGTATAAAGAAAAACTTAAATAACTACTATATAATTTTAATATAAGCTATAAATAAGCTTAGAAGGTTCTATATATTAAATATAAAAAAAGGTATCTTAAAAAATAACTAGTAAAATAAAGAGATATAGAAAGCTATTATATATAAATATTAAATATAAAAAGGGTAAGCTAGAAACTAAATAGAAACTATCTTAATAGTACTTTAAAATATAAGTAACTATAAAAAATAAACTATCTATAGAGTAAAAACCTTTATATAGAAAGAAGTAATTTATATAATATTAAATAAGCTAAAAGAGACTTTTAAAATAATAAAATAAATTTAAATTAAAAGCTAAAAAACTCTAAATTTAAATAGTATCTTAATACTTAAATAATTAAATAGAGAATTAATAACTATATATAAGGGAAAAATAGATATATTAATAGTAAAATTCTTTTTAAAAGTAATAAAGCTTAAAGAAAATATTAACTTATTATTAAAGTTACTCTATATTAATAATATCCTAAGAATATTATTTATTAATAAAGTAACTTAAATATTATATAATATATAGAATTAAAAGGCTTTAAGTTTAAATAGAAACTTTAATAAACTTTTAGAGTTAAGTTATATTAAGATTACTATAAGAATTATTATAATTATAAATATAAGTTAGTTTCTTATATAGTTTCTAATATTTTTTTAATATTTAAATATAATAGTAATTTTTAAAGTAAGATATAAAAAAGAAAAGAATAAAATAAATTTATATTAATTTATAGTTTTACTCTTAATATTAAAAAAGATTCTTAAGAAAATTATAGTACACTAAATTAAAAAAGTAATTAAAGCTAATAATTTAATTATAAAAGCTTAATATAGTAATAAATTAAAAAGATTCTATAAAATAGCTATCTATACACTTTTAAACTAAATATATATAGCTTAAGCTAATTTTTTTTTTTTTTTTTTAGCTTTACTTAATATTATTAAATAGATTATAACTTAAGCTATTTAGTTTTCTTTTTAATTTTACTTAATATTATTAAATAGATTAAAGCTATATAGTTTTTTTTAAATAATAAAGATAAATAGTTAGTACTATATCTAGTAATAGAAAAAATAGTAACTAAATAATAAAATTATTATATATTAGTTTTTACCTTAAGCTTTAATTTAATTCTTCTAACTTTAACTCTACTATTTACAGTTAATAATTTTACTATTTACAGTTAATAATTTTACTATTTACAGTTAATAACTTTACTATCTGCAGTTAATAATTTTACTATTTACAGTTAATAATCTTATTATGTATAGATAATAACCTTAAGATAGTAATTTTATTTTAAGTAATAAAATATAAAAAAAACTAATATCTTTTATTATTAAAAAGCTAACTTTTCTTTTAATAATTATTTAATTTCTTTAATTTCTATTATAGCTATAATTATCTATTAAACCTTATAATTTAATACTAGTAGAAATTTAAAGTATATTAATTACCTCTTATATCTATATAATATTAAATATTAATATAATACTAAAAACAAAATAAAGAAAATAAAATATTCTATATGTTGCTAATTTCTTTAGAGCTATAAACTTTTTAGCTTATTAAAATTCTCTTTAAATAGAGTTTATTTATTAAGTATTTAATAGAAGATTATATTAGCTATTTCTAGCTATAATCTTTTTTTAAATAATACTAATAGATTAAATTTATAGAAAAATTAAATTGCTTATATTAATCTATTATTTATCTAAATAGAGAAAGCTATTCTATTAATATTAACTAAAACCTTTAAAATTAAATAGCCAATTTAAAAGTAAAAGAACTTTATTAATAGTATTAATAAAGAGATATATAACTTTTAGTTTAAAGAGCTATTATATTATATAGAAGTAGTATAAATAATAGCTAGCTAAAATACTAAAAAGAGTAAATTTAAATAAAAGTTAATATAGGTATTAAAAATCTTAAGATATTTTAAAGGTTAGATTATTAAATTTATAACTTTAAATATTAAGATTAAAATAGCTATAGAGTAAAAAAGTTAGATAGAATTCTAATAGATAAAAAAAAAAGCCGTTTAAAATTTAAACTTAAGCTTTAGTAATTATAATATATATAATAAAAATACAGTAAATTTAAATATTAGATTCTCTTATTAAGAAATAACTTAAGCTATAAATAGTATTATTTTAATATTATATTTTAATATTAATAGAGCTTTTAATATCTTTTTATATAAAAAGTTAATAATAAAGTTAGAATAAATAGACTTTTTTTATTAAGTAATAATATAGCTAGAGTTATTATTATTAAATAGAATAATCTTAATAATTATAAATAGATAATTAATAATATTAATTTAAATTTAAGTTAAAGTTTATTAGAAATTCCTTTTATTATTAATACTTTTTATTCTTTATATATTTAATTTTTATTATAAATTAAAAAGTATTAAAAAAAGTATTATAATTATTTTTATAAATAATATAAATTTAATAAACTTTAAGATTATAATTATAGCAATTTATATTTAATTTTAAAAGGTCTATAAGTTATACAGTATTTAAATCTAAATATATAGCTTAAAGTTTAATCTATTTAAATATTAACTATTATACTTTAATAATAGTAAAAGCTTAATTTAAAGCTATTTTAACTTTAAAATAATATAAATTTACTTAGTAAAGTAAAAATACTTAAAATTAAAATCTATTAGAAACTTATATAAACTGGCTATTTTATATTACTATTAGTATAATATTCTATATACTCTTTTCTAATTATTTATTAAGTAGTTAGAGTAGTTTTTAAAATTATAATTAGTAATAATATAATATTAGTAAGCTTAAAAGTATCTATTAAAATCTTAAATTATATTAAATTTAAAATACTAATTTTAAAACTAATTTATAATTTCTATATAATAAATTTAAGTAGTTTAAATTCCTACTTAAGTTTATTATTTATAAAGTTTTTATTTAAAAAGTTAGTTTACTTTTCTTTTTTTAGCTACTTCTATAAAATAAATCTTAAAATCTTTAAATATCTCTATAAAAAAGTTATTTTACAAACTGAAGAAAGATTATAACAGACAGTTAGAGATACTTAAGCTAGCTAGTCGCTAGCAGGGATATCTCTAGAGTAATCTAAGTGAGGTTAAAAAGAAAGAATAGATCTATCACAAAGGGAGGAATTATTGCTTTTTCTTTCATCAGTAATTCTTCCAAAAAGTCAGAGAGGCCAAAAGAGCTTAAGGCTGCTTAGAAGTCTCTTAATTCGTTACCTTTATTTTTAAGAGATTTATTTAAGTCTATTTCAACTATCACTACAATCCTTATCCTGTTTTTATCTTCAACCTCCCTCAGATATCGAGCCGCCGCAGACTCTATTGATGCCTTGCTAGCGAACTTTCCTGCGACCGACCTGATAATCTATCTTATTAGGTGCTTCCCTGCTAGGAGATATAAGCCTCAGGTTGACCCGACCTCATATGCGTAATCTGGTGCAGCTTCAGGCTGACCAGCTAAGATGCCTGTATGACGATCACCAGTATATCTCCCCTAGGATAGGTTAATAAGTTGGGTGTTGTTTCTGTCTCTTTTTGCTGCTAAAAGATACAGCTTAATTAAATATATTTTAATAGGCTAATATATAAGTAAAAGTTTTAAATATTACTAAAGAAAAGCTAATAGATAGAGCTAGCTAATTTATTTTTATTTTTTAAAAAGTTATTATTTTAAGTTAGTAAGTTAATAAAATTTAAGGTTTTAAGAAGCTTTTAATAATTTTAAATAATTTTCTATATAGAAGGTTAATAAGCTTTTTAAGAGTTATCTAGCTGCAGTTATAAATAAATAGAATAATATTATTAGATATAATATTATATAAAGTTTAAACTTATATTATTAAATTTCTCTAATAGTTTAAATTAACTATTTATATATAAAAGAGATACTTATTTATTTCTATAAGAATTTTCTAATAATCTCTTATTATAAGAGGAATTATATTATAACAGCTAAATTTAGTAGTAAGTATTTTAAGCTACTTAAGATTTTAAAATCTAAATAATACCTTAAGGTTTATTTTTATTTTATTCTATAGGTGTATTTTAATAGTATACTTAACTTAATTAGCTATAAATATATTAGTATATTATAGAAAATAAACTTCTCTTTTATCTATAGGGATTTTACTTTTATTTATAAATAACTTAAAGTCTTAAAGAAAGTTTATTATATATTGTTCTTTAAAAATCTATTTAAAGATAATAGTAAAACTATAAAGTCTTTTTTAACTAAAGATAGTAGTTAAATTTATAGCTAGCTAGTACATAGCTAAGTTAACTATTAATAAGGTTAGTCTCTTTTTGATTATTATATTTAGCTTAAAATAGATTATTAGTATTAAAGTTAGACTTACTATTAGAGGTGTATTTTTAAAGTCTATTAACTTTAAATAGATTGTTAATATTAAATTAACTACTTTAAAAAGTTATAGCTACTTATAAAAATTTAGTTAAAATAGTATCTATAAAAATCTATTATTTAAATTAGTTAGTACTATTTTAATATTAACTTTTTCTTATAATACTTTTTATCTTAAAGCTAATACTATTATTATTAGTAATATTATATAAATATTTATTATTATTATTTATATTATAAGAATTTATAAGCTATAAGTAATCATTAAGATTAATAAATATCTTTAATAGCTATTTAGTTATAATTAGTTTTAATCTTTAATTAGACTGTCTTTTTATATTAATAGTAAGAATGTTTAGTCTATTTAAATAAGTAAGTCTAACTTATTTATCTATAATTTAATAGAGTTTTACTTTTTAATAGTATTTAGCTTTATATTTATATAGTTTATAGTTAAGTGTAAAAAAAAGAAAAAGTATATTATTATTTTAATTTACTTAAGTAGATTAAATACTTTAAGTAGGGCTAGAGTAAGCTAGCTATTAGCCTCTATAGTATTAAAACTCTAAGTGGACTATTAGTATTATTACAATATAAAGCTTTATATATAGAGAAACTATATAACTTTTAATACTATTTTAGAAATAAGTTAGTAAGGTTAGGCTAAATTAAAAAAAAGAAAAAGAAGCTTTAAGCTTAAAAAAGAGAGAAAATTAAACTTATATATACATATAATACATATAGAGTTAAAGTTATCGTTATTTGTACGGTTAGCTATTTAACACCTATAAACCTCTTATTTATTATACCAGAGCCTGCATAACGCCCTAAGTACCTACTGTAGTCTATATAGTAGCTATCTATTAAATTAAAGGGATAAAAGGTCCCCTAATTAATAAGACAATAATTAGAGTAGTGCGCACTATGTTTTTAGCTGCATAGTTGAATTTAACACCATTTTCCTTTGCGTTATCATCCATCGTGTTGTGTTGGTCCTGTCGAACTTTGGGGACATGAGACCCGCTCTTCGCTATGCAGGGCTACCCTTGCAGGTAAATTTAGTAGCAGGGGCTTCCTTCCCTTCCCATTACAGCGGTGGGTGACCTCTATACAATGGCTGCACCCGTTGGACGGCAGGTACTTAAAGGCTGTCAGCCCGCTGCCCTTGGAACAGCCAGAGCATCTCCCAACATCCATCCACCCATCTTCTCCTCATCTTCCCTCCTCATCTTCCACTCGCCACCAACCCAGACTCGAAATGGCTCTTCAAGACATTGCCGAATGGTCGCCCGTGTGCGGCCTGGCAGCATGGACAAGATTCAAAGTCTCGCCTGACGGGGAGATTGACCCGTCCATCTTCGACCCGCTCACCGAGGTAGCCTCCGACATTGGCGCCGTCTACTACGGCCGGATCCACGAGTCGCCCGACGAATGCATGCTCGTCGTCGCGTGGAAGACGCCAGACGTGTATGCGAAGTTCAAAGAATCGCCGCAGCGCGAGGAGTTGATGGCCAATATGAAGGCCGCCTCCCCTTCCGACACCGCCGCCACGGAACCGGAAACGCAAACGCTGTCGTTTTCGAGAAGGATATTCTGGCTCAAGTTCGGGCCCAACACCGAGGTCATGTCGGCGTACCTGCCGGCCTCGTCGTCGCCGGAGACCCAGCACGCCGTCCCTCGGGTCATGCGCCTCCGCCACAACCCCCAAGTGCCGCCTCCGAAGAAGCGCACCTACGTGAAACCGCCCAACTTCGCGTGGGTGGAGGGGCCGCCGCAGGTTCGGGATGGGGAGCAGGTTCTGGGGGCGGTTTGGAACAATTTATGGAACGACAAGGAGAGCGAGCGGGTCTTCAAGACGACGGAGAAGAGATATGAAGCTGGGATGCCGCTCGCCGTGGATGTTTTCGAGCGGGATTTGAAAAATCTTGGGGTCACTGGGCTCAGCTCGTGTCACGTCAATTTCCAGCAGTACAAGAAGATCCCTCGTGACATATGGGGGAAACATGCCCCCGAAAGAGCCACTCCCTTTACCTAGAGTACCTATAACTACATCACACAAGGTCCACTCAACTACCCGATCCCATGAACCCTCAAACCCGCGTGAACCTCCCCGTTACAGAAGCTTAGATGCTGAGCTGGCAAACGTGTACGCGGTATTCCTTCTCCCCAGCTCGTACGCCAGCGCGAAGAGGGCAAACGACTCTGGGTTCTTCTTGGACTGCTCAAGAGTGATTTGCTTCCCAGTCAGCTCAGCTGCATTTTTTCGGACGATTTCACTCAGCCGATCTGCACTCTCGTCGTCAGTCGATCTGTATCATGTCACGTTCGACGCGTTTTGTGCTTACATGCGGTGTCCGGAGTGTGCTCGTTCAACAGGGCGAAGTGGAACATCTCATGGAACAGGGTGAGGCCCTCGGGCTGGAGTTTCTCGACGGAAAGATTCTCTTCGGTCACGGCGGGGATGGCGTCCAGGCTCTTGTACCAGCCCTTGTCAGCCCAGTTCTTGGTGCAGAACGTAATGGTGTTGGGCTGGAAATTGTCGTCAGTGCCGGCGAGGTTGTTGTCTCGGGAGGAGTAATCTCCATTGATGTCGTAGTTGTACTTCTTTAGTCCTACGGCGTCTGCCCAGAATGGGACTAGAGACGGACAAAAACATTAGGATCCTCACTCAAGAGTCGAGCTGGAGACGGTGGTGGACTTACCGAAGGGCTGAGGAAGCTTCTTCTTTGCTGCTGCAGTTTTGGCTGCGTCAATTGCCGCATTTCGTTTGACATAATTATCCTCATAAAGTTCGTTGTACACCTCCTTGATCTTCTTTCCGTCCGCGTTTGGTGTTCCGGTGCCCTCGTCTTGAGCAATGTCATCCCAAGACTTCTCTGTATTTTAAGAGGTTAACAACTCCACTACAAGGATTCAGCGTGCAGGCTTACCTTCTGCCCATGTGCTGTCACAGAAGATCCATGGCTTGTCATCGTTCTCGGGATCGCTCGAGTCATCGGTCAAGGCTGCGATCACCTCCTCGACGCTGGCTGAGCTTCCGTGTTAGCGATCTCTTTCCTGCTTCTTCTGCCCCGGGGAAACGTACTCTTGAGGGCTTGAGCATGCCCCCCGAAAGTACCTGTTTTCGCGTTGATGTTGAAAAAGGTCTGGAGGTACTTTTGGCTATCTGCATCGGTTGTACCCGCATCTTTCTGGGCTATGGCATCGTTGATGCATGCCAGGGCTGCATCAGCGAGCGTCTGTGTGTCCAAATACCACTGTTGGATGTCCCAACCGTCGCAACCGCCTTTCTCCGTGCCGCCGTAGACAACAAAGACATCATTGACAGTGATGGCCTGTACAGCGGTCGTCGCGATGCTAAGGACGGCAACTGCCCGCACCAGGCCTGTGACAGAGCACGAAGAGCGCAGGGCTGCCAACATGGTGACAGTAGGCACAGTTGTCCTGTGATAAGCTCAAGTGCTCAATGGTGTACGACGATGGCTAAACGAAGGTGTAGAGTGGGCTGAAGGAACGAATCAAGGAAATGAATGGCGGTAACCGACTATACGTCTCAGAGCAGGAGAAGGTGGCTATAAGAAACGTCACCAAGATCAAGTGGCAGATTCCGGAGCAAGTCGAGTACATAGTCGGAGGATACGAGGAAACGCAGCCCCCAGCTGCGACTATAGCGTGGGCTGGGACCGGGGATGCAAGCCTTCGAAGCAACAGGGCAGTGTAAGGGGCACAGAAACGGGAATTCGCGCATGTGGACCTGGCCTTCATAATTTTCAATCCCGCAGGATCTCTCCAGTTCGTTTTCCGCTCCATTTCGAAGACGCTCTTGTGTGGCGTTGCATGATTATGCGGTGATGGACATAAGTCCTGAACCGCACATAATCCATTCGCAGGGATGGGCAGACTACAACCAACAACACCAAAGAACGGATGAAAGCGAGAGCGACGTCTGCACTTAATTTTAATCCCTGTGGAACAAGCTTATCCTTTTGTCGAAATGCGACGCAGCTGAGCTGCAAATGTTTCAGAAGGAATAAGTTGAGCACAACCAACAACGCCGAAGGACCAACAGACAGCGCGCACCCCACGAGGCCACGGAAGGATCAGAGCAAGATCGGCAGCTGGAGACCTGATTCTAAAAATTAATACACTATCAGCCAATGAAATCTAGAAGCCTTCGGAGGATACTGTTCTGGGATGAATGGTTTGATTTCCTATGCATGCCATCCCAGTTGACGCGTGTCGAATATATAGTTCCTCTCCCCCAATGCACCGGTCCTGAATCCTAATCCGGGAATAGCTGCACGGTCTCGAAGGAATTCTTCCGTACTAAGAAAGGCCCCCTCGTATTTACGCCTCGGCTATGCACCTTGGCACTGGCAGGGCTGCATCGAGATGCGGGCAGACCCCAGCAAAAGGTTGACTTACGAGAAGGATCTGCGGCTGAGATGCACCTCTTGTTTCAGAAACAAACGAATGCCACGGACGGAGACGAGATTCGGGCTGACCCTATCCTACTTGTGGTTCTACCATGGTGCGTTTACGTACTGTTGGTTGTTGGTTGTTGGTTGTTACCTGCATGGTGCGAACCCTGCTCCGTACTGGACGGATATGACCTTCGTCCAAGCCTCAACTGGGTACCTATGCACGGTAATTCACAATTCAGGGATTGTATTCGCGCAGTCTTTTGCGCAGGAATAGGATGGTGAGATACATAAGCACATATGTATTTTGCTCGGCTGAGAAGTTTCCTTCCGAGGACATCCAGCACCCTAGTTGGCCGCGTTCGCTGTGTCCTCGGATTCTCAATTATATGGTATCCTCTTCTTCTCCTTACTCTTCTTTCTTGGTCCATTGGTCATTCACTCGTTCCATTCATGACACTTTTCGGTCTTGTTCATCTCGCTCATCCAACTTGCAAGTGAGAGAACCTCCAAGATGAAGGCTTCCCTAGCGACATCGCTGTTGTTGCTCATCAGCTCCCACCTCATCGAGGCAGGAGGGCGTCCTCGACGGGGATATCACTGCCATTCAGGTCACTGTCTTTGCGGTGAAGAATGCCGCGCTCTCGGACGAGGTCAGTCCTGCTGCCCGCGTAGGCATGAACACCAAGAGCACATCTGCGGCCCAGGTAAGTTCGCATATCAACTGTATAACATTAAGCCCTGAGCTAACAACAAAACTCAAGACAAGGAGTGTTGTGGCAGGGGTTGCTGTAGAGAAGGATGGAAATGTGGAAAGAACGAAATGTGCTATCCGTCTCACTCTATTTCCTCTCTCCCGCCCAACTGCTTCACTACAGTCGTTACAATTGTCACAGCGGTTCCCGTGTCCCCAACCAGCCATGAAGAAATTTCCAGCACTTTGAGCTACGAGTCTACTATCTATGCCGCCCCTCCAACCTCGGAAGACGGGTACTCAAGCCTGAGCACCACCTTGAGCTACGAGTCAACCATCTATGCTGTCCCTCCCACCTCGGCAGATGGATACTCAAGCTTGAGCAGCACAAGTGACTATGGTCTTTCCTCAGGCACGCCCGAGGGTTCCACTGAGTTGTCATCTACTCCGGTCGACACTGCAGTAGACACTCCCAGTTCGGTCAACACCAATACTGGCGTCTACACCCCTCCTGCATCGACCGTTGGCGGTTCAGAGACTGAATCCTATACTCCTGCGACTACCCCCTCATCCACTGGTTCTGGATCGAACACAGAGTCACCACCAACTTCGGGCAGTGAGACGACCGACGCAGTTTCAACCCCTGGAACAGATGTTTCCACGGGGGGCACCTCGGAGACACCAGTGTCAACTCCCGGTGGAGGGGAGACTCCCAATAGCAGCCCTTCTGCAGGCGCCGCCACTTCTTATGGTACCGACTCTCAACCCGGCTCGGGTGTGCCGACGGTGATCACCAACTCGGACCGCCAAGTCACCACGCTACCTGCTGTTACGAGTGATGTTTCCACGGGTGATACAACGCCTGGATCAGTTGTGCCTACAGTGATTACCAACTCGGACGGCCAGGTTTCAACCGTTTTCCCTCCCACTAGCACCACCCCAGGCCAGGTCACCCCTACCGTCATCACTGGCACGGATGGCCAGGTTTCAACAGTATTCAACCCTACAACCCCAGGGACAGGCGCAGGCACTCAGACCGTGATCACAAACTCGGACGGCCAAGTCTCGACCGTGTTCCCTCCTACGAGCGCCGGCACTCCGACCATCATCACCGGCACAGACGGTCAGGTTTCTACCATCGTTCCTCCTCCCAGTACGACTCCAGGTTCTGATGTTGGTACTGGCGTCACTGGAACGGATGGCCAAGTGTCGACCATTTTGCCTCCAGTCACCACAAATTCGGATGTTTCCACGCCTACTGTCATTACCAACTCTGACGGCCAAGTATCAACCTTGGTTTCAACTGGCACGGACCAAGGTTCCTCTACCCCCAGTGTTGTCACGGGTACAGATGGCCAAGTTTCAACTGTGGTTCCAACCGATACCAGTGTCAGCCCAGGTACACCTACAGTCATCACGGGTACAGATGGCCAGGTGTCAACCGTGGTTCCGACAGATACAAACGCCAGCTCGGAGACTCCCACCGTCATCACCGGAACAGATGGACAAGTCTCGACCGTGGTTCCCACCAGTGAAGAGCCGAGTTCGGCAGCCCCGACCGTCACCACCAACTCGGATGGTCAGGTGTCGACGATCGTTCCTACCGAAAATCCCACCTCGGATCAAGACACGTCTGCTTCCCCTACCGACTCAGGCACGTCTCTTCCCTCGACAACAGGGGAGACTACAGCTTCAGGCGTTACCACGAATCCGAGCTCAGAGCCTACTGAAACCGGCACCGTGCCCCCGTCGACAAACTCGGACGGCCAGATCACAAGCCAAGAGAGCGACGTCACGACCCAGGCTTCGTCGACTGGAAATGGGGAGGCCACGACCACCACGGAGCCAGAGTACATCATTCCCGTTACTACATCAGTCTCGAAACCGCAGGCAACTGAGGATGGGTTTGAGATCCCCTGCAATCTCTGGTTTTTCGGCGGTTGCATTGGAGGTATCTTGGGTTGGAGGATCATTCACCCACCCACAATCAACCCACCGTAAGCATCCCTTCCTGTTCCCTTTTTATAGGTGCCTTAGTCAAAGGATTTTCTAACCTTGTTGCAGTGGCCCGCCTCCATTGTTCTCCATTGATCCCCTATTTCCCATTCAGCTCAACACAATAGGAAATCTTCCAGACTGGCCTGAGTACACGTAAGTCACTGCCCAGCCTATAAGGCAGACGCTCGCACAGGTTGTTGCAATGCTAACACGGGCACGGTCAACAGGATTGGGCCGGACAACATCCCGACGTTCTCGGAAGAACCCACGGAGTGTGAGACTGAATCCGCGCAGTTGTGTGTGACCAGTACCTCTTACGGCGTCTCTGTCGATGCCACGACAACCGTCACGACCACCACGGAGGTCGTTTCTACTTGCGGGACCATCTATGGTTGTGATGTCGAGGACTCAACACAGACAGAAACTGCCACAGGCACCACCTCAGCCACTGCAGCGGCCACATCACTGACTGGCAAGGAAGAGTGGACAGTGAGTGATGACAGCGACGAAGAGTTACTAGCCGCAGCAGCGTTTGCGCAGTCAGAGCTCGACTCCATCTTTGGGAACGCGACTGCTACCCCAACTGCTACCCCAAGCAGCCAGACAGAGACTCCAACGACATCAGAGACAGAGATCATCTCTGCCACTGCAGTATTGTCCAATACGGAAAACTGGGTTACCAGTACTGAAGAAATCATCTCGGCCACTGCAGTACTGTCCAACACAGAAAATTGGATTACTAGTACTACCGAGGCCTCATCCACCGAACCGGCCTCGACATCATCCGAGAAGGAGGAGCCAACGAAGACCATAACTCCTCTCGAGCTCAGCTCCAAGACCTGCGAAGACCCTGCCGACTTCTCAGGCCATGCAGATATCGACGCGGATACCCAGGATGGATTTGCCGAGAAGTTCTGTGGCAACTCTGACATCCAATTCGGCCCCGACGACGACCCTCTCGAACAGGTGTACTACAATCTCTCCGATATCTCCTACTCGTACTCTGTCTCGTGGGTTGATGGCTGCGAAACTACTGAAGATAAGCAGTGGGTGATCTGGCCGCTTGGAGAGGACAGTTACTCCTGCCAAGATATTTTTGTGAAGGCGTACGAGGACTGTAAGTTTTCTCTCCCGAGTGGAATACCAACATTTGGTCTATGGATTTTACTGACATGTTACAGGCATAAATGGCGGCATCGGAGGGTATTATGATGCTGGATGTGTTCGGTATCACTTTATTGGTGCCAGGTAGATGTGAAGAACTAGAGCGTAGCCCCCAAATGTTTTGGAATAAACAAAGAACGAGTCCAGATCTATCACTTGCAGAAAAATGCATTTGTGAATTTACATTCAATCTTGCCTCCTGCTTCTGGTGTGAAATTGCTCAAAGTGCCTACCCCAGCGGTTCCAAAGCTCCCTTATTACTAATCCTAACCTCAGGAACCTCTCACACCAGGTTCACCCTTTCTCCCAAGCTTAAGGCATCAACCCAATTATTACTGTCGACAAGGAGATCGTGAATCAAGGCCTCATTGGGCTGGCCTCGGACAAGAGTCCTCAGTTAGTCGTTTCGTAGGCCGAGGTTGGCTTATTAACTATATAATAGTATATAATTATTACTATATAATATAATTAGGGATTGTAGGTTATATAAGTAAGATTATTATCAAAATATATATAGAAGGTTGATTTCTCTATCTTACAGTTGAGGGCTCGGGACTATAAGGGTCCCAACCCACATGACCGCACAGAGCCTGATGCCTCAGGCCCGACCCTGAGCGTGAGGCTCAGGATCGGTCTTTCCGCATCAGTTGACCAAGTCAAGCTCTCGATTCACCCTTTTTTGCTCAAAAGAAAACAATACATAAGCACCAAAGCCGTGTCAAGGCAAAGATCCTTCGTGGGCGTCCTCAAATGGGTTTGAATGTGGGGGAACGGCAGCCGCTATTAGACCATGCACTCTAAATGCCTCATTCCAGTCAATTCTCCATATTTAATACATTCTGCCAATGCTGGTCCCAAGCATCAATCTCAGCAGTTGCATTAACAATCACTCATAACCACCAAGACCATCCCAAATGACTACGTACTCGATTGGTGTAGAGGACCTTGCCTTGCTCAAGGGTAAAACCATTTTGATCACTGGTGCGGCCACGGGAATCGGACGTTCTGCTGTCCAGGCTGCGCTTGGTAAGGCCCTTGATAACCAATCTACCCGTTATGTGCTCCATGGGAATACAGCTGACATGTGAATTTGTTCTGCGTACCTATAGAGAACGGTGCGAAGGTGGCTGTGGGAGACTGGAATGAGGAGGCAGCCGCACTGATTGCGCCTTTTCGAGATCGGGCACTATTCAAGAAATGTGACGTTTCGAAGTGGGATGACGTTTTGAGTCTGTTCCAAGAGGCGCACAAGTTCGGAGTCATTCACAGTGTCATTTCCAACGCTGGCATCAACACCCATGAAGGCCTTCTCTCGGATGAGTTCGACGAGGAGTCGGGGAAGCTGTTGCCCCCCAGCCTGAAGTCGATCGACGTGAATCTTGTCGGCCCAATCTACGTGACCAAGTGCGCGATCCACTTCTTTCGCAAATGGCCCGACGTGGCCTCTCAATTAGTCATTACATCTTCAGCTGGCGCCTTCTTCCCTGCACCGCCCATCCATCTCTACTGCGCGCAGCAGCGAAAAGTGGACTTCTTGGCCTGATGCGCGCACTTCGAACCGAGACTATCAAGGAGAACATCACTATCAACACAGTGGCTCCGTGGTTAACCAGTAAGTCTATCCCGCCGTCCGCCCTTCCGCCCTTCCTCCCTGACAGTTCCTTGACACTCACGCCTGGAAGTCACCCCGATGGTTCTCCCTGACTGGCTTCAAAAATGGGGACAACTACCTAAGAACACGACTGCGGGTGTTGCCAACGCGTTATTCCTTCCAATACTTCAGCCGAAGGTCAATGGCAAGTCGTTTTTCGTGGCCGGAGATCATTGATCTTGAGGACACGTTGCATGAAGCTGAGCCACAATGGATGGGAGAACAACTGAGTAGTCATGTCCGTGCCGGTCAGAAACTCCTACTGGGTACCGAATAGGACATGACTTTCTCCCGCTTGCAAGCCTCCACTATTTGGTAGAAGGGAGTGGTTTACACTGATAGCTGCTTGTCTCGAATGTT
Source organism: Ilyonectria mors-panacis (assembly GCA_002991585.1). Classification (NCBI taxonomy): domain Eukaryota; kingdom Fungi; phylum Ascomycota; class Sordariomycetes; order Hypocreales; family Nectriaceae; genus Ilyonectria; species Ilyonectria mors-panacis. The sequence continues at coordinate 317,925 of PPHJ01000086.1, read as the reverse complement.
ATCTGCAACTTACTCTGTCTAGCTAATGACTGTATGACTGCAGGACTGTTCTTCTCTCTCATTCTCACCACATTCCATCATTTTAGACACTTGGACGTACCCGACACAACTTTGGCGGAGACCCTGCCCTAGACGGCAATCTCGTTTGCTCTAACAGGTGCCGACGGAAAGCAGTATGCGCAGCATATGTCATTAGTACACGCTTGTGACCCCTTTTACATTTCACTTGACTGCACTAGGCTGTATTCATCAAGGGATCTCCCGTTGCTGCGACCGTTGTAAGGGATATTCACTGTCAACGAGGGTATCGATATGTGCTGACTACGATCCGGGTTGTGGGGTTACCCACATATACCATTTGCAGTGTTGGTCTAAATACGCTCGTCAAACAAACAAGCAACCTGTGATCAGTTTGCTCACTTTCAAACCCGCTCTCGATCCCTTTGCCGAAACCGGGTTGCCTGCCACGTTGGGGTGATGGACTCCACATCATGATAGTTTGACTCTAGTAACCACCACGTATCCGCGCTTGCTCCTTGAGGCATCTCAACCCAGTGATCGCGTTATCATCTGCGAAACGGCCGCCGAGGTCACTAACCACGCCGTAAGCGCACCTCATCGTGGATACTGTCAGACGGAGATATGGACCACAATATTGCTACCGACAAAGGAGTGATCATTCCCTTTTGCCGTAGCGGTATTGCGACAGATACTGTCACTGCAACTGCTCAAAAGGTCTTCTGGGACATTCTGATCACCCTTGTCCCTGCAGGCACCCACGTACGCAACGTCTTCCTGGACGAGATGGCTGGTGTGCTCGCACCCAATATCAAAGGCAAGATCCTGATTGACTGCTCCACGATTGACACGGAAACGTCCGGACTTGTTGCCGACGAGGTTTGCTGCAAATATGAGGCAGCATCTTTCTACGACGCGCCCATTTCCGGAGGCTGAAGATGCGAGTACTGACCCACACTTGAGCGCTCGCTGCACAAAATGGGCAAATCCATCATCCCCTGCGGCAAGCAGTCAATGGGTATAGTTACAAAACTGTCCAACAACTACTGCTCGGGACTCATAGCGATTGCCACCGCAGAAGCTATGAACTCGGCCATGCGGGCTGGAATGGACCCGCGGATCCTGGCCAAAACTCTCTCAACATCTACCGCACAATCGACCATCTGCGATAAGTGGTGTCCAGTGCCTGGCATCGCGCCAGACGAGCCTTCTCGCTACGGGTACAAGGGCGGCTTCAAGATACAGCTGATGCACAAGGACTTTGCACTGGCCGTGGATGCCGCAAAGAATGCCGGTGCCACTTTGTACTTGGCCGATGCGGGTCTCCAGGTATACAAAGGAGCCTCGGAAAATGCTCGATGCGCAGACTTGGACTCTCGGGTGGTGTTTCGGTACTTGGGTGGCAACGAGAATTGGAAGGACTCGGTGTAAACCAAGAGCATGAAGTCTATTACGTGTCTATAGAGTGAGTGAACATACTTCGCACACTCCATTTATGCACCATCAATATGGACTCCTAGCACTGTGTTGGATCCGTAACGGTCAATTCGATCGCCAGGATAGTGTTCAATACGATGTGGAGACCAAAGATGATGATTGTATTGATTTTGGATGCTCCGGCCCCCCTCTTTTCTCTAGAGGGGTTTTATGTCATCTCACGCCCCCTCTGACTCAGGTCAGGATATCGATCTATCAGAAGGTTTCGCAAGACAGGGTCACAATCCAACACAATGCTATGCGGCCACCCCACATCAACTGGTTTCGGATTTCCCCACATCACACTACACGGAGCCTTGTACGTCAACTGACTAGTTATACGTGCCTTACATCTGGCCAGAAATCACCGTTAAAGATAGCGAGAACGAATCCTTGCTTCAGTCTCCAAACAGCACCCAGAAGCGGAAGATTAGCATTAGAAGACAAACGAAGCATACTTTCACTTTACCATCTAATCCATCTCCATACAATCATGTCCCAGATCAATCATCCACAGCTGGGCAGGGTGACGGGTACCAGCCAAGATGGCATCGCATGTTTCCGCGGCATCAAGTACGCATCTCTAGAGCATGCCTTTGCGGCCCCGAAGGTTCACTCTAAGTGCGCGGCGGATGGCCTGGATGCTACACGACACGGGTGAGAGACGGCGCCTGTCTATGTTGCCTTCAGACATGTTCTGCTCCGAGTCAGACTGACCACCATATCAACAGGCCTAGTGCCACGTCTCCAGTCGCCGGGTGTGATATGGAACTTGGTCTCATTCAGAGAAGCCTACCGCATGGTCCATTCACCACATCTGCCACCGAATGCCTGAGTCTGAACATTGCCGTGCCCGAAAAAGCAGAAGGGCAGCTTCCTGTTTTCGTCTTCATCCACGGCGGCGGTTTCGCCACGGGCTCCAACGCTTGGCCACAGTATGACCTGGTGCGTATTGTCAAGCTCAGTCAGGATATCGGCAAGCCGGTTGTGGGTGTGCAGATGAAGTAAGTGACGTCTTGCAGACTTTAAAACGCCTATCGCCAGTTGCTGATGTGCCATTGGATAGCTACCGCCTTGGTGTCTATGGCTTTCTTGCCTCTACCACTTTACGCGAGGCCGGAATTAAGCCGAACCGTGGACTTTTGGACCAGAAGGCGGCATTTGAGTGGATTCACGAGAACATCGCTGGATTTCAAGGCAATCCCGACCTTGTGACGGCAATTGGACAAAGTGCCGGAAGCGGTAAGTAGCAGGTTTTAAATTATTTGTGTATTATGCTGGCTAAGGACGTCCCCTTCAGTTTCGTGTACCTTTCATTTTCAGTCAAGCAAGCCACTTTTCCACCAACTTGTTTCAATGAGCGGGACCTCTTTGCTCATGGCACCACTTCCTCTTCAAGTTGCTGACGCGACGTTGAAGACGTTCTGAAGAGGATCGAGGTAGATGTATCTCAAAGCCCTGCAGAACAGTTGAAACAACTTCTGGCTGCCCCCGACGAGTTGATACTTTCCCGTGTCGGTCCTGATGTGAAACTCTGCCTAGTCATTGATGGAGAGCTCATCAGCTCAAGGCTATCGTACGCTCAATGGGGCCACAGGTGTGTCGAGAGTGTTGTCCCCGGGACAAAGTGGTGCCGTCGAGTCTTGATTGGTGACTGCCAAAATGATGTCAGTCAAGTATACGGAAGAAATCCACATCTGCGCCCGCTAATATATTCGTCTAGGCCAATATTATGAGATTTGCCTTGTTGGCACGGAAAGCGGGCATAGCCAGCGCTTTCAACAAGGTCATGGCCAGCCACTTACCATCGACCTCGACAAACGGCGACAACCCTCTCCAAGCTCTTTTGGAAGCATACAGAATCAGCACTGAGAGGTCGGACGATGAGGCACTGACTAACATTTTGCAATTGATGAACGTCGCTCTGTTCTGCGCTCCCGTTTACACCATTGCGCAAGCATTTCCCCGGGAGTCGTTTATTTACCATTTCAACGAGCCGAACCCATGGGATGGACCTAGCGGCGGTGAAGCTGGGCATATTTTGGATATCGCATTCTTGTTCCAAAACTTCAATGAGTATCTAGACTCCAACCAAGAGGAAAGTGCCAAGGCGTTCGGTCGTGACATCATCACGTTTGTGAACGGCGAAGAGCCCTTTCCTGCTCATGACGCTCAAGCTGGAGGTGCGAAGGTTTATGGACTACCGAGCAACTCAGGCGGTGGGTTCGTCAAAAGCAAGAACCCTGCTGACTACGGCCGTCGTTCTGTGATTTGGCAGCTGGCTCCGGTCTTCGGTTGGGATAAGCTAGCCTTTGCATTGACCATGTTTCTCGTAGGGCAGTAGTACTTAGCTTTGCATATCAGAGGAAGGATGGATTGGTTGAGACAGCTTTGGGGACGATGGATGATCTTATCTTTTCGTCTAGGAAGGAAGAAAGCTAGCTATTTATACCTAGGGATCTGTCTGATCCAGATGCCCTTGATCCGATGCCAGATGCCCTTGATCCGATGACGCCGTCAATAGCCGACTATCTAGGTTGTTGAGGTCAAGCTAGGTTGTTGAGGACAATCTAGGTTTGAAGTCTCTATCTAGGGCCAAAGGAAACCACGGTACGGATCCGGTCCTATGCAAAGCTGACTTTTCCTATCAGGTTGTCTGACATTGCAGTTTAAATACTAGTATAAACTTAGATTAGTATTGATAGATTATCTATGTATAGTAAGAGAAAAATGAAAAAGCTATATACTATATAAGAGTTTTTATACATATTGTTGGAAGATGACCCTGTATTACGAAACCTCTGATAGATTGATATCCTGACCTTAGTCATGAAGGGGGGTATGAAAACCCCTCTTCCGGTCGATCCGGATGACCGGCAGAAGCAATCATCAACATCATCATCACTGCTTAATTCATCTATCCAATTGATCAAATTGACCGTAACGGATCCAACACATATTATTATTAATTCTATTGGAAACTTAAGATATATTCTACTCTAGATAAACACTTTAACTTGCTAAGCTATTGGAGATTACTCAGCACATACTACTTAGGGATCTAAGCTATAAGCTAGACTCAGTCTCTATTTAGCAGGCCTGCTTAAGGCCAGGTACCTCTAAACATCCTCACAGCCACCACATTCAAAAAGTAGGTCCAGATTCACAACCCTAAAGGAGCGCGGGGTAACTCAAACCTCCCTCCACACTACTAGCCGCATATGGACATGAATCCCCATAGTGCCCCACCCCCGCAAGAAGAGCATCGACAGGACCTCCTTTGTCCCGTCGTTGTCTAGCTTCGACCCAATGTGACCATGTCCGCATCCGCCATACTTGAACGCCACTACTTGGGTCATAGCTAGGCGAGCGGAGTGACGTGTGGTCCGTGATGCCGAGGCCTAGAACGGAAAGCCAAGAGCGCTCGAAAACAAGCCTAGTCCCAACCCCACGTCGTTCTTCATCCGCGCATACTTAGACAGCCCGTTACAACCTATCATCTAGAATGCTGACCAGCTTCTTGATTCCAAAACTCTGACCCAATCTGTTGCGCTATTCACGATCCAAGCACTATGGCTGAAGACCGACAACTTCTTCTCGCAGTTTCCACGGCGATCCTCATCATCATTGGCGGATGGCTTGTCAACTCTTCACTACAGAAAAGGAAGTACAGGCTGCCGCCCCAGGTGCCTGGCCTGCCAATTTTTGGCAACACTTTTCAGATCCCTGCTGTACAACAAGGCCCTTGGGCAAGCAATTGGCCGAAAAATATGGAGAAATGTTTGTTACGAATGCCCAGTCCACTTCCACTCCTCCAAGCTCGAAGAGCATCTCTGCTAGTGAGATACTCTGGAGCATGGAGAGTTGTGTACATTATACTGATGCCGGCTCCTTAGGTTCACTTGTAAATTTGGGGGTAGCACATGGGTTTTTCTCAACTCCTCCCGAGTTGTCACAGCTCTAATGGAGCGACGTGCCGCCCTCTATAGCTCCCGTCCACCTTTCCCCATGACTCAAACCATCATGTCTGGAGACTCGCGTATCGTCCTGATGCCGTATAACGAGCGGTGGAGGGTGCTCAGAAAGATCATGCATCGAATTCTCAGCGCTAGATCTATGGATGTTTTCATGCCTTTCCAGGACCTTGAGTCCAAGAACCTGATCTGGGACTACTTGGAAACACCTGATAGATGGTGGGCTGCGAACGGTCGATTCGCAAACTCGGTCATCATGAGTGTTGTCTTCGGCAGACGGTCTCTGTTGGATGACCCGGATGTCGTTGAGCTTTTCGAGACGGTCGAGCTATTTTTGGAAAACCAGCAACCCGGCGTACATCTAGTTGACGGATTCCCTGTGCTCGAAAAGCTCCCCGAAAAGCTACAGTGGTGGCGTTCACGCGGCGAAGCCATCTTCGACAAGACAGTCGAGTAAGTCGAGAGTCCACTCTTTTATGCTGAGCAAACGTGGTCAAATTCATGTTGTACTAAACATGTATCGCAACAGGGTCTACAGGCGCGAAGTAGAACGGCTTGAGAGAAAGATGAAGGAAGGTACTCAGCGCCGCTGCTTTGCCACAGACTTCCTGGAGACTGAAGAGGTGAAAAAGATGGATGAAATCCAGAAGCTCTTCGTTTTCGGCACTCTAATGGAAGCGGGAAGTGACACATCCAGAGTATCAATTGGTCAGATTATCGCCGGTGCCGCAACATACCCCGATTGGGTTGCAAGGGCCCGCGCAGAGTTGGACGCGGTGTGTGGCCACAATGCCGAAAGGCTGCCACAATGGGAGGATCACTCCAAGCTGAAGTACATCTCTGCGGTTGTCAAGGAGGGTTTTCGGTGGCGTCCCAAACATTGCCGAGATTGGAGCCCCCACCATGTTGACCAAGGATGACGAGTTCGAAGGCTATAAGTTTCCCGCAGGCACCGTATTTCACCTGGAATGCATGGGCCATTGCGCTGAACCCTGAGGAGTACGAGGACCCCGAACGATTCTGGCCTGAACGGTTCCTCAATGGCGAGGAAGAAAATGCCTTGAAAGGACACTGGGCGTTTGGACCAGGTAAGCATGGACGCATGCTGCTATTCTCCAAGAACACCACTGACAAGTATGCACGACAGGCCGCCGCGTCTGCGTAGGATGGAAGGTGGGCGAGATGAACGTGTGGATCGCTATCGCGCGCATCCTCTACTGTTTCGACTTCAAGCAGATTCCTGGGAAGCCTATCGACACAATGACCATCCCGCAGATCACCAAGAATGCGGCGCCATTTGATGTGCAAGTGACCGTGAGAAGCAAGGCTCACGCCGACCTCATCCGCCGCGACTGTGAAGAGGCTGTGAATACCAGATATTAGCATGCTGCCAGGTTCGTGCGTCATGCTGCTTCGGGTCCCCAGGTTAAATTACATGACCTATCACTGAACTGAGCCAATCGATATGTATCAAACAATGGACATTATGTACATACAGAACTTATCTTCTACGTGATTCCACATTCGCACCAAATGAAAGCGTTTCCACGTGGCCGCGTCGGTTACCTTCTTTGGATGCTGCTATTATTCAGTCAATTAGAGACAAGTTTTCGAAATACTTCTGGAGCAAGTGGCCGATGTTAAATATCGCTAGTAATCTCTCAGTATAGGGAAACGAAAGCCACACATACATTGGGCCTTAATAACACGCCATCTAAATTCTGAAAAGAAACATAAATAGGACAAGAGTCTCAAATGCACATCTGATGTCACCAGACTTCATCCTGGATTGTGACTTATCAGAGAGCCCATGGCTTTGTCATGAGTCAAACAATGATTGCGACATATTCAGTTTGAGTGGAGTGTCTCGTTTATTAAAGCTAGTTTCGTTCAACTATAACACGCAGTCTGGTAAACCCTCCTGAATCAGAGCGCTCACTAGGTACAGTACTCATATTTTCTCTCAAGAACCGTTCGTGAATTCCTCAACTTCAACCTTAAACTTCGAGAAGTTGTCAACCAAATCATCCCACATTTTTGGGTCATGTTCGTGCTTCTCTTTGCTATTCCAGGCCCAGTCTGTAATGCTAAAGGCACGACTGCTCTCAAACATAAAAGCAATAGAGCCCAATGAGATTTGCATACTAGCGGGGTCTTGCTTGGATGCAACAGCAAACTCCTCATATGCTACGCCATGAGGGACGAAACCGCACTCAAACGAGATACTTCCCGGCTGGAACTCATCAGATCGACCACCGTAATCTCCATATATTAAGCCCGTGAGCTCTGATGCACAGTTTCGGTGGTAGAAAGGTGGTCGGTAGGTATGTGATGCAACATCCCATCGCGGCGAGAAGATGAGAAAGTCGGCTAAAGGCGCAGTCGGATCGCGAGACTTGGCCGTTAGGACGCAAAAAGATAGAAGGGTCGATGTGATCGACTGAGATTGAGCCGACATTAGTAAACTTGGTGAGGTCATACTTATAAGGAATATAATTGCCATGCCAAGCAACAACATCGAAGGGGCAGTGACGCTGGGTACTCTTGAAGAACTTTCCGCTTAGCTTATAGGTCACGTCCCAAGGGTCGTTGTCCGTGACCTGATAAGCTGCGACAGGGAACAAGAAATCACGCGGGTTTGCCAAACCACTGCTACCTCCTAGGGGGCCCAGCTCTGGCAACTCCCACGAGGAGCCCCAGATCTCCAGGATATAGCCCCGGGTAGGACCCTCCACCTTGACCTTGAAGCGGAGGCCGCGCTGAATGACGGCGATCTCGCCAGGTTGGACGTAGAGGTACCCGAATTCCGTCTGGATATCCAGGGCGCCCTGCTGGGGAACAATAAGGTAGTCACCATCCGAGTTAACAAAGGCATTCTTCTCCATGCTCGCATTGCACAGGTACATGTGAGTTGCCAGGCCCTCACGAAGAGAGGGATGACCCGACCCAGCCACACTCTTCAGACCGGCGACAAAATCGACCTTCTCGCCCTCGGGAACAGCATGTGGCTTCCAGGCCAGCTGCGTGGGGGAGACGTGGACACGCGGGTTGAGCGGCAGGAATGCAGACTCGACGTCAGGGTTATCTGGCAGGCCAACCTGGTCAATCCTCCCAGTCAGTAACTCCTTCAAAGCAATCACGAGGTTGGCTTACGAATCCTTGGTGGGCAACAGCTGGCCGCGACCGATATAGCCAGGCCTTCTTATTAACGGCTCGGGGAGCCACAAAGGCGCCGCCAGTGATCTGCTCGGCGTATAGTCCAAAACGGACACTTCGTGGGCTGTTCTGGCCCCTTGGAAGAACTCCCTGCACAGCCTCGGACTCAAAGGAGTTGCCAAAACCCGCCTGGTATTGTAGGGATCATCTGGGCGGGTGGCAAAGGAGGGGATGGCCCCGTCCTGTTGCGTTTCCGCCCAGTGGAAGGCCTTTTGGAAGTCTTCGCGAGTGAGCTTCTTGGCTGTCATTTTTGTGTTTTTCAGTCGATGATGTAGGAATAGTAGGGTTGATTGGGTGGATTACATCTGAAGCCAGTACGGCAGATTCCTCGGCTGCTTATAAGCAGAATCCACATTAAGGAGTCATTTGGTGACCCCACGCGCCAACATAAGGTATTCGCCAGTAGTTTGTGCAGTCCGCAACCCCAACTCTGGGGTGGGGTGGGTTGGGTGGGGGGAGGGGAGGAAATATTTCCTATTCCTCTCAATTATCGGTTGATCTCCCCAGTCTCAACCAGCTTTCGTCATCTGCTGTTAGACATCAGCCCATTTTTCCAGCCGTAATCAGCCTTTTGTCACCTGTCGCTGAGTTTTGGTCCATCTTCTCAATCTTTAATCAGCTTTTATCATCCGTTGCCCGGTCTAGAAACTGTAACGAGACTTTTGAACGCAGCCTCCTCACCGGCAAGCGCTTGCTATTGCACCAGGTTTATGATCCGGAAATGCTACCACCCGCTTCGCACGAACAGGTATACGTTACCGTTTCACCCATTTCGGGAGGCAAGATCACACTACCCGAGCGGTTCTTCACCGAACGAAAGCCGACCACCATGCCTACCATACCGTTCCGTCCTTAGCGTTCCACATAACGCATCCGGTGCCAAATAGAGAACCACAGCATATCATGTTTGACCTTGGCCTGCGGTCGTCAGTCACAAGTTACAGTGAGCCTCAACAAGAGCATTTGCAGAACAGAAAACCGTACACGATCGGGCCTGGTGTGGCGGAAGTCCTTCGACAAGAGAAGATAAATGCCTCTGATATCGACGCTATCATCCTAAGTCATGTTCATTATGATCACCACGGAGATCCAGAGCATTTCCCCAGAGCAAAGTTCTTCGTCGGTCCCGGGACGCTTCACCTACTCGAGCACGGTCTTCCGTCGACCTCGAGCCATCAACAATTTGTGAAGGACTTGTTGCCCAGAGATCGCACCGTCGAGTTTCCCAATCTTTTAGAGGCCCACAGCCACTACAAATGGGATACTCTAGGGCCCTTCTTTTCAATTGATTTCTGTAAGGACGGGTCGATCTACGTACTCGATTCCCCAGGGCACTTACCCGGACACATCAATCTGCTATGCCGGGTTTCTGCTGATAAATGGGTTTGTCTCTGTGGGGATGCATACCATGACCGTCGCTTGCTCACAGGAGAGCGCGATATTGCCTTTTGGACAGGACAGGATGGTTCAGTATGCTGTATTCACCATGAACCTGACGCAGCCAGACAGGCACTTCGGCAGCTTCGCGAGCTGGTGGGAGGCGGTGATGTGGAATTGATAGGGGCTCATGATGCCCAGTGGTACGCGGCCAACGCTGATCGCATGTTTCTAGCTTCGTTGTAGGAATGCGAGCTACACGGGAAACGGAAGGCTTCATAAGATCCATTGCCGCTTGACCCTGCGTTTGAAGGGTGGCATTCTAGACCGCCCACTAGATACTTGATAGGCGATATGGATGGCGATGTGCCGCGAGAGCCATATCGAACAGATAGCGAAAATGAAACCTAGCATCGGGGCCAAGCCGCCTGGTCGATAAGCCCAATGCGGACGCAGGAATGTGTGTTGGTGTGCACCCTGAGATTGTGATTAAACTGCCTCGATGCAGTTAGGTTTTCTACTGTTAGGCCCGCCGACTGACATACTCCGTAGCTTACACTAGAGCCGCTTCCTCTTCTGGGAAGTGTGGGGTGAACGGAGGGGCGGGGATAGAGGAGGGGACTTGGAGAAGGCGAGTCCTCGATTCGTTTGCTCACCAACGCCTGCGCCACGCAAACTGTCGGGAATGGTCATTCTCGGCCTTAAGTGCTTGTCCGGTTGGCCGGGGGAAGAAAGGATGCTTGGTGTACTTATATAGAACATAGTGCCTAAACTTTGGATTCACAACCAACCGTTTAGTCAACATCTTTCCGACCCCCCATCATTATATCACAATGGCAAACATTCCGCCCCCAGACAAGATTGAATATGAGCATGCCAAAGTCCTTATTGTTGGCGCAGGGCCCGTAGGGCTGTTTGCAGCGCTTAAACTCGCTCAGAAGGGAATTGATGTTCTCGTACTTGACAGCGAGCCGCATGTGCTCAAAAGCCCCAGGGCAACGACGTGAGTCACACTCATGGAGGATGAAATCTCAAATGAAGCCTTGAATCATTGCTGATCATTAGATATAAAAAGATATATGCCCATCGTTCTGAACGAAATGGAAAAGGTCGGCCTCGTCGATGACCTGATTCAGGCAGGTCACACAAATCGAGAAGGCATTAGCTTTCGCACATCCAATGCCAAGGGTGACACGGTACTCGGCTCTCTCCGGATGGCTGCGGTCCCCAAAGGCGCGGTAAAGTACAACTTCACCGGTATTCATCTTGGCCAGCAAGCTGTGGGCGAGCTGATCCTCAAGCACTGCGAAGCTCAAAAGTCGTTTCGTGTCAAGTGGCAGCATCGATTCGTCGGAGTCAAACAGCCGGGCGAGACGAAACCGATAGAGGTTGCAGCCGCAGGACCAGTCGGCGAGAAGTTCTTCACCTGCGACTATCTCATCGGCGCAGACGGAGCTGGTAGCTCTGTGCGTCGTGCCCTTTGCATTCCCTTTGAGGGCTTCACGTGGAATGACTTCCGCTTCGTGGCATCCAACGTCAAGTACGACTTTGAGAAGTATGGATTCACAACCGCCAATATGATCGTTGACGAGGAGGACTGGGCAGTGATTGCCAGAACGGGCCCTGGTGACGACCCATGGCGGGTTGCTTTCGGGTTGCGAACAGACGTCCCCATGGAAGATCTCACGGAGCACGTAAAGGATAAGTATGAGCGACTTCTTCCTGGTCCACGTCCCCTCAAGTACGAGTTGGTCAGTGCCAACCCGTACTGGGCCCACCAAAGGGTTGCCAAGACCTGGAAGGTTGGACGAGTTGTTCTTGCAGGTGATGCAGCACACGTAAGACAGCTATTTCCAGACATCGTGATCCTTGCTGATTTTACCCCAGTCGAATAATCCCGTCGGCGGCTTGGGCCTCACCACGGGATTCCTAGACGCGGCTGCTCTGGGAAACTGCTTGATTAGGATCCTGATCCACGGCGAGGAGCCAGATGCGTTACTCAGTCGCTATGAGAGGGTGCGACGGGCTGCCTGGGTCAACTACACGAACAAGGCATCCGCTGAATTTAAGCTTCGATTGCACTCTACCGATCCAGAGACTGTCGCCAGTAGAGAAGGGTTTTTCAACGCGCTTAACAACGATCCTGATATCCATTTGAAAACGGCAACTATGATGAACGAACAGGTAGAGGACATGTTTGAAGTCCCCAACGGTATCTAGGTTGTCAGGAACGTTTGGAGAACCTTAGATCTTTAGATTTATTATCGAGTTAAGATACACCATGAATTACGTATGCTTACCGACGGCTCTAAAAGTATGCAATGAACAGTAAGAGTAACAACCGTTTATGTCAGTAAAGCTTGTGATCACTGCGATCACCACATTCTCGAAGAGTAGCACACATCACCTCGTGACAAATCTCTAGACTGTAGCGGAACATTCCCGACCGTGTAGCCTGAGTTCGCAAAATGGAAAGGAACTTTAGGCACATTGACTCGGACTGGTTACCTGCCAGCGCTTTAGTCTATGCGATAGAAGTAGCGATTTTTGAGTCAGAGCCATGTTTCTTCTTTTGACTAGTCGTGGCGAGAATACATAGTGGCCCTAATGGCATTTCTAAACTGCTTTCAAAGTTGACATCCTTGAACTGATCCTCAGTTAGGTTGCAACATCATTTCGGACCATGGGCCTGGACGCTGTCACAAATACTAATGATTGTCTACAAGACAATAGGCTATAGACGAGAGTATGGGATTCGAGCCTACTTGCTCGAAGCGCCAATACCCAGGCGCAACTGACCCTCGTCAACATCTGCCGACAGCTGAGCTCCAAGCCATTGCGGCTGAGCATCGTGAAGAGCATCCTCTATTTCAACAACATCGTTGCCGGCCACCCACAAAGTTTTGCCATTGGTGTCGGTCCGAACAGCCGGCAGCAGAAGTGCCTTTGCCACTCCGACAGTATCATTCCTGGGCAATTCGCCCCATTTCTCCTTGATCCAATCTGGCATCGCGGGGGTTACTATCTTGCGTTAGTCAACTGTAATAGTGAGGGCAGTAACTGAAACATTGCCGTTTTGTCTTTTCTTCTTGGGAAATACTGACCTGTCATCCAAGGCGCAACCATGTTGACTGTCATGTTGTCACATGGAGGATTAAGTCTCATTCCTCTCATAAGACCAAGTACCCCTGCCTTTCCAGCACAGTAAAGGTAAAGCGGCGGCGTGTCGATTAAACTGAAAATTGTCAGAATGCGGCATCTTTGACTTTAATTTCTGTTGTTGAAACGTGAAGATACTAACCTCGCTGCTGAACCAGTAAAGACTAATTGGCACTTCTTTTGTGGCTGTTTCTTGAAGTAATGCACTGCGGCCTTGGTGCAGTACGCTGCTGAGTGCAAGTTCACCTCGAAGCTCTTCAAACTTGGAGCTGTTGGGTTCTCGTCGTCATCCAGCGCCTCGTCCTGCAGAGTCTCGAAAGCATGGGTACCAGCATTCGAAAGGACGACGTCAATGGACCCAAAGCGATCCCAGGTTTTCTGAAAAAGCTTCAAAACCTCGGACCACCTAGAGACGTCCGCCTTGACAAAAATCATGCGCCTGGGGTACGTTAGTTATCAAACTGTCACGTCAGAGCCCTGGAGTTCACTCCTCTGAGGGATGCAACCCGGCCACTGCCATGGCTTGACACGATATGAGACTCGGAAAACGATAAAACATACTCGGGAAATTCCTCAGCCAGTGACGCTCCTACAGAGTCACTCAGATCCGCGATGGCAACGTTGGCGCCAGCAGCTGTTGAAGGAAACCAACAATTTTAGCATGCGCCCTTGTCATCATGATGTTGAATTGTAGGAACAGCCGTGGGATATTCATGAATCGTGTAAATACTGACCATAAACCAGCGTTGCAGCTGTTTTTCCAATGCCACTTCCTCCTCCAGTGATAACAACCGTCTTTCCCTTCAAGGTCGCCAACTCTTCATCTGTCACTTTATTCAACAGCGCCATTGCGATAATGACCAATCTGAAACGACAATGAATAAAACGTGTAACAAATCCGAGTGGGAATGAATCCAATGTGGTAGCAATGAAGCAGAAAGCTCGAGGTTTCCTTTGACGTCTTATTCTTTGGGATTTATCCGGTTCGGTATCTTTGGCCTCTTGTACGAGCTTGACAACTTGCCAATGGCAGCGTTGAGCTCCTCGAGCTTCCTGCACTTCCATGTTGGGTTCTTGCAACTCCGGCATGACCGGTGCTGGAGTGCATTCATCAGACGTGGGGAAGATGCGCTAACGCATGGCCACTCCGTAGTGTAGTGGCGGTCCAGGCTCTTGCATTTGTCGGGTGACCAAATAAGCCAAGCAAGTATCTTTCCTCCGTTGTAATGTAGGTGCGGCTGTGGGTACACACACTTGGCCGTAAGCGATCCATCCGACACACCACATCCCCTTTTTCGGTCCTAGCCCTAGACTCTAGCGTTGATCGGTCCACCCCCACAAAGGACTGGGCAAGACTTCCAGTCGATCTCTCCAAGTAGGGGTAGGACAGGGTCTCATCGCCATGTGGGGGAGGCTTAGGACCTGTGGTTATGTGGGACAGATGGAATTGCCATTTTTGGCGAGACGATTGAGACACTTGAAAGTTCCCGTGTCTGATGAGTGCACCACTACCACCACCCATGAACCAAACAATCGTGATGTTACGAAGCATCAGCCAAGCCTCAGTAAGCAGTCATTGCGTGTTTCGATTGGTGCGCCATCGCGATTTGGTATTCGTTTTTTTCTGGAGCGTTCTTACCAGCTGCATTCTAACAAAGCTATATGCATGGGGCTTTGAAGGCCTGTGACTTTCAACTTGGACTCATGTCCTTAAGTTTCCGCGCTTAGAACCTGAGCGCTGCATTGTCGGGGAGTCTTCATATATCAAACATGAACAAAAGCATGGACTATATGGAGGTCCTTTCGGAATTGGCAAACGAGCGTGGTAGAATCCCATTAACTAATACTAATTACAATACACATTTCAGTTGTGTTTTATTTGTACGCTATACTAGGGTCAGGAATCAATATTGTGGCACTTCAAGTATGATTGTGCAGTAAACTTCATATACCAAGGTAACGAATAACTAGTATTTGAAGGTTATTACACCATGCCAAGCACAAGAAGTAGAGCCACTGTCCACTAAATAATTGTGTCGTCATCTTCGAATGTCTCCCGGTATTCCAACGAAATTGCCTCAAGTTGTTCCGAGGAGGGTCATACCTTGTGCCACCATGCTCGTAATCTCTTGCCGTAAATGTAGAGCGGAACAGTGGTGAGGCACAATGCAAGTTGAATGCCCGCAATAAAATAAAACATCTTTGCTGGACCCAGCGCACGATCCAGTCGTTAATGAAGTCTAAGGAGAGTGTTAGCCAAAGTATATACGTTGAGTGGAAGCCTTTTAAGGAGCTTACATGAAAAGCCCCAAAGCAGAAAATTCTTGACAATCATGGTTGCAATAAAGATTTCCACGCTGATTGCCCGATAAGCATCGACACAGTATGTTCCAACCGCCATCATGATGAATTGCAGACCGGCAATGGCGATACCAAAAAAGCACGGCCATTACGACAGGGCTCTTACCCTCTTCGATCAGTTTCCCGAAGGGGAAATAAGCGATAGCTGATAGTACGAGCGCAGGGATGACAAGGAAAAGTCGAAATTCGGGCTCGTAAATACCACGATTACGGCGCGAAAGAAACTTGATTAGAGGATCTGAACCCAGACCGGCGAACAATGCTCCCAGAAAGCCGCCAACCGTTGGACCAGCAGAGAGGTAACCGAGCTGTGTGGTGTTCAGCAGGAACGGCGGGGCTGCGAAGATTTGAGCTGTGAGCAAATTGATGGCTACAAGCCATAGTGTTGGGAAAGCCATCAAGACGACAGCCCAGATGACAACAGGGTTGCTCATGATAACAAAAGGGGCAATGATCAGCTTCCACAAAGGCTCATCAGTGTAGGTCGTCGAATATGGTTTCATCAAAGTCAAATATGATTGACGTGAAATGGAGGTGCTAGTTGTGGTTTCAACGTTTGAGATGTCAACTTGACCTTCGACATGGTCGATCCTGACAGCTCTCTTTGTTTCAAGTTCGTCTAGATTCTTTTCCAGCGAAGCGTCAGCATATACCACATCAGATGTCAAAGGATAGAAATATGGACGCTCGCAAAGACTTACATCTTGAGAGGCAACGTCCGTGTTGTAAATGGATTTGCGGTTATAGGCCGTCTCCCACCCAAAGAGCACAGTCAGAACAAGACCAATTCCGAGAAAGATGCTCAGCATCCAAAATACCCATCTCCAACCCAGATCCGTGGTGATCTTCCCAGCCAATACGGCTGGCATGTTCGATATTCCAGAAACAACCGTGGTTACGAGGGCGGTGCGAAGCCCTCGCTCATGGACATAGTACAAGTCGCCAACCATGGCAAAAAGGATGGACTCAAACATGGAGATAGAGAAGCCTTGAACAACACGGGCGCCCAGCAAGGAGTTGTAAGATTGCGCAGCTCCTCCCCAAGTTGTTCCCACAAATGCGCAGACCACAGAGAAGAGTAAAGTAGGTCGTTTTCCATATTTGCGAGTGGCGGCAGAAATGAAGATGCCTGTGGCTCCCGTCGCACAGAGACTGTAACCTGTGAGAAGGGAAACATCAGTGAGACTGACGTTGAAGAGGACCATAAGTTCGGGCACAAAAGAAGACAAGATAGGACCAATGCTTTGATTAAGTCAGCTAAGACTGCAGCGATGGCATCAACAATGACGGGGAAAAACCAATGCCACAATAGGCGATTAGGAGGAACCGAAGATCTCGGTTCAGCAGAGATGAGTTCAGGGGATCGTTGGGGTCATCTGAAGGTTGTGGCACAAGAATCACTGTCTCATTCTTGTGTATAACCTTCTTCAGATGCTCGATATGAGCGGTACGGTGTTGTCGGACTGTTCCTCTAGAAGCACAGTGCCTGGAACATGGGCCTGGCCCGATGTTACGTCGAGAATGCCCAAAGTCATGACTATGTTTGAGGAGAGACCTTGAATCAAAACTGATAGAAGAGGGATGGTTTGCGATGAATGTTGAGTAGACAAGCCCGGAGCAAAGATGGAATTACTCACGTATCTATATTTGCGATCCCTGCTGATGCCCTGCTGATTCACGTTCCAGAACCCTAGGCTGATTTCAGTTCATCTCTTAGGCTCGGATAAGCGAGCAAGCCCTGGCTCCTAGCCTCGAGAGTGGAGAGGAGTTGCCGCGACCCCCGAAGGGCCAGAAACGCCGCAACGTGATGATGCGGGGAAATCAAGGTTTACGCGGAGTATTCGCGGGGGGCAATATGATGGCCATGGGGAAGACCTCGGGCGTTTGGAAGATTCGTTAGAACCGGCCCAGTAGGGGGTGGGGGGGCTTGATAATAGCTAGACTGCGCGCAAAATGATGGTTTCGGTGGAATGTACTAGGCTAAATTCAGGGGAAAGGCCTCGTATACCGGCTTGAATTGTTGGCTTTTGAAGGGAAGGGAAGGGTACTGGTGCTCATCGCCTAATGTTCTACTCCACAAGAAGAGGCTGGGAAGCGGCGGAAGCTGGGGAATCCGGGGAATCCGGGGTTAAGGTCCTGGTCACTTGAGGGCATCATACTAGTGAGTGATTCCAATTACACGCCAGAAGCAGAAGTCACAGTACAAGAAAAGACTCATGATAAGCTCGGACCCAAGGCGCTATCTACACCTTAACAGTATCGGGTCCATACCCATGATCAACATAACTGTAATTGCAGGTAAAGGTACCCTAGTCAAACCCCCGTAAACAATGGACCCAAGAATATGCTGAAGATTGCGTCCGCTGCCAGCCACTTCCCCCCACATGCAGAGCAACCTTCTGTCCCGTGGGGCAGAGTCTGGCCCGATTTGGATCTCCATTCCAGCAACCGGTTTTCCATTAGCACGGCTAGTCCCGAAGGGTGATGCTACAATCAACGAAAGGGTGTAAGCATTGATCCTCTAATCTGTTTTATGATAGCTATGCTTACTTGTCGGTAGACTGACGTTGGAGCGAACACTTGGGTTGCCTACCAAAACAAAGTCGTCATCGGAGCTGACACAACCCAAAGGCAAGCGCTACCCTATACTTCTCTCTCAAGAGTTTCTTGTTTGGTCTCAGTTCAAATTGGAGCGTCTCTGTCTCACAGGAGCATCTCAAGATCGCGAATCCTGAGGATTGATCTGACTTGCTTATTCAAAATGACGGGGAAGTCAATAGTTAGGACGCAGCGTATCGCGCCATGTCTTTGAAGTACGGGATTTCGACCATTTAGAGCAGGCTACCCTGTCAACAAGGTAATCTCACGAGCCCATGCAGGTTATGGCGGAGGTGATTGGAAAAGTATGTAGTCAGGATTTAGAGAGCAAGACAAGGGAATTGGACAGCAAAGTAGCTACAAAATATACACGGCAATGTGCTTAACCTTGTCACAACTTGAAAGCACCTTCCCTCGCTTCTCTAGTCTTATGGGAAACATCTAATGCTTGAGTGCGAGCTCCTAAGTCGTTCTCACCGAGTTCCCAGCCCTTGTTGCGGTACTTCTTTGGCCAGATGCCATTTCTGCCGGGGCCAGGATGCCATTGGGGTCTAGAGTATCCTTGATAGACTCGTGGAATCTCATCAAGGCATTGTTGTTCCAGCTGTAGGTTCCAGCAACCTGGTCGGAGAGCAGCAAATGCGTGCGGTACTCTCCAAAACCTGCTGCCGCTGCATCCTTGATCATGCCACGCATGCAACGGTACGCGTTGGCCTTGGAGACTGGGTCTCCTCGGTCGTACACCATGTTCACAATGACGTACATCTCGCGGAGACCGATGCAGCACGCCGGGAAAGAGTCGAGGTCGCACTCATCGTGCCATTTCTTGGCTATCTAACAATTGTGTAAGCGAGCGAGGCAAGACGCAACCTCTAGTCGAAGCAATGAACTTACGTTGAACAGCTTCATAGCATCCTCGCCACGTGGGGCTGATACTGGGCTGAAGAAGACGTGAGATCCGTTTTTCTATTCAAAGTTAGCACCCGCAGCGCACATACTTCCTCGTTCTTGTTTTCGTAGACGTACATGCCAGTTGAGCCACCTGAGCTCCTCGAACTCGGGAACGCCAGCAGCAATCTTCTCTCGGGAGAACATGTAGTGATCTCTGGGAAGACTGTCCCTGGGGATCCAACGCGCTCCAGGGACTGTCTCAAATGCCTCTCGGATTATCCTCAGCTTCTCATCTCTGTTCTTCTTCGGTCTGCAAATCCTGTCAGCTTCCAGACATGGATATTTTCGCTTTAGTCCAGCCTTACCCGTAGACACTGCCATAATAGACCCATGAGCAGTCGCCGCAAGGTAGGGTAGAGGCAATCTCTCTAAGCCGTTCCAGAGGAATCTGTCCCTTGCCCTGGTACCAGTGGGTTCGAGGCTTGCCAAGCAAAGCAACTTCTTGGACCACATGCTTGAGTTGAGCAACATTCTCCAAAATATTTCGAATCCTGAGAGGACGAATCACTTCAATCTGTCCCCGATGTTAGATTAATACTTAAGTATGACACAGCTGCCAGTGGGCGTACACTTACGATCTGAGCTAGATCTTCTTCCTCCTTGAAGGTGCACATCTGCAAGCAAACATTAGAACCAGGAATCGTCGGAGGCTCTACATTCTACTCACGAATCCCTCGGAGCCACCAGGGTTAGGCATCAGTGTCATGCCGATCTTGGTGACGATGCCAAAGTTGGATTGCGTGAATATACCACTGAACATGTCTATTAGCCGCAGGATTCGGGTCGTCATTATTTTCGTCAACTTACTCGGCATACGGTCCAAAGCCGTAGGGGAAGACCTGCCAGGTGTTGTTTCCTGGAAGTGCTCCCATGCCAGTGCGGATGACTTCGCCGGTTGGCAAAACAACTTCCATGCCAGAATGGCATTCAAAATGATTTCCATAGGGTGTATAACCAACACCGCGGTCCACTGTGTTGCCGAGCACGGAGCCGCCACCGAGATCGGGAACGTCAATCCACAAATGGTCGTGGCCCCTGCGCTGGATCTCCTCGTATAGTGCATAGAAAGAGACGCCAGGTTCCAAAAGACAGGTGCAGGTATCGGGATCGATGTGGAGGATCTTGGTCATGCGCTTGCCAAGATCCACGATAACGCTGCCTCGGACCCGGGCGGCAGCACCGCCGTAACCGACTTTAGGAGTGGTCAGCAGGCGAACACAGTTCAGCGGATTTCAAAAGCTATGTCTTACGGTTACGACCCATCGAAATGGTATAGATGGGAATTTCGAATTCATTGGCCCATTTCACAATGTGGACAACCTCCTCGGTCGATGCCGGATATACTGTGGCAGAGGAGACCAAGCCTTCCTGCTCAACCAGGTGGAAAGCATCATGGGTATTGGGATCTGCAAACTAGTCAAAGTTGGTCGATGACCGACTTGAAGAAACGGCAACATACGCTCAAGATACCTGATTGTCACTCGTTAGATACACGCCAGAAGAGCAGATTGTGCAATTGCGTCCTAACTTACCAGCCATCATCCAAAGGCCTGTCATTCAACTCGACATTTCCACGTCCAATGAGGGATCGGAGCGACTCAATTGCTCGGTTGAAGCGGGGTCGGGAGTATCCCGAAGGCATAACAGGCAGCTCGACGTCCGAGGGGCGAGGGACAATCTCGCTGGTCGTCAGCTCGACAACCTCGCGCTTCAAGGCAGTAGCCTTGTCGAGCAGGCGCTCCGGGATGCCGGAGTACTTGTCCGACAATTTTGGTGGAGGCTGGAAGGATGACATGATTGTGTGAATGTTGTCACAGGTGGCACCACCGAAGCTTGAATAGAGACGAGGTGATGTCCGATGGAGAGCCCTTACAACAAGAGTAGTCATATATGTTGAACAGAAAGCAACCGAGCCTGTTGCCACACATAGGCCCTCCCAGATCCATCAGCTAGGCACCTTCAAGGCTAGTTTACTTTCCTATCGTGGGGTAGACATAGACTAACTGGTCCACTAGTGCGTGCGTTAGTAGGAGGGCACCCAGGAGCAAACCCCCTTTCTGTTCACGCAACATCATCCGCCTCACCAGAATAGGACACCAGAATAGGAAGTGCGACTAACCCCACCAACTCCGATTTTTGCGCCTTTTGGATCGGGCCTCTCACCGCTTTGCCCATTGAGGCAAGTGGGTGAGGTTTGGCTATAACGTTACCTGTGTCCCCACGTGCAAACCACAAGTGAGAATATCCTTGGTTTGAAGTCCGGAGTAAAAATGACGTCCAGGATGTGCACCCACAACTAAGTGTTGGCGCCAGATTGCAGCCGCATTTTCGGATACAACCGACCTTGGACAAATCCAGGCCGGAGACGTATGTTAAATCAAAGAAGACCGTTGTTCTCATACGATATTCGTCTTTACCGCTCCATCTAAATGCGTCCACATGTATCGTAATTCGCCACTAGCAAAGCCAGCGAATGTAGCCACATTAGTATGGGAGCGGCGCCCACGTTGTCCATGACATACACTTGGGAAATAATGATGCATAACGCTGGCACCAGATCAGTTTACGGCATGTGAAGGCCAGGCATGCCAAAGCCCGTGAAAAAAATTGCCCTCTTCTTCGTCTTTGTTTCGTTTTCCATGCTCATTCCCTCTGTATTTTCTCCTACGTGGCTTGCACTACTCCGTCTCTCGAGGAGGAAAAGCAAAGATAAGCTCAGGTGGCTACGCCACAAGACAGCCCATCTATCGCCGGCAGTCAAGATCGTCACCCACATTGCATCAATCGAACGATGAGAAGCCACGGCTCAGCCTCGAACACGTCACATTTAAGAATATAGGCCAATACTGCACTACGCATTGGCGGAGTGTGCATTCCACTTTTGCCTCAATTGGCAATATTTGACAGAACAAGTGCCCAACGCGAAGTCTTCGTTAATCATTCCGCCGCCCTCATCCGTCTCGAAAATGCTCCTCATAGCTTGACTCGAAAAGCTCAGAGAGCTCCATCAAGTTCTGGCCCAACCGTGCAGTGATTCCCCATACCCAGACCTGTCCAACCGTCAGTACCCGTTCCCAGCGATTATTTCGCAGTGATTATTTCCCAGCGACTTATCCCCCTTACCGTAGGGCTGACTTGGAGGAGTACGCAGATCGACTTACATCGTTGTGGAACGAAGCCCAGGCTCTCCCAAGAGCCGCGGCCAGGGAGCGCCCTTCCTCGTACTCGCACTTCATGTCGCCCAACGCCGTCTTTACCTGGCAAATAAGGCGGGATTCTAGTTCTGTGGGACCGTCCTCAGGCTTCAGCGTTTCGATGCAATAAACCCATTTACAGAGGAGGACGGCTGCCGCGAAAACATGACGGGTTAGCTTCTTCCTCCCAAAACATTTCATCAGGTCTTTGGTACTAACCACATCCACATGCAGATACTGCAGTCTCTATGCTCCACGAAAATGCTGCCGTTTTCTGCACCATCAGATGGCCAATCTTGATAGGAATCAGGAGCGACTCGAGGACATGGGCAATCGCCTTGGTCACCAAGGGGCTGCGCTCCTGCTTCCCCATAACGAACTCCCTCAGGGCGGTCTGTCTGTCTTCGGAGGAGGCGCACAGTATCGTGAAGCGCTGCGGCAAGCTCACGTCGGAGACCAGACGAGCGTAGGCCACGCGGAGCATGGCCTCGCAGTTGAACAACAGCGGCCCCTCCGGATCGTCCCACATGGGCTCCGCGCCATGAGGGCGTGAGAGGCGCAGAACCTCGTGGCATCTCGCCAGGGCTGCGAGCGAGTACTGCAGCATGACATTGGGTGCATACCCCGCCGTCTTCATCACCCTCCTGAGTGTCCGTGAGACCTGAGCCAGATGCCAGTTGTGCACATTGACGGCATGCACCGCGACGAGTGCTGTGAACCCGGATACGTAGTAGGGCTCTGTGGCTTCGTCCTCATCTGACGACTCGGAGAGCATATCTGCGAGGATGTCACGGATGCTCCTGGTGCACGGGACTACTGTCTGTCGCATAGCCTCCCACGCCGCTGCCGTGGGCACATTCCACAGCCGTTCTTCCTCCAGGGCTTCGATGTCCAGATCTTGGCCAGTGTCGAATCCGGGGACGATGTCATACAGGATAAGGAACAAGTTGCTCTTGATGAAGATGCTACAGAGAAGTCTCTTCATGGACTCTCTCTCGATCCATTCCTCCCAGGTGCAGTGGCGTGGAGGCTTTGAGCGTCGGAGGTAATCTCGGCGCAGCCGGTATTCCTAAAGAACAGAGTGGGATGGTCAGCCCTGACATGCGGAGAGTCAAACTGGTCAATCAGCCGGATCAAGGGTAGTACTAACCCGTGCGAACAGACCTAACTCGTTGAATTCAGCAACCGCAACGCTGTGGTCTCCGCCGAGTGAGGCATAAAAGCATAGCAACACGCGAGTTTGCATAACCCACAGAGGTTCCATTTCCCCGAGTCCGGAATTTATGCTCCGTCCGGCCGCCGGCGGCACAGAAACCTGACAGCGCTTGTATTTCCTGGGCAGCATCGAGCCTGCCATCTCGTAGAAACGGTGTGCCTTGTCTCGATCGAGGCGATACAGACTTCCGATGCAGCACATTGCCCATATTAAGGGGCTCGGCGTCTCGCTCGGTTTGATGGAGGCGAGATGTAGAATGGGAAAGTGGCGATGGAAGCCGTCGATGTAGCCATTAATCATGAGCTGCACGTCCCGACGGCTCTTGAGAGGCAATGGGGGATCAGACTGTCCCAGCCGCGAGCATGTATCAAGCTGCAGACACTGATATGCCTTGTCGTCTATCAGCATCCGCGGCGGGCTAACAGGTGTCTCCTTGCGGACCTTGGGCAGGCGACTGGAAGAATCTGTAGAGTGGACGCTTTGTTCAGGCGTCGGGAACGATTCGCCACTTGAACTGAGACCTTGCTGCTCCGACATGTGAGTCTGCAGCTCAAGAGGCTCAAAAGTAGCGTGCCGCCACGAAAAGCTCGCATCGTTTTGCAGCATCCCGGGACCTGATTCGTAGTGGACATCGGCCCCGAGGATATTGAATTCGCTGCCGAGGAACTCCAGGGACTGCATAAAGATGAGAGGGTCCGGGTCGGGCGAACAACCAGTGTCAAGGGCGTTCCCTGCGTAGGCGCCTGCATTTTGGGTCATTTCACGGGCTTCGAGTAAGTTCTCCTGAAAATTCGTCGCATGCTCCGAATGTCTCCGCGGAGCCAAGTTATTCTTCACACACGAGATGTCTTCTAGCGAGACGCTTAGATTGTCCACAGTTGTGACGGACGTGGAAACTGACAGTCTCGAAATGGGAGGATCGGTCGCTGAGTTGTCATTTTCGACGGCTTCATCACGAGGCCTTTTGCGGGTATTTGAGTTTGAGACCATGGCTTGCCCTTGGCAAGCCGAAGGCCGACGATTGCTCGTCGGGACACGCACCGTGATAGAATCGGAGGCTGTGGATTGTTCGTTTTCCGGCCCCGGCGATGTCTGCTCCTGGTCATCGTCGTTGTTCGGGGCGCTCTGGACGTTGTCTGCTCCCATGAGCCTCGAGTAGTCCTCTGCGTGTATTGTTCGCTCATGTCGCTTGACAAGATCTCTGTTCGTCTCAATGCATCAGCCACGTTCTGTCTGGGTCACACTCCTGAAAAGTGCGTGTGTTTCTGGAGATTTGCATCGCCAGTAGCACCGGCACCCTCTTACTTTCGTGCATAAGTCTTGCCGCAAAATCGGCACGGGAACGGCCGCTCCTTGTTGTGCGAGAACTGGTGTCGCGCGCAGTGCTCGCTTCGCGTGAAGGTCTTGAAGCAGGTCGGGCACGTATGGACGCCCTGGGTGGGCTTGCCGGGCGGATGAAGGGCCCGGAAGATGTGGAACGAGGAGTCAACCATTATCCGTCTCTGTCTCTGTCTCGGTCTCGGTCTCGGTCTTCTCTGTATCTTACGTCGCGGTGCTGGTCACGACGGTCGTGGTCTCGTCGGACGGCCACGATATGCATGTTGAGTTGATCCGGGGTAGGCCGGAGTACCCGAGATCTTGGGGTGGAGTTCCCCGCAGAACTGTCACGAGCCAAGGAGAAAGGAGGGGGAGGATGCAAAAGAGTGAGCCCTGTGCCTGTTGGCTACTGCCTTAGTGCGAGTTAGCGCTGTTTTGACTCTAGTGTGTGTAGACTCTAAGACTTTAGATTTAAAGATATCGTTTGGTGCCTAAATTACTTTTATTTTCTAATAGATTTATCACTATTATATTCAGTTAAGGGATTGGAGTCTGATTGAGTTTAGGTTCTAAATTGTATAATTATATTAATTTAGAATATTCTTAACTTTTTCTTTTCTTAAGGTAGAAATTTAGTTATTTAACTTATATTAGAATATTAATATATTAGAGAATTGTTGGATTGTGACCCTGTATTACGAAACCTCTGATAGATTGATATCCTGACCTTAGTCAGAAGGGGGGTCTAATAACCCCTCTTCCGGGCCGATCCGGATGACCGGAAGGAGCAATCATCAACATCATCATCACTGCTTTGAACACTATCCATTTGATCAAATTGACCGTAACGGATCCATCAAGAATTATATAAATCTGGCTTTTGTTTCGTTATAAGAGAGATATTAAATACTATTTAGTGTATTTAATTTAAGAAATAATTACTTAATTAAACATAGATTTTAAATTTATTAACTATATTAATTTAAAATACTTCTAGCTTTTTTATTTTAAGAGTATCGCAGGCTGAGGCTCGGTATAGGGGTACAGGCTACACTATGCCCCTCCCGACCAGCCGAGGCGGACCGAACTAAGCGAGATTGACCTTCCCTTCTGCCAGCTACTGCCGCTCTGCACATAAGAGCTCTAATCTAGCTATAACTTCCCTAGAGCTGCCCCTTCTCTCCTTTCTGCTCCTTTGTCTTAGATAGACTAATCTACCACACTCTTACATTAAATAAACTCAGGGCCAGCTCTATATAAAGAGAAATTTATACTATTATTATTAAATATTATTAAGCGGTAAATATAATATATATAATGAAAAGATTTATAAAAATAAAAATAAAAATAAAAATAAATAATAATAATAATAATAGTAGTAATATATAATAGTATATATTTATGCTAAGAGTATATATATACATATATTAAAATTAGATTTCTTTTAAAAAACTTTAGAAAGAGAGTAGGGTTCTTAAAGCTGTAATTAGTTTAAAACGGAAACAGGCTCTATTTTTAACTTAAAAACTTAGGTAGAATTAAATTAATAAATACCCTGAGTTAAAAGAGTTTCTAAATAAGATACAAGGAGATTTCTAAGTATATCTTCATCGCTGATTCCATAGTATTAGCCAATACTTATTCCAATACTACTTGCTGAGCAAGGTCTATTTGCAAGTAACGGCGGGCTGAACCTGGCTTGTTGGCTCTGCTGCTGTTGTTTTCAAGGGCGTAATTAATTACTAGGACTAGGACTGTGGGTTCGACGTCTTGGATTGCTTTCTGAGTTAGAAGGAGACTTGGATTGAAATGTAGCATAGGTCCTAATCATCGAGGGTTGAGAGACTTAGTAGTAAATACTGTGGCGGGCCGTCTAGGACTTTTGGGCTAGCTGGTCGCTAGCAGGGATGTAATAGGGATAAGTAGGGGAGGAAGCTGCACACGGAGAAAGGGATCATTATTGCATCTTTCATTGAATTTTCTTTTCAGTCAGAGAGACAGACGTCTTAACGGCCTTATTGTCAGAGTTAATAGAGACTTTTTGCCCTTAATTTTCAAGAGATTTTATAAGACTATTTTGACTGCAGTCACAATCATTGTCCGACCTCTTCTATTTTGCCAATTGACGGGCTGCCGCAGGCCTCATCGACGCCTTGCCACTATTATTTCCTGCGACCGACCCGATAGAGCATCCGATTAGATGCTTTCCTATTAGGAGACATAAGCCTCAGATCAATCCGACCACATACGCGCTGTCTGGTGCGGCTTCGGGCCGACCGATCAAGACGCCTGTGCGACGCTTTTCTGTGCACCCTCCTAAGGAATAGCAGATGATTTGGGTGTTGGTTATTGACCCTTTCCGCCGCTAAAATAGCTTGCTGATGGAGAGAGCTTGATTGCGCGTCGCATCAGTTACTAAGGTAGAATTGAGGAGAGCTAAGCTCGAGGTAAACCGTACTTAGGATGCTCTGGCAGAATTCTGCCAACATTAACAAGAAAAAATTGACAAATCAGAGGCCCTAAAAGTCATGCTCCCCTAAGGGTTATGCCTGTGTATTAATTACTGTCCGCATATGCTCAAGAAATCGAGAAAACTGGAGGTGAAGACGTTTCGTCCCTGTGATGTCCTAGGCCCGTCCCACTCTGGTTTATTGGGGTTGGCGGAGTGACCTCTAATTGCTCTTCGTAGAAAGTTGCACCTAAATCCTCCAGGAACTTTGCTTCTATTTATATCCAGCGTCTCTTTCTCCGGTTCAGGCCGTGGTAAACGAAAGCTCTTGTCTTGTTGCATTTCGTTTATCGCATCTTCTGCACACTTATGTATTCGCCGCTCGTGTAGCTTTGAGGAAGTCGACAAGGCTCGCGAGCTCTAGGAGTTCACTCTACTCCAGGACGGGTTATTAGGCCCCAACCTCCGGCCCCTGCCGCACTGGTTTGGGTGTAGGCTCTTTCTTAGCCCTTTCTAGCCCATGCCAGAGAGTCAGTGTTCTCGCCCATTGTTCCGCGATGGTTCGCTGTTGCAGCGTATATATGGCTACAATCTCTCAGTTTTATTTATAATATCCCAGGCGTTAAGGAGGTCAATCTTTGGACGGTCTATCTCTCAGCGGAGGGATTTCTTAAGCCCATAGTAGTACCAATATACTGGGTCAGGTTACCTTTCTCATTCTTCAGTACTAAGGGAAGTGTATATGGCGAGCCACGCACTAAAGTAGCTTGTCGGCGTCTGCTCATTGGCCTGCCAGAGCTTCAATAGCTCGTCACGTACTTGTCAGTCCCGCAGGGCCGAGTCCACATGTCTCTTATGGACAAAGTCAACCAAATCGGTCTAACAGGGTTCTTCAAGGTTCCGTACATGGTTGCGCCACTGCGTCTACAGCTGGTGGTTGAACTTGGTGCTAGAGTCTCCTCAGCTGCAGTTTCATCGAGGTCAGGATTCCGAGCATTCTCAGTACAGTCGCTGGAGATCGCAGTTATCTAATTGTCTCCATGCTTCTTAGTATGGTCGTTGGGATTCCGAGCGTTCTCGGTGCAGTTGCGGGGAATCCGAGCATTGCGAGTGATTCAGGTAGTGATCTTCTTCTCGTGTTTAAGATCAGTCTCGATAGCTAAAGCTATCATCATAGATATCGGGGATCTCGCTCTTGGAGAGGTAGTGGGTTCTCGCAGCTTTTGATAGTACAGGAGTCTCTGAAAAGAGGCGGTTTCCTGCAACTTCTATTGACACAACCGGAAGCGACGCTTGGAGAGCCACTTAAGAGAAATTGCCACAGAAAGCTATTCAGGCTTAAATTAAACACATCCCTTATTATTTAGAAAAATTCATTGAGATAGAGGGAGGAAATAAATACAAGAAAGGTTGAACAAGAGTGTAGGTACATTGAGAATCATCCTATACATTCTGTATGGTGATTTGCTTTTTCCCACTGTGCTAGTATCTTTATCGCGAGGTTATCAGCACTAAATTATCTCTTAGATCAGCTTGTATTCAGGACTTACTGTGCCATAGTGGCTGACGTCTTCTAAGCTGCGGGCACGGCGGTGAAGTTTATTGGATTGCGCGCAGAAAGGTGACACGTGCGACAGATTGGAGGCGTAACAAAAGAGACGGGACACTTTGGACGTCATTAGCTGGACTCGCATGTACTGTGGATTGCAAGCGATATGCTTGTGCCTGACTGATGGTTTTGATATGGAAATGAAGCTGGATACTGTACTATGTAGTCCGAAGCCTGTAGTGCTCGCTTGCAAAGCACAACCCTAATAACCTGGACTTCTCTCCTCTCAGAGGCCATTCGAGTCGGGCTCGGCGTAACGCTGGCCGACCGGATGAATATATTAAGCCGGTTCTGCATCATCGATTCCGTCCTATGGTCAGTTTTACCTTGTAACGTTAGAGGGCTGCTGGTTCGGATGAATCGTAGTTATGTTTCCACAGTATGTCTCAACTTCCGCAAAAGCCCGCAAAGAACTAAGGCAGAGCCAGCGGCAATAATAATTTAAGTGCAAGGAAGCGCAAAAGTGTCGTCGAATGGTCGCTGCATTTGTCATCAGCGCCATAATGAGCTACTGGGGGATAAAGCTCTCGGATATAAAAGTTTTCTGATGAAAGCTAATACGTACTAGGGGGACTTTGAGAGAGCAATGAGAGAGCAGTCGCATGAGGGATTAAGCAAACAAATTGGAATTTTATTTAAATAGAAGTCTTTCTCTTCCTCACATTCCTTTGTCTTCGAATCAAAGCAATTCTAGTCACCATTCTATTTCCTCATACACACATCTACTGCCCAGCAACCCATCTCTCTACAACACAATGTCTCAATACGAAGCAGTTCACGCCAACTCAGAGAGTCCAGGTGATTCTCGTCCAACGGCACTGCAGATCGTGAAGGATAAAGGAGCGGAAGGCAAACTCAAGGGCAAAGTAATTGTCATCACCGGCACCTCGTCTGGTATTGGCATCGAGACGGTTCGCGCTCTTGCGGCTACAGGCGCAACACTCTTCCTGACGGCCAGAGATCTTGCCAAAGCAGAGACAGCCTTAGCCGGAATACTTAACCCACAGCAAATAGAACTTGTCCAGATGGACCAGGGTCCCTGGACAACGTTCGTGCCGCCGCTAAGACGATTCTTGTAAAGATAGACAAGGTCAACATCCTGGTCAACAATGCTGGAATTATGGCGGTCCCTGATATCCAACTCACCAACGACGGCCATAAGTTGCAATTTGGAACGAACCATCTCTCTCATTTCCTCTTCCAGCTGTTGAAGCCAGGGCTGCTCGCTGCTGCAACTCCCGAGCTTGCATCTCGAGTCGTCAATCTGGCTTCCTCTGGCCACCGAGTAATTGGGATCAACGACTCAGACAATTACAATTTCCAAAACGGAGACTATAGCCTACGGCACCCATAGTGTCGCGATCAACGCCTGACCATCCGGCCAATGCTCGAGAAATAATATTCTCGTGAAGCTCAGATGCAGTGCATTTAATGTTGTGCCTGACTTCGAACTGGTATTTAGTTGTGCGGAGCCTACAGATGATTCGTGTGTTAGACTCCACAGACTCCAGCAGAAGGGGAAAAATCATACCAGGACATTTTGACCATGTCTTCACATGCAATCTTGGCGAACTCCTTACTCTGTTGCACCCGCTGCGCGAAGTCGTCAGGGTTTCCATGGCGGCGGTTGACTTCATTCCACCATTTCACCGTCGATCAGCTTCTGAAATCCAGCATACTCTGTCGATACTCTCGGACCTTGTCTGCAGCCTGCGGCGGCAAGTTCTTTGGAAAGTTGACATACCAGAGCGAAGGGCATTCTTCGTTCACTTGACGTGCTTGTGCAGCAACCTGTCGAATGGGCTGGGCCGCAGGGATGGAGGCGCCGATTGCGGTGTAAAATTGGTTCGAGTCGAAGCCAAGATTCGCAAACACTTGCTCAAGAGCCGGGGCAAATATTGGCCCAAGACCTGGGACAAGCACAGAACCAACAGGCACCTGCACTGCTCGTAGAGGTCCTTGCTGTCGCAATGCCGCAGCCGCAGCCTCGAGTGCGTCTTTGGCAAAAGAAGGGAAGCTATTGATCGCCATGGCAGTCGGTGCATTCGATCTTGCTCACAGAGGCTGATCATCTTCCTAGAGGCACGGTCTACAAAAAGGGGCTCCAGTTGCCAGACCGATGTTACAGTATCTAACACGTAAAGTCCCAGGAAGAAGCCATAAAGCCTAACCGGGACAGCGCGGGAGGACGATCCTCGTCTAGCCGCGGATCACAACTTACGAGTACTCCGTTCCTTCTGCAGCAGTATAGGGAGCACAAATTAACTCTCCCGTCCAACAAGCTACCCGCGCTATCTGGGGTGGCCATGGTATCCAGTAAGTTGCTTAATGACAAGTCCATAATCGAGGGCCTATACTAGCAGTCATTACACTATACGGCAGTCGACGAGTGCCGAGCCCCATCGTAGCCGTGGGCGTCAGTGGACGGGATACCTGGGACGGGCTTCATCTGGGACTCCCGCCTGCCGACCACCCCAAAGCAGAGCAGTTCCCGCCATGCGCCAGTGGTTTCAGGTCGCAGCTATGGCCGAATCCAGGGACTTGAATGATGCCAACGCATCTTTCGAATCAGCGAGATGGAGACCGTACCATTTACCCTCCGCGAGCCACATCATATCACGGCGCATACACAACCAATGATATATACCTGTCAGCTGGACGGCAACTGGGAAGGCTGGTGCTGATCATCCTTAACGTGAAGCGTGGCAACTCAATTGATTGTTTTTGGACGTGTCCCTCCAATCTGACACAGGCTTGCCTCGCATTAGCGCCTGGTCACCATCGAGTCCAGAAGAGGCACGAGAGACGCGCGCTGTGGCCAAAGACGTAATTGCTTAATTAAATAAGATCTACTCTGGATCTTCTTTCGATGCCTGTGCCCATATTGAAGCAAACGCTGAAGGGTTAATGTACTGGGATGAGTAGGGGGTCTTAGGCCTGTCGGACTCTGGTAAACAAGGCCTTTAGCCCACCATAAATAGCGGCAGCAACCTCGTGTGCCCTTATCTTTTCTATTCAATCCCATCCTTCTATCTGCACTAGCCGTCCTCTCCTAAACCCTCTCTTGCCAAATCTCTTTAAATGAGATCGCATACAACTGCTGCCTCGCGCATCATTGCGAAGAGAGACCACAATACATTCCTCGAACATCTCGTTACTATTGAGGCGCAGGACCGAGCTAAAAGGCTGAAGAAGACGCTCTCAGTGGAACAATACGCTACTCATCGAGTGCAGTCGAGCACCATTCGCTTTATCAAACCGAAGTATTCTTGCAAAACTCAAATCAACATTAGCGGAATCTTCAAAAGATGGCGGTAGTATAGTCAAGCTATTTACTTCTTCCTTTTGCGAGACTTACTATATACTAATTTATATCGATGCAGATACTGCAGCAAGATAGAAGTAGGCAACTGGAAGGCCAATTGAAAACTTCAAATGTGAAATAATATAGGATTTTTTTCCTATTTATATATAAAATATATATGATATCCTCGTTGGGCACTGGCAAAGAGTATATCCATCAGTTCCAGCAGCTATAAACTACAATCAACAGTTATTATATAGACTGCAACAACGCCAAGGAGGTTTATAAGATAGGGTTATGTCTTTCCAGCGCAGTAGCTCGCTAACTATTTGCTGTTTTACCCAGTATTTAAACCCTGCTAATGCGCAGCCAGTATTATAACAGCATCCCGATTCCTCGGTTCGTCTACCAACCACTGAATATCAATGGTAAGCCAGTATTTAATGTGGATACAAATTCTGCTCCATAGTCGTTTACATATCTGCCGCGTTACGGGGAGAATAATGCATTTGGAATAATGGATAGACGACTTACTGGTTTACGTCGTCTGTCTCAGGATTTTACTAGAATATATATTTCCCCCCTTTTTTTTTTCTTTCCTTTTTCTTTTTGGCAGGGCGCAGAATTTCGACATAATGTTGCAGTCTGACTCATTTGTAGCAAGCAACATTTTCGGACTCGTAAACAGAGTTGCTCTACAATCTAAGCTGTCGCCAAATGTAGCGCTAACTGCGCAAGATTTTTATGAGACCCCTGAGCCGACATCCTATTTAGGCTAGATTACCCAACAGACTCCCATGCTCAGCCACTATGTCCTTCTACGAATTACGACATGGCCAACAGTAACGATGGCCCAGCACCAAAGGGGGATGGAACCTGAGCTAATAAGCGACTAGTCACGAAATTATCGATATTGGCACAAATAATGTGGATACATCGAGGCTGTGCAAATGCATTAAATGTTGACAGCCAGAAGGGATCAACCAATATGAAACAGGGCTTTGATTTAACTGGAAGTACACCAAGATGGTAGTTTTGGCCATGGCTTTCCATTCAACAGAGGATCTTTCCTTTGACTCGTGGACCGTGATTATCGTCACTGAGGTTCGTTTTGGCCAAAGCTTGTGTGACACGTCCGTGATGAATGAAGGGCTCAAGTGGCCTCCCTCAGACTTCAATCAATAGCTGAAATGAGAAGAGCGAGGTCGAGCGGCAGAGTTCTGCAATGAGGTTCCAGACTAGCTAATTGGCCGATAATCTTTCTTTGTAAACTTGTGAGAGCCAGGGATCCAGGATGCTCCGTCGAAGCCTGTCCCCTCGACACAGAGTGAGGCTGTAACGGTGCAGTACAACACCGTAGACAGGATTCGAAATTAGACCTTCAATATCACTTGCTGATCTCATGACGCCAGTCTTGCGCATTTTATCAGGCTAACCTCACTAAGCTGGTTGTGCTTAGTTACACTTTGCGGCGCCAAACGCCCCGTGTGGCTGTTACAGATTGTCTGTCAGAAGTGCTAGTCTAGAAGCTGCTCCAAAAAATAAATAAATCCCGCACCGACGACCAGAATTGACCTGCACGGCAATACAATGCCCCTCAGCATTTGCCACCACGGAATTCGGCATCGAAGGACGGATCAAAAGGGGCCGAAGATGAGATGAGACCAATGGGATAAGTAGTGCGAGTCGTAGCTGTCTTACCCCTGGATGCACCGTAAGTGGCTAAAATTAGGAGCGCGCGTGGAAGGGGTCAGATTCAGGGCAAATGCGACAACGCGTAAATGGCTTTGCTTTGCTTCCTATTATGGGAGAGGGACTTTAGTCGTACATGTATCTATCGTCATGTGTGTCGGGTTCCTGTCCTAGTGCGCAGCTACTCTACTGGGGCTAACAAGTGGCTGCCGTCAAACCATCTCATTGATGCGGAAAATAAAAGCTTGGTATTGTCACCCTTGCTTCGTCCCAAGCAGACTCTGGGGTACCGTCTACAGGCATAATACGAATATCCCCGCGTTCGTACAGCGCTCGGATTCGGCATCCAGCTGAAGTTACGAGGGCTGTTGAGGGATTAGCGCTGCCTGGTTTCCGTGGAGCCGTCTAACCGATGAGGCCGGTTATCCGAAAACGAGAGATCTAGACACGGCTCCGGTCCGTGCATGAGCTTGTCATTGGTCCCTTCGTAGCCCTTTGCTCGTCTTCCCTTTTGTCATTGGTATCCTCTGCCGGGTCTGGGTCTACAGTAGACACTCGATTACGCGTCGCTTGACATGATCGCAGGTTGGGCTTGGGACCGTGCCGACTTCGGCTGTAGCTCCTTTCAAACAAGCCATTTGAGGCAGTGCTAGTGATTGTCTCATTTACCTACACTAAGATGGCTGCAATTCCACAACTTGGCTTTCTCAATTCACTCAGCTTTCCCCATTCTGCTACTGCTACTTTGTCTTCTACTATTCTGCCTTCGTGACGCTCATTGAACCGGAGTTTGCATCCAAGCCACTGTCGTTCCTCTGTCTGATAATCTATTCCACTCTTTTATTGACCCCGCCTTGATATATCTGTCGCGCCACCTAAACATTACCAAGTTACGCCAAACACCATGACGAACTCGACAACAGAGCATGCAAAGCATGCGCACAAAATCTCGACGCTCCAGAACCACCAGCTCACAGACTTAATACCTTATGGATCCTTGATTCTCACCCTCAGTCTTCTTCTTATTGTGTTACTCTCAAATATACTAGAACGATGGGTTCTACGACTGTTATACGGCAAAGTCTGGCTCGCTCTAGAACAGCCTGAAAATGAGAGGCGCCGTCGCTCGTTTACCTACTTCCACCTCGGCGCAATAGTCATGTTCTCGCTTGCTTGCTTCGGAGCCTATCCCGTGCTTTCATTTATTGCTGGACCTGCCGAGTTCTCGACACCCATCAGCAGGAAGAAGGGCGACGTCACCGTCGGCGATGCCATGTTCCTGTTCTCCGAGATTTACAGCGCCTATTATATTTTCGAGCTGTGCTTTCGAACCAAGTTTGCCAGCCCCATCAGCATCGCCCACCACTTCGGACTCCTCATCATCACCCAAACGGCGCTATCCCTCTTCGCCAGTCCCGAGCCACACTCTGGTGCGGCACTGGAGTTTTACATGTGCATGGTTTGGGGTAGGTTTTCAATCCGCCTTTGAATTTTGTGGCATTAGATACTAACTGTCTCAGGCGCCTTTGATGTTGTAGTAGAGCTTCCGATTTATGTGTCCATGATTATCTGGCGCATTAAGCGCGACAACTCCCAGTTTCTGGCCCATTTGGCATTTGCCTGCTCTGTATGGGGTGCTGGAGCAGCACTCGTCGAGACCACCATCACAATCTACCTTCTCAAGCTGTCGTGGGCGAAATGGGCCCTTGTGTGGCGAATCATTACCCCAATCATCTTCACGTTGTGGATTACAACTCAGTTGTACAGCGCTTCAAGGCTCTTTCAAATGGGCAGGGCCGAGCATCGAAAGATTGGTGGCGAGAAAAAGATGCCCAGTGACGATGGTGAATCCGCCTTATCATCGTCGGTAAGACTGAATTCTGCCCAGCCACCCGAGTCGAGGGGATAAAGTGGACAGGTGCTTTCGAATAACAATTACTTGTCATATAATTAATTGTAGTAGATTTTAATGTACAAACATCAATAATTACGAAGCCATGGTTTAATTGCCGACCTTTCCCATGCAATTAATGTGAATAGACTTGTCAAATGCTATACCAATCACGACTTGCTGTAACTGACCTTGGGTGCAGGGTGAGGAGGGGTAGTGACTTAATGTCTCGCCCGCAAGCCTACTTTTGCCCCTTGTTTGCTTATCGATGGTGGCCGCAATTGCGTCGTAATCCGCTAAGACCACGTGACGACTTATCCCCCGCAAAACGCGGCCCGTGAAATCGCGTGTGCGACGCCTGATAAGTGCATTTGATAAGTTCCCCCTGACTTATCAGGTCTTCCAGCCCTACCCAGGCCCAGGGAAAAACACCACGTAGAAAGGCCCCGATCGATCGAGATGGCCGCGGACGACTCGTACACGGCTGCGGACGAGCGCGCCCGTGCCGCCCGGAGGGCAGGCCTCCAGGCGAAGAAGGACGAACAGCCGGCGAATACAGTGCGGAGTTACGCAGCCAAGCAGCAGGAGTGGAAGGCGCGTCCTCCCCTTCCCCCCCCCCCCCCCCCCCTTTTAAGTAGGGCCTCCTAGGCGGCTAACAGACGAATACCTATAGGCCTGGTGCTATACGCCTCGGGCTGCAGCAGACAGCTCGCTCTATAGCTGGCCTGACGGCGAGCTCGTAACGCCGGACAAGCTGGCGGCGTGGCTCAAAGAGGATATCCTCTTACGATACGTAGTGCTGCCGCAGAAGAAGCCACGGGCGCGGGTAGAGGTAAGGGTAAAGGCAAGGCCGTACAGCTACGGCAACAGCTCGAACAGAAGCAGCTCGAGGCTACGGCCCTAGCAGAGGCCGAAAGCCTGGCTGAAGCCCTAGAAGTCCCCCTTAGCGAGGCCGCCGAGCTGCTCGCAGACGACCGCGAGGGTTACGTGCCACCTACAGCCCTTGCGCCGGCTGCAGTAGACCTTACTGAAGGTTCCCTGCTTACGAGGGGCACTATCGACGCCTATATCGCGGCCGTTATCGAGCTCTGGCGGCTCCAGGTGGCCCACGGCAACGCGAATACGGAGAACCCCCGGGGCGCTGCCGTACGAGGCTTTCTTGAGCAACGGGGCCGGCAGCGGGGGAAGCACGACCGCGCCTCCTTTAAAGACCGCGGAACCGATGGGATCCAGGCTGGCTATTCCCCCGATGAATGGCTCCGGATCCAGGATCTCCTTCTCAGCGGGGCCGCATATACGCCGCAAAACCTCCATACGCAAGTCGACCTCCTCTTCGGCCACTACTACCTCTTACGGGGGGAGAACCGCCGTAAGATGGAGCTTACAGACCTATCCCTACTTGACTATCCACCTTCGGAAGGCCCGACCCTCTGTGGCTGCCTCGTAAGCCTTTTACAAGACGGCAAGCTAAATAAGACGGCGAAGAAGGAGTTTATAGGCGCCCTCCGGCATAAGGACCCCTTATTCTGTACGCAAGGGGCCCTAGCACAGCTCTTCTTCTGGCGCTAGCACATCGCCGGCAAGCCAGCGCCATCCTTCTAGCGCCGTCAGGACTGGTATCAGATTAAGGTCCTTATCGGACAGGACCGCGAGCAGGAGCTCTCGTACCCAACGCAGCTACAAGAGACCTAGTGTATCTTCGGTGCTGCCGGCCTTATTGCGTTAAAGAAGATACACCTCCCGCGCAGGGTAGGCGCCCAGGATGCAGAAACCTACGGCACATCGCTCGCCCAGATCTCGCAGGCCGGCCGCTAGAACCAGAGCGTGCTTTGCCAGGCCTATCTTACGCACCTACCGCGCCAGTTCATACGTATCGTCGCCGGCTTCTCAGCGTCCCCAGGGGACTACTTCCTCGCGCGTGCGGCCCACGAACCCCCATATGTCTTACAAAAGCAGCTCTGGCCGTAAATCGAGGAGTAGGAGCCCCGCTTTGAGGCACGCGCGCGCCGGTAATGCTGGGCAGAAGGCGGCCTCGACGACGACGACCTAGCTGCTAATGGCTTCCTTAAGCTTATACGGCGCCTGCGTATAGTACTCTTACAGGATCTGGCTGTCTTACAGCCCCGCTACCCGTCGTTACCCTTCTTTGCCTATGTCCCTTTTAATGGGCCCGAGTGGGACGAGTTTGCTGTCGCTGTGCGCTCCGATACAGTAGGGGCTATAGAGCCGTTCAGCCTGCTCGTACGACGCGCGCTGCCAGAGCTAAGCGGCGTCTTAGAGAGCACGCGCGAGGCCCTCTTACAGAATAGCCAGCGGCTCGCCATCCGGCTAGAGGCCCGGCTAGAGGGGATTCAGGGCGGCCTTAATGCCCTCCTCCAGGGCAAGGTCCCCATCACCTTTACCGGCTACTTCGGAGCCGGGCCAGCAGTAGCGCCAGTGCTGGCGCCGTCAACAGCGCCTACCTTGAATCTCAATATAGCTCCGGCTCCAGCCCCGGCCCCGGCCCCGGCCCCAGAGCCTCTGGTACTAGGTATGCCCGTCGTTACAGCTCTGGCTAGGGTCTTTACGGTACGGGACGTCTGGAAGGAATGGGAAGAAGGGATTGCAGGCCAGCTGGCTGTATAGGAGCTAGAAGAGACGTAGGGAAGCCGCTGGCGCCCGGGGAATGGGGTCAGGGTGCAGTTCTGTCGCCGGAAGGTGATCTGGGACGAGCTCTTAGCCCGTATAGCGTCTGGTAAGAGCAAGGAAGAGGCTATTGCAGAGCTAGAGCTCTTACGCGCCGGCCGGAGCTTGAACCGGCTCGTCGACGAGCTCAAATAGCGCCGCCGGCGGGGCCAGGGTCAGGGCCAGATACAGGTACGGGTAGGGACCCCCGTGCCTGATGACCCGGGCCCGGGCCCGGGACTAGGTCCGACTCGGGGCCGGGGCTAGGGCTATTGGGGGCGCTAGACCCGGCTAGAGAGGAGGCGAACTGCCCCTTGTCGACGGTAAGCTGGCCCTCTAGTAGGGTCTTTATATATAATTAGAAGACGTATTTTTAAAGATTAAAGAGCTGTAGGATCAGTATATTATTATCTTGTAGTCTTTGCAGTAAAGCCTAGCCCCTCCTTATCCCTTCCCAACGCTATACATACAAATATCTCGACGGCCAGTAGCTTATACAGCACCGCTCCTAGACTAAACGCACTGCAGGAGTGTAGCAGTCCCCTAGGCCCCAGAACGGCCTCAATTAAGCCGCTGGCTGTTGAGATATTCGCGTGCGCGGCGCCGGGCACTTATCAGATGGTAGTTGTGTAATCGCATACGATTTCCCGAAATTACTCCGCAAAACGACCCCACGATAAGTTCTGCTTATCATTGGCTGCCTTGTTTTCTTTAACTTTTGCCTATGCCGCAGCCGGCGGTTGATGAGGAAATAAGGGAACGGAAACGGTAGTATGTGCAAGCTGGCGACGGCCTTGCGGTTAAGACACATCAAACATAACATGTAGCTAGCTATAATATCGTCGCTATCAAATCAGCAAAGGTGAAAATAACAATCTACCTCGATAATGTACATAAGCAACCCATAGCGCAGGCCCAAGTTCCTCAACCTCCTCTTCAATAAATACATCTCTTGCTGATCGCTGCTTACTTACGGAAAATATTAATCGCTACCAGTCTGGGCCTTCTCCTTTAACAATAACTTCTTTAAGCCTATACGTGCCCTTTGTACTGTAGTCTTTAACGACTCGGCCAGCTAACTATTGTATATTATCTGAACAGCCTTATATAGCCCTTAATATACTGAGTTGTTTTCTGTTTGGTTTTCTTTTTTTTGGGGGTTTTTCAGCTTTACTCAATATTATCAGATAGATCAAAGCCATACAGTATTTTCAAATAATAGAGATAAGTATTTAATGCTACACCCAGCAACAGAAGAGACAGTAGCTGAACAATAAGGTTGCTGCACACTGGTCTTTGCCTTAAACTTCAATTCAACCCTTCTGACTTCAACCCTGCTGTCTAGACAGGATTCAGGCAGATGGAAAAAAAGCAGCTTGAAACCCAAACTTGGGCCTTGGCAACTGTGACGTGCACAACGAAAATGCAGTAAATTTAAATATTAGGTTCCCTCATCAAGGGAAACTCCATGTATATAAAGCTCCTCTCCTGTCCAGCACTGATCGTGTAATCATCGATGTGAACATCACCTTCTACCTTTTCAACATGATACATCCATTACTGACTTCATATGCCCAATCCGAGGCTACTTATCTCACCCTAGCGAGCCTTCTCTTGACTTTTGTGTTTTGGGACCATCGCGAGGATGCTCCTTTTCCGGATTCATGCTCGTTGGCAAAGAGCCAGGAGAGTGGCTCAATCAGGCAGCGAGGAAGCGATGGGAAACTGAACCTACCAAACTACTAAAAGCTGGCTTCGAACAGGTATGTTGAACGGAACTCAAAATCCCGTAGTGGACGACCGTTCTTGACTGAGGACAAGGCTAATTGCATTGCAGACTGGCGGCCGGCCTTTTCAGGTTATGACTGAAGCTGGTCCATTAGCCATGATTCCTACAACCTTGTGCGACGAGATTCGCAGCGATCCCCGCTTGTATTTTGGCGGGTTTCTCGAGCGTATAAGTCTGCTCGCTGCTGCCACGTCCATGACAACCCCGTTTATCACTTCCACATCCGACCAAGATCACTGACTGGAAGTTACTGTGCAGCAACAAATGACCCACTTCAATAGCCTCGGCGTTTGGCACCTCGGCTCTCATGGAGACATCATTCAGAACACGATACGAAAACATCTGACCCAGACGCTGGGCGGCTTGACCAAGATACTTTCTGATGAGGCAGCATTGGTTCTGAACGATAAATTGCCACCAGGGAAAGGTATGCC
The DNA here is from genome assembly GCA_002991585.1 of Ilyonectria mors-panacis. Taxonomy (NCBI): domain Eukaryota; kingdom Fungi; phylum Ascomycota; class Sordariomycetes; order Hypocreales; family Nectriaceae; genus Ilyonectria; species Ilyonectria mors-panacis. The sequence continues at coordinate 277,236 of PPHJ01000086.1, read as the reverse complement.
TCCTATATACTACAATCATTATTCATATATGGAGTCATTCTGGCTTTATATCAGCCATTCGCTTACTTGCTAATCGTTCGTAGGTGAATGGCAGGAAACCAAGTTCATCGTCACTTCAACCCAGCTTGCAGCTTGCCTTTCTGCCCGAGTCCTTCTCGGAGAAAATCTATGCCACAACAAAGCATGGACCGATATATCCATTGCGTTCACTGTTGTCGCTTTGCATACACAGGTCGCTTTGCGAGTATGGCCGGTGATTCTACGCCCACTTGTTCACCGGTTTCTTCCACAACTGCGTTATCTCAAAAGTCTGACAGACCGAGCACGCGCAATCGTTGAGCCAGAGCTAACAAAGAGGCGAAATATGTCCTCCGACGTGGAAAAGCCACAAGATGCTCTGGCCTGGTTGGATGAAGTTCGCGGTGATCAGCCATTTGACGTTGTGTCCGGTCAACTCTTTCTCACCTTTGCGGCAATCCACACCACTTCAACCGTTATAACGGCGCTCATGTACGACCTCATTGCTAACCCCGAGTACATTGAGTTGCTGTGAGAAGAGGTTGTACGCGTCCTGAGAGAAGATGGTGGATGGAAAAGAACGAGCCTGTACAAGCCAAAGGTGTTTACCTAACCGTCCCTACCTACCACATGCGCAACCCTGAGATTTTCGGCGAGAATCCCGATCAATTCGATGGTCATCGTTTCCTACGCATGCGCGAGCAGCCTGAGCAAGAGAACAAATGGCAGTTCGTCAGCACCAGCCCGCAGTTGCTGAGTTTCGGCCATGGAAAACATGCATGCCCAGGCAGGTTTTTTGCCAGCATTGAGATCAAGATTGTTTTGGCGCATCTACTCCTAAGATACGACTGGAAGTTCATAGGCAACGCGTCCAAGAGCAAGGAGGGACATCGATTCGTGCCGGATCCAGATGTTCTCCTTTCTTAAAGGGCGAGGGATCTACAAGTTGACCTTAGCATTATCCTAGGAGAAGGAAGTGCCTTTGTCCCGGTTGGCGCTAGGTAGAGAACGCAGTTCTGGCTGACACATGACATTCAGGTCTGACGACGCTCGCAGGTCTCCCATCACAGACATTTGTTCTTTCTGTTGGTCTCGTTGCAGGGAAACCTCATAGGAAAAAATACTGTTATCTAGAAAAACGTGGACATTTCAGATAAACCCAATGCCACCATCTTATCGAAACTTTCCTCAGGAGCGGCAGAGAATATATCGATTGGGCTGGAGATATTTAGGTACGTGCATATTGATCTGTTAGAATGAGACCTCGTGTGGCGGCATAACATGCCTGATCCGGAACGCCGGATGTGGAACGTCGGATCTGGTAATAACTCGAATGCGGCATCATAACAACGCCAGGTCTGCCTCTCTTTGACACCCTGATCTAGATCCCTTTGAGTATAAAATAGGGACCCTATGACCCCAATTAATGGAAGAACAACCTTCTCAATTTAAATCATTTGATCAACTACTTCTGCTATTGCACACAGCAAATTGCGTATCCAAGATAATCTATGCATCACATTGTTCGGGTTTGGCTTAGTAGCCAGAATGACGCACGAAGGCCAACTTCATCCATAGACACGTACTCTCGGTGGAAAGAGTGCGGAAACACTTCGTGCTTCTCTATATTGATATAGATTGAATTTCCTGACTCCTTTACTGCCTCTAGCCCCAACTTCCTTTGCACGCTAAGGTGTGCCAATTTATTGAGGTTCTACGGTAGTTGTCCATGGGCTAAGGCCGTACGCAATGTTCGCCGAATTCATCCCACAAGCAGAAGATACTGTCGATCGTCGATTCTCCATACGCCCTCCGACTCAGCATTTACGGAGGTTGAAGCTTTAAATAATGTTAGCTTCGACAGATATAGCTCCGGCTGACTCGCCCCAAATTGTGACCTTGGTGGGATCGCCGCCAAATGTTGCAATGTTGCCTGCTACATACTCCTTAATTTCTTTTCCAGGAATCATTTCGAACCCAGCTACTCTGTAGTTGACAGCGTAAAAGATGAAGGGCTAGCTGATATCAACGCCGTAATTAGTAAGGCTAGTTCCGTCGTACATTGACGACCATCCAAGCTGCAATGATAAGAATATTAGTATGTCTATGTTCGATTCCATTGAGATTGAGGGTTGATATAATTCGAAGCTATCACCAAAAATCCATTACAGCACGGGAAGTTTCGCACCAGTCTAATTCCCTCAGGTTAGCTAGCTCTGGCCCGTTGCTTCTTTCACGAATGGAAGATTGGCGATCGATCCGAGAAGTTCAAATAAAAAACTTGTATTCTCTGTACTCGACAGCATTTGGGGGCAGGCTCCAGCATGGCCAGTACCGTCGAACACACCAACTATTATAGAAGTTAAACTAATAATTATCAGCTAATGTTTATTTTAATTAATAGCTAATCTATATTATACAAGCACTAAAAGTTTTTCGAAATGAAATTAATTATCGGTTACTAACTAACGTAAACTATAATTGTCAGAGGGGTGATTAAGGTGCGTATAATAGACTTGGAGGATAAGAATATACCGGGCCCAGTCAGTTCCAACCAAGTCCAGGATTGCCTCACATTTGATATTTATTCTCCTTTGAAACAAGGGCGGAGTATTAATCTTGTCTACGTTCCTTGAAGTGCGTGGTTAAAGGCCAGCGGCCTGCATTGTAATAGCATGTCGGCGTATATATATGCCTCCTACTATCCTTCGACGTACATTGACTCTCCTCCCGGTCCTTAAACGGTGTCTAAGCTTCTTGCTTCTCTTTAGAATCCAAGTCTTGGACAGTATCCTCTTGGTCCTTAAGCCCCACGCCGAGGATAGTCTGTAACTTGACTGGGTCCAGACTATTATCAATATCCTCCAGCGTCCGCCCTTTGGTCTCAACCCAATAGATTATGACATACAGCAGTTCCAAAACATCCCATGCTCCGTTGATCATATACGTCTTCCACCCGATTCTCTCCAGGGCGAAAGGAAATGAGAAAGTAACCATTAGACCAAGACCATTAACAATGAATGTGTAGAGGCCCATGCCTACACTCCGGATGGAATAGTTAAGCACTTCAGGTGGGTAAAGCACGGTCAGGGGTGTCCACCCGAAGCTGTAGGCACCTTGGAAGAGGAAAATCATCGCCACTGTGCCATAGACGCCTGACTTGTTGTCCGAATCTCCGTAGAGCTTCGTGAGAGCCCCTACGAGGAAGATGAAGACGGTCAGGAAGCCAGTGGAGAAGACTGCAAGATTCTTGCGACCAAGCTTGTTGGCCATCGAGGTTCCAATGACGGCAATGACTAGGCACCATGCATTCAATATGATGTTGACCTCTAGCTGCGTGGTCGAGTCGGTGACACCAGCTTGAGTCAACATCGCTCCGAAATAGTATGAGACAATCTATCAAAGACAGCGTTAGCAGGTCCGAAATACTTTCTTTCCATGGTTCTTTTCCCTTCACGATGTTTTTCTGACATCCGCCCAGGTGTGTACTTACGTTGTTGCCAGATAGCATGCAAAAGGCAGCAACAGAGCAAACGAGATAGACTCGCTTGCGGGTCGAGGCGCTGCTGAGGAACTGTTTGATGAAGGAAGGGTTTTCATAACTTGTCTCGAAATTTAATGTATCAGCCATTTGACGGAATTGGGCCTGGACTGCTTCATCGTCGGTGTTCCCGTTCGAATACGTTTGTGCCAGTGCGCGAAGAGCGTCCTTGTCCCGGCCTTGAGACTGAAGCCATCGAGGACTCTCGGGCGTGAAGGGCAGCAACGCTATGCACAGCAGGCTGAACAAGCCCTGCAGGGCCGATGGTAGGCGCCATGCCCACGTCGAGTCCATTTTCGCTGTTCCGTAAGTGACACCGGCGGCGATTAGGCCACCGACGTACCAGAAGTCGTACTGACAATATGATTAGCAGAGCGGACTGTGAGAAGTGAGAGACTTTTGATCATCAGCTTACAAATAAGCCCAAACCCCATGAACGGTACTGCACGGGGAGCGTCTCGGCAAGATAGACCGGCCCAGCAACACTCGAGCCTCCAGTTCCGAGCCCGATAATGATTCGAGCAACAATGAACATTTCTGTGTTCTGAGCTGCTGTCTGGAGAATAACTCCGATGACCGTGATAATTGCGCTAACAAATAACGTCCATTTGCGACCGATCAAGTCTGGTACTTTCGCAAAGAGGATACCGGATAAAGTACTCCCCATCCAAACCGAAGCCGTGTTGAGAGCAAGAGTGGCAGTGGTCAGGTGGAAGTAATCGGTATAGGAAGGCAGAATGTTAAGACCATTCATCATGGATCCATCAAAACCCAGCGTCTAAGCTCCAGTTAGCCAATCTCATTACACAGTATCAATGAGACACGTACGGTAGAAGTCACGCATGATGATGCCACTAGCAAGACACAGGTAAGCCAAGAGCGGTTAGGGACCCAAGCGGGCAAGTCCCAAGGAAGAGGAGACATGGTAGGGAGACGGATAGTTCTGGAGGTGATATGAAATGGAGAAGTGGGGTAGACATATGCAGTCAAAAAGCAATGAAAACAGCGGACCTAGCTATTATAACCTCAACCTCCACTTCTCAAATTTCAGACGAGCCCTCCAACTCCAGCACGGCCCAAATGTAGCCGATCTTCCGCTTATCTTGCCAGTTCCTTCCCATGACACAGATAAGACCGGCTTATCGCAATAGATACCAGATCGTTGCGTCCCAGGCCGCTACTGTCGGACGGTCCGACGGTAGCGGCCTCTCTGAGTGACAGTGCTAGTAAATAGTTCATTTTAGCGTCTTTCCACGACAAGATCCAGATAACAGCATAGTTGCGATGATGTTGACTCTCGCCATAACCGGAAAAGTAGTCACTCGGCTCAATCGGCTAGGATTTCTTCTCTCTAACGCCGGGAGCGGGATAATGTCGTTAGATACAGGCAATCTATCCTCAAAAAGTACAGCAAGAACTTACTGGTCAAGAGCTAGCTGAAGATGTGCAAGGGACTCGGGTCCGTGACGGCCAAGCTTCCTGCAGCAGGCAACAGCATCAACCCCGATGTCCAGTACAAAACTTTTCTGTTAGACCCAGAAGAGAAGCAGGAATTAAAGTCGTTTGCCGATTTGCTACTTTGAACCTACACGGCAGGGAGCAGGCATATGACTTCAAGACCTTGAGCGACGATGTTGCTGCAAACCGACAATCCAGTAGAGGTAGAAGCTCCTGAGCATTGCACCTAGCATGTGGAAACTAAATGATTGGTAGGGTGGCCCCTATAATCCCCTTCATTCTCGATTCGTGCTTCTCACCGACTCACTGTTTAGGATTACCACTCGCTTACACCTACCACAGCTTAGGCTCAACGAGGAGCTCAGTAGCTGGTGGCATGACGATGCGGGAATTAGCTCCCCAGAGCCGATTTCATACGCAGATGGAGTTCGAATTGGGCCTCTGAGAACTTAAATCTACGGCCCCGGTCCGCACATTGACACTGGACTGCTGCCCCGCCAGGCAGGTGCCACGTATCGGGAGCAAAGCTAGCACCTGAGCTTATCATCGCATCCTCACCTCCGTCTGTAAGACTATCTCGTTAACATCCCACACATGAACGAACCCTTGGGATACAATGTGGGGGCATCCCCGCATATGTCAGGCATTTGAAGTCGAGCATGGCTTACATCGCGGCGACGCCTCGGACGGTGGAAAAGATCAGCTCCATCATGGGCCTGTTGGGGGATTTCCTCAAATGTATTCATCCGGCAGATAGCGTAAAATGCCCGAGAGAATTCGTTTCTTTAGTCCGATGAATTATCTAAGCTACAAGCTGCGATGCCTACCAAATCGTTTTAATGTACCAATAAAGTACCAATCGTGCGTTATTGAGGTTCCGAACCAAACTGGATAAGAATCTGCTCCCCTCTGACCCTCGAATTGAACCATTCGAGGATCTCAATGCGATCCTGAACCGGCGTAGCCCCCCGAAGCAGGTCCGCCTGAACCACCTTGACCGTAGCGAGCGTCAGCTCGGCGGTGCCAAGATTCTGCGCGATACATGCGCGGCTTCCCTTACCAAAGGCAAAGAAGTTGGTGAGCATTTGATCTGTTGGGTCTAGCCATCGCTCCGGCAGAAACCGCTGGGCGTTAGGGAAGACGCCTTCATCCTGGTGTAGCTGGAAGGATGCAACACCGACACTTGTCCCGGCCGGGAAGAAGTAGTCGTGGTAGCGCCAGCCACGAAGAGGGACGAGACGCGGCAGGCGGATTGGGTTGGCCATGGACAGTCGCAAGCCCTCACGGACAACACCACGGAGGTATGGGCCAGACATGGCATCCTCGTGGTTGGCCGTCCGGCCAAGCACTTCTTCTCGCAACTTAGAGTATCTGTCGTAGTAAGATCGTTAGTATCGTTCACGTATCATCCATCGAAGAGACGCACATATCGGGATTCTTGGCCAAATGCCATAAGATGGTTGCCATGTTCATACTGGTTGAGTCGGTTCCCGCAAAGCACACATCCTTCAACTCCACCTGCACCTGGTCCCGGGGCACTGATCGCTCCAAAAGACGACTTACATAGCTCCCGCTCCCCACCGCCGCCGTTTTCGAGAGGTGGCTGGTATACCGATCGACGAGGGTCATGGAATGAGCCGTCTCAGCGCTCCCCAAGGTCAGGTCGATCAGTGGCATGAGCCAGTCCCCAAGATGACCGGGGAGGAAGTTGAAAAAGGCACCAACGCCCACGTAGGCATCGACGAAGGGCGATGCGGACATCTCGGATGTGCTTTCTGAAATACCTCCATACTGCTCATGGAATAGGTACGAAGTTACTGCATCGATGGCCATGGCCCGGCAGACGTTCAGAACGTTGACGGGTTTCCCGATGCGCGCCTCGTCCTGCAGGCGGGCTACAAACTCGTCGACCACCCGGCCGAGCACAGGCTGTGAGTTCCGGATCGATGCGGTCGAGAAAAGGGAGACAACTGCCTTGGCACGGTTGGCGCGTTCAGCCAGCGTCTGTGTCGAGAAAATGGTCGCATGGCCATCAATGTCGAACTTGGAGTAAGCCTGGGTCTTCTGGAACCCGCCGCGGTCTGTGTAGATGGGTTCGACGGCATCACCGTCGGCAATATCGACATCGTTCGGCCCGACACGTAGCACCGGTCCGTACTGCTTATGCAGTTGGAAGATGGCGGTGCACTCGTCCCCGACGAAGGTGTGCCAGGCGAGCCACAGCGACGAGCAGGCTGCGAGACGAGGGCCGGGAACCCCAGACAGCGGGTGCATATAAAGGCGATAGAGCCATTTGGCAAGCAAGCCAGCCGTGACCAGGGAGCCGAGGGTCAACCAGAGACCAGCCGACCATGCGGGAATGATGCTTGCTAATGCCATGGCGGAACAGAGGTTAAGGAGTTCGATCAAGCCCTTTGCGTGTCTAAGGAGCTAAGGAAGTTGTGAACCTGTGAATATTACATGGTTTGCATCATGATATTATTCCACCCCTCTAGCTATCGTTCGGGTCGGTCCATCCGACGGTCGGCTACCCCACAGAGCGATAAGTAGTATCAGCAGCCAATCGCTTATCTTGTTCCGTTCTTGCTCGCAGCAAGGCACGTTTTACAGATATCAGTGTCATGAATTGTCCTGGGAGATATCATGCTGGTATTGACAGTTAAATCTCAATAGAGACGTAAACACCCTGTATTCCCAATATCCAGAGGGCCTAAGAGCGACTGTCCACAGCCGAGTTAAAGTGAGGACTGTCTATATATCTACACCTGTATTTTACCATGACCTAGGCTATCTTCTGGCTTTAGCTACCCACCGCTGCAACCTTGAGACACGGCCAATGATTCCCAATCCGGCTGCTCTTGCTGGTAAGCGACCCCACCACGATTTCTCGTCACACCGGCAAGTGACCAGCCGGGCCGAGCGGGCGTTGATTGAGCGCGACCGAGTCTAGCGTGTGCTCTCATCCGCCCTACTTGTAAGACTCGACCCGTACGACGGGCCTGTTGTGGCTGCAACCGGTCAAACAAGCCGTCAATGGGATCTTCGACAAGGGTTTCCGTCAAGACCAAAACGGCAATGGATAAATGTGATGCAAAGCCGATTAACCAGGGTCCCGTTTGTGGCCAACAGCCAGGGCGCCTAGCACTTTGTTGCGTGATGATCCTGAAACTCGCACTACTTTCTTATGAGATGGCTACAGACCGGGCCAGGTCAATTACTCCTGTCTCGCGAACAGCATAGGCGGTTAGCCTGACATCGACCAACAAGCGGGTCATTGGAAATAATATGGAATTAGACAATTTTGACCTGTTCAGACCTCTCCCCACCATCTCTGCCTGATCCCCTCCATTTTCAGCTCACGCTTTCCATATCAATTTGAAAGGAACGCGGAAGGCATTAAGACTATTTCTGATGGGATTGTCCTTGATGATCTTTGATTGCGGCTGATCCGCTATGATGGATGAGATGCTCCCGAGACAGGAAGAGATGGGAGGAGGTAAAGTCGCGTTTGCTTGTTCTGGAGCGCGCTCCGTTCCACGATTTCAACCAATCGCTTCGGGCCGCGTTCCAGTGAAGACTTTGTACATAGAGTATCCGGATTAATATTTATTGCGGTATCCGGATTATCCCTTATCCTGTCTTATCGTTCCATTTAAAACCGATGCGTACTGGTTCTGGGAATCGACAAGGGCGCTGTTCGTTCAAGACGCCATCTTATTGGCTGAGTCCTCCCGAACACAAGCGAACTCCGACACCCAAAACCCATCACTGATCCGATTTCTCCAGTTGATGTCGCTAATAAAGTGCTTCCATCTCGACTTATACTTCTCTTTGGTCCGTCGTGGCAGTATAGGGAGCGGGCGGTTACAGAACCTTTCCTTCCAGTAGCTCGATATCCAGCAGCGTGACCGATAGGACGTGTATGCAAGGGTAGCCTCGGCTCGATCGAATACCTCATCGACGGGCACCATTTTTGCGGTGAAAAAGGAAAGTGAAGAAGTCAGGGGTTTTGCAACAGTGACCTCTATCGGCTGCCGTATGCGGCCCCTGATGGGTTAGCAGGGTGTTTTGGCAGACGTGTCGGGCGTCAGAATCGTCGCTTATGAACTACCCTACGCAACCTACCCGGGACACCTTCGATATACGTGGCGGGGCTCCTCGTCCGTTAGTTTCAAGGCGACCAAGTCCCCTGGAGATGTCGTAGACGTTGTATTTTACTCATTTGACGAAGCCAAGTTGTTATTGAATATTGAAGGTCTGAGAGCACAAAGCACACGTGGATTGAGACAAGGGAATTTAGGGAACCATGTATATCGATCTGTGTATTGAACTCATGCAATTCATGACTAAGCGATTTGGTGTTCGAGCAGCCGGCGGTGTCAACGATAGCCGCTTGTGTTCATATCAATATGATACAACGAGGACACTTCTCCAAGTAAAGTGATTCGTCATCCGCCGAGTTCAACAGTTCCTGCGTCAGGGTGTAGTCCATCTCGAGCTTGGCCATGCCGACTCGCTCGTACCAACCTCGAGGCTTTCCAGGTGCCGCTTGCAACAATAGCATGTACAAATTCTCATCGTCCAATATCTTTCCCCAGCAAACAATTAGGCAGGTTATTTCAAGCTTAAGATTAGGCCTGGGAACATCTGCGAATGCGTTCCCTGGGCACTCGTGGCCATTGATATGAAGCTTGTCTTGGAAGGTATTGGGAGTTTGAGATCCCAATGTGAGTATCCCTTGAATAGCCGCCCCAAAAAGTCGAATATGCCCAGCCATAACGGCGCCAGCTTCGTCGTTCCCCGAGGCGGGAATTGTCATAGCCTCCTGAATCTTGATGCATAACGTGAAGTCGTCATTTGGGATACAGGGGAAAACCGGCCCTTCAACCGAAGCCCAAGACCACGTTGGCGCTCTATAGGTGCTTGGACGATACGACCTCGAGCCATCGGATCTGCGTCCTCTCACCTGCCAAAGCAGCTCCGTCGGAAGTTGACGCAGCCATAGCCCGGCAAGGTAGGTGTCGTCGCATAATGAGAGCATCATCTTGGCCAGTCCCGAGATTGCAACGAGCTTATCCGACTCCCTGGTTACGCAAGTGTCGCTGTAGAGGAAGACGTTTCTACACCAGAGCTCATACATGGCGAATTTCGAGCTTTTCCGAGTATCGCCCCAGAACTCCTTGTGGAACGCAAGAGGGTCAACCAACTTGACCCGATTGCAGTAGTCGAACATAGTTCGCGGCAGTCCCCTAGGGTACATCTCGCAGGCATCATACTCTCGGCATTCCCAAAATAGCTGCTTCTCTCCAAAGTGTAGTGCGCGGGGAGGCAAGACCCTTTCTTGCAGAACCCAGCCTCGCTGACTCAGTGGAGCCTTGCCGAGTTGTTTTAGCCACATGTATCGATCCATGACGAATGCCGACGTTCCTTCGAAACCTTCCCACGAGACGGCGACTTTGCAGGACATGATCTCTCGGGGATCTCTCATTCGAAAAAGTCCTCCGTGGCTGTCCTGTGATGCAGTGGCCGCGATGTTTAGCTGGCTGTTGCTATAAACGTCTCCCATGACACTCGCTTCCTTCTGCCAGTCTTGGAAGCAATCTTGAACAATGCAGAGCGAGTCTATCCATATGTAGCGTAAGCCGAGTTGGCGTGCGACTGTTATTGCTTCGACAAATGTCCTGGGCAGTTGTTCCATTGGTATTGCCTTATGTAGGTCGTCGATATTCTCTGTCATAAGCTTCAAGATATTGGAACCACCCCAGCAATGGCTTAATGTGGCATACGGTCCGCAAGCATTCTTCTCGTTTGCCGTAGTGACAAGCCTTGGACACGCCCCAGCACTATGTCCAATGTCGAGTAACCGTGTTGGAAGCCAATTGGTGACCGCGTTGGGTACTTTACATGCCACGTGCGAATCGAGGCAACTTGAATACCAGTCATCGATTTGTCTCCAACAGGCTTCAGGGTTCGTATTAGAACTGCCAAGCCCATAGTTGACCGGCATGGTTACGCCTGTCATAGGGGTTGCATGTTAGTCTAAGCCATTATTTCACGTATTTATGCTTGCTTTAGCGGCATTAAAGGGAACATACGTTCAGCATTAGCAACCTGCTGGATGAATTCAAATCTTCTCGTCTGGAATCCATTTGGGCCATTGCTTCGCCATCTGTCACCGCAATCACGGCGACATGTAAGAATAAGTCGGAATTGCCCGGTCCAGTTTTTGTCGATAAGATGTTCTACGTCTTCCAAACACCACCACGAGAATGTCGGTTGGTGCGCTCGCCCAGCGAAGATATTGCCGTCCTCCAGCCTGGCTGTCAGAATGGCTTGCTGAAATCTGAAGCAGATGAGGCAATCATCTTCCACTGCCTGCTTAAATGAATGGAGAGAAGAATGATGGGGCAATAGTCTCCCGACTCGAAGCTCACCCGTGAAAATCCCTGCGCACTTTGCGCAAAGCATTGTCCGTAATCAGATACCCAAGTTGCGAACCTTGACCAACCCTATGACACTGACGACGTAGTTGACGCAGGATCAAACTCTCAAGGCCTCTATAAGCAAGTAGCTAGAGATGGGGATTGGGGTTGCGTTGGGAAAGTCCAACTCAGCCTTGCGAAGAAGAAAAAAAAACGCACCCTAAAAGTTGATGGGGTAACGTGGCGCATGGTTGGTTGGTTTAACGTAATCTACCACCTTCCCCCTACTCGGTCAAAAAATCCCCCATCGACGCGACTCGCACCTCACAGCAAGACAAAGTGGACGGGACACAATGATGGCGACGCAAGACCAATGAGTTTCGCGCGAAGAACGGGTCCTGCTCGCCGTCAGGGCCTATCAACAAAGCCAATTCAAAAGTGCTCGCAAGGCTGCGATTGCATACGACGTCCCTCTATCGACAGTATCAGATCGGGATGCAGGGGAGGGATGGGGAGTCTTCTTTGTAGACGACTTCACTATGGGAGTTACAGTTACATAGTGACGCGCAACACGCGCATGCGGTGGTAACATACATGGTGAGAAGAAGTTCTCAAATAGGTACTCGGCAAAGTTGACGAATGAATCGCGGAGCTTAGCGTGTGTGTCTGCATCGGTCAGGTCGATCTCCTCCTGATCTGCATCAATTAAAAGGCCCGCAGACTCAAAGAATGCACGCAGACTCAAAGAATGCACGCAGACTCAAAGAATGCACGCAGAAAGTATCCCTTGGACTACTCAGAGCGCGCATGCTCGTATATGAGCCGGACAAGTTTCACTCGGTCGTAATCCTTATAGCCGCCCTCGGGAGCGTCGAAATGGTGTACCAACTGGTTGAATCGGCGACCAGCCGAGAGGCGTTGAGCCGGGGTCAAGGGAGACTGTACGGAGAAATTGAGGGTCCCTTCGAATGAAGATTGATGGCAATGGAACTCTTCTGCAGGCGGCATCGTGAGGTCATGAGGTTGGCGTCGCGGTGGAGTTCAGATTTTGCAAAAAAAGACGTTAAGGCGACGAAGATATCCTGTTAGTTATGTGTCTTATCACCGGTCGGCCAGAGCCTACCACTACTATGTCGGTTGTCTGCAGTATCAGGCCCAAATACAAGAATTCCACATGAATCGCATTTATTAAGGGGGGGATCTTCTAACCCTGATCAAGTGAACGAGCATCTTGGCAAAAAGCATAAGACACCCGCCTCTGCGTTTTCAGTCGACTGGCCTTAACGTCTACTACCATCTTCACTTGCATTTCGAAACAAATTCGTTGTTCTAGGGGCAACAATATAAAAATGAGGCAATGGATAGCTGACGTCTGTTAGAGTTAGGAGCCTGCACAGGATAGCGCGCTCAGTGTCCTCTCTGAAAACTAACGCCCCCCCTGCTAGCGGTTGGATTAATATTCGGCCGCGGCTGGTCATGACCGGGATTCTTTCCACTGTAAGTCTCTGCGTGCCCGTAAAATGGAGTTTTTTTCCCCCTGTGTCCCCTGTTCGTTATGGAGGCTCTAGCAGATACTATTGCCGCGCTATTGCCTCCGCTAGGATGAAAGAGTCAAGCTGAGCTGCCTTCTGCGGAGCAGCTTCGTTTAAGAGCAATCCACATTCCCCCGATTGCGCGTCAAAACGTCTCTCGCTTTGTGCACCCATCTGCTCTCTTTTTTCCTAAATTTCTTCACCGTCGCTGCTGTTGTTTGTGTGTTTTGCTGCCTGCGGTTCCTATCCTCGTCCGCCAAATCTCAAGATGCACGCGACATCTTTCGTCCTGCAGCTCTTGGCTCTAAGCTACGCCGCGTCGGCGGGCCCGTGTAGACCGCAGTCCGATGTGTCTTCGTCCTTGACGACTGAGGTGTCTTCTGAGACGTCTTCGGCCGAGACCACCACCACCGAAATCACAGAGACGCCTTCGGCCGAGACCACCACCACCGAAATCACAGAGACGTCTGCGGCTGATTCGTCCACTACCGACACTTCTACGGCCGAGACCTCTACTACTGAGACATCTAGCGTCGAAATTGCCGAGACTTCTACGACGGGGACCTCTACCACAGAGATCTCGACAACCGAGGCCCCTACCACCGCATCTACCACCACCACCAGCGACTCAACTTCGTCCTCGAGCGAGACTCTGACTCCCTCGATCGCCAACTACCTTCAGAACCCTGGCTTCGAGACCGGCGTTACCCCCTGGAAACTAGCCTACCAAAACGTCATCGCCCCTTCCATAGTTGTTGACACGGCCCAGTTTCACTCGGGTAGCCAATCTGGTCATATGATATATGTGGGTCCATTGCTGTACACCGGTTTTTACGGTCTTGCCGACAGCGCCTCCCTTGTTGCTGGTCTCACGTACGACGCTTCGGTCTGGATACGTCAGAGCTCAAGTTGCGACAGTTTCACGTTTGCATGCGCCCTCCAGGATAACGTGGTTCTCCCAGACAGCTCGGTTGTCACGCCGGGGACGAGTGTTCAGGATACGTGGGTGCAACTCAAGACAACGTGCACGTGGACGCAGGCGCAAATCAACACGGGCAAGGCGGGACTTCTTGTCGCCACCCTCTGTACATCATTAACTCTATGGGTTGACGATGCAGTTATAACCCCAAAGTTGTCTTAGAAGAGATCGATTAGCGAGACACAGTTCTGTTGTTGGCATTGCCGGCAAGGAGCTTGTTGTGCTTGATCCAAAAGTTCCGCTTATGCCTCCTTTCTGAGCATATATCTCGTCTTTAGTGTTACGGCCTGGCCGCGACCTGCATCAGGCCTCGGGCGTAGCTCCACTTTTCTCAGCCTCCCGGAACGGAACATACACATAATCACTTACACGGTGATGGCGCCCGATCACCATGGTATATAGACGACTGAGTAGTATATATTCACTATGGGCAGATACTCAGCTATTAATATAATGTAGTTACCTTAATTACCTTAACTTGCTATGTATTACTGTGTTTGACTATTACCAGATATAATATTTACTCAGTAACACCCTAACTGCTCTGCTAATATAAACCTACAGTTTATCTACTAGTAATTATTTTTTTACCTACTCTAGACTATATCTATAGTTTGTTGGTAGGAGCGGCTATTAGTGCAGACCGCACCCGTCCGTAGGATAGAAGCTGAAGATAGCAAGAAAACAAGGGATAGCAACAATCTGGCTGTCACCTGGGGGGATAAGGTGCAGAAAGCAATAGATCTACTGCTTCTTAATACCTCTAAGGGAAAGAAAAGCTAGATATCGATAAAAGCTGCTGCGACAGCTACAGTATAATAAGTATGATGCGACAAAGGTAGGAAGTTCAATTAGAAGAAGGAAAAAGTGTATCATTTTAATTCCTCGGGCAGACTAGATGCCTTAAGTAGGGCTGTAATAAGATAGTGAGATAGTGCTGACTGACACACTGGGGTTTAATAATAGCAGGCCTAGCCTGACCAGACTATAGCCTACTTAAAGGAACAGCTCTTCCTGTAGTAGGAGGGGCATGCTTTTTCCCTTCTTCAATTTGAACTTTTTGAGATGCTCATTATTATCCCTTTGCCACTAGACCAGCTGTCGCAGCAGCTCTTATCCCTTCTTTATCGTCCTTTTCTATCTTATTTTGTGCAGAAGCATTTGATTAAGTGCTTGTCTTTCTTTCCTTGCCAAATTCCCTCAGCCGGTCTTAGCTGCAAGACCCCTTTTGTCCGAACTATAGGGTATCTCAGACTTTTGCTGTCGCAGGCCCGGTCTGCACTAAGTGCATCTCCCACCAACAAACTAGTCAGATCAATCAATATATCAATTCCTACGCATTCCGCCGTGGCCTAACTTTAATAGTTATGAGCCCGATAGTAGTCCTTTGAGGTTATTCATATCAAGTCAAATTATCTGATCAAATGCATCACGCTCAATTGACCCGTAGCCGAGGGCACGAAATCTTGAGCAGCCGGATCACGATAAATCACGCATTGAAGCAAATATCGATCTCCCTCACTGAGCACCCTGCACGACAACGACAAGATAACGGATACAAAGTCATCTACGGCCGAGACCCTCCTCAAACTCAAGAAAAGAGAGGATTGGACCCCTTGGCTCGAAGAACTCACGATCCTGGCCAAGGATCGTGGCATCTGGGACTTCATTGACCCAGAGGCAACTACGAACATCAAAGACGAAGTTTTTGATGATCAGGAACCCGTTCTTGCTGATCCAAAAGGCAGACCGGAACCTCCTAGTCTCTCAGATGAGGCGGATACCGACGAGAAACCCCTTCAATCGGTAGGCCCTAGGGGATCTGAGAGCCCTAGGACCTAGGGGGGGTGTCGGTGGCTATGACGCATGATAATCCCAGCAATCTGCATGGGGCTCCTATTTTGCAGATTTCAACAGACATTCCCAAAGTCTATACAGTGGGGACACTTTAGTTGTAGGCAACATGGTGGCATTTCACTAAAGTGGTCTCGTATTAAGAGATGAGGGATTTTATTAGAACGATTTAGTTCATCCGGCGATTTCCATATTTGGCAGAGTAGATTAAGTTCATTACGAAGTTCAGACTGGTAATCTCGGACCGAGCTAAAATACCGAAATTGGTATATAATCCAAGCCGGTTCCCCACGGCCAGGGTTGCGAGAAAAACTACTAGTTTTTTAACTAGTAGTTAAAAACTAGTAGTTTTTTAGTTATTAGTTAGTAAAGCTAAAAACTAGGCTAGTTATTAGTTAGGAAAAAAATTAACTAGCCTAGTTTTCTCTAGTTTTTTAGTTAAAAAAAACTAGTCTAGTTTTCTCTAGTTTTTTAGTTAAAAAAAGTGAGCTAGTTAATTAGTTAATTAGTTAAAAAGTACTACTAGTTAATTAGTTACTACTAGTTAATTAGTTACTAATTAGTTAATTAGTTACTAATTAACTAAAAAAAAAAAAAAAATAAGATATTATATATAAAATTTATATATTAAAATAGAGCCTATAATAATAGAGCCTATAATAATAGCTTATTATGAATCTTGGATTTTTCTAGAATTTTATTAGATATTTAATTTAATATTTAATAGAATACAGTATAGTATAGTGTCGGTCGCACTGAGTCGCACTGTGTTACATTATTTCCTGTTTAGGCTAGCGCGCCTTATCCGCGCTTATCTATTGGTTGACTTACTTACATACTGAAACTTCTATAATAAAAACTCTTTTAAAAATTCCTTATTAAGTAGTATAATAACTTTAAGTTAAAAAAAAGAACCTTATTATAAAGTAAAAGTTCTATATTAATATAGTATTTACTTTATATTTTTCCTTATTTTTTATATATACTATATTCTATAATTTAAAATAAAGGTATTATATTATAATATTTTAACTTTTAAATATTTATAATTAAGGATTCTACTTTTTAAAAAAAAGTATAATTATATAATTTATATATTATTAAATATTTAATTTTATACTTTATATTGAAAAAATATTCTTAGATTTTTAGAGAAATAGTTATAAGTTTTAAATATCTTAAGAAAATATAAAATAAATATAGAATTAATATTTAAATAAATTAAAAGAGTAAAATTAAAAAAAAAGATTAAAAGATTAAAAAAATAGATATATTCTCTTAGTAAATAAAAATAAGAAAAACCCCAAAGAAATATACAAAATTAATTATCTAAGAAAATATCCTCTAATTTCTTTCCATTCTCCTTTAACTAGCTCTTTAATAAAAGAATCTTCCTAATTAATTCTGGTGCTAGTCTATTTCTAGACTTAGTAATCACATTATTACTAATAGAAAACTGACTTTCTATAGCAGCAGAAGTAGCTGGAATAGCTAAAAAACGCCTTGCTAATATACTTAAAATAGGAAATTGAAAAGAATGAGATTTCCAGTACTCCAAAATATCAATCTATATATAGAATTAGTAAGGAAAAATTATAAAATAAAAGAATATTAAAACTTATCTTTCTAGATGCTCTATTTTCACTTAAATAGATATCTAACTTATCTTCTTTCTTTTCCTTAGAATTTATATATAAATCCTCTTCAAAATCAGAATAAGGTGAATGAGGGCTATATAAGTCTTTAAATTCTTCTATACTAGAAGGATTTAAAGCTTTAGCTTTCTCACTCTTTATTCTATTTAAATAGATTAATATATATTTTAAAAAGCTTTTTAAAAGATAAATAACTTACTGATTAAATTCAGCCTTTAGAATTTCTAAAATATCATATTCTATATTAAAATAATAATATAAAAGATTTCCTTCTTTAAAGTGACTTGTCTTAAATCTAGGATCTAAAACAATACTTATAAGAAAAGGCTTATAATCTTCTAATAAGCTTTTAGAAAGCTTTCTAGGAAAATATTTCTCTAACTTTATATATCCAGCTTAAATAGCTATATAAAAAGCAGAGAAAAAAGGAGACTAATTAAATATTAATAAAGGGAAATTAAAGAATATTTTTAAAATAAATATAAAAATAAAACTTACTGAGTCCTTATAAGAATTATAAAAAGATAATTTTCTTTCTAGGTCTTTAAATATAATATAAATATATAAAAAGCCCTGAGGAAGAGTTGTATAGGTCTGGCCTTATAATTTAACAGAAGGACCTAGAAAAACCTCAAAAATCTTCTTTAATTCTTCAATTTCAGCCCATTCTTCAGACTTTAAGAAAAGCTTTTTATACTCCAAATTAGAGGTATTTTTAGAGATATATATAAGCGGTTCCTTTAGTTTTAAAAAGGTACTAAGCATGAAGAAAGTGGAATTCCAGCGGGTGGAATTATCTAAAAAATAAAGATTAGTAAAAAAGACTTTAAAAAAAATAAAAATAAAAATAGGATATACCTATAGGAATTTGCCTCTTTTCAGACTGTAAAACCCCTTCTTAAATACCCTAATTAATAGCTTAATTTAACAGCTTATAAGGTTTATAAGTATATTTAATAATAGTATAAAGCCTTTTAATTCAGCTTATAAGACCTAAAAAAGATTAGTTAAAATCTTTTAAAAAATAGATTAATAAAACTTACTAGTAAAAGAAGGGGTATTAAATTCCTCAGTAGAAACCTTCTTATTTTAGCTATTTAAATTAGGCACTTCTATATTAGTATAATTTAAAAGACTTTCTTCAGTAGAGAGGCTTAATAGATAATCTTTTAAGATATCTTATATAACTAAGTTAATAATATGCACTATACATCTAATATCCCCTATAAAGTCCTTATTAAAAGAAGTTTTAAAGTTCTTTATAAAAGTAGCATACAGTTATACACCTATCTAGCTAGTCTAGCTATTAGTCAGCTAGTAGGGCCCCCTTTAAAAGACTATCTAGCAAGTATAGATTCTACACTCATTAAGTAAATACTTTACAATACAGTTATACCTACCCTATTATATCTACTGTATCACCCTAGTAAGACTAACCCTTACAATTCGTTCACTTCTACACCCTATTAGGTCACCAGTACGTTATATAAGATACAAGGGACATAAAGTGCTACTGGATGTAGCGGACGTATAGCGAGTGAAGTACAGATACTTACTGCTATACAAGAAGAACCCAATATATCGGGCACTGAAGGAAGAGAGGAAATCCAGCCTTAAATCGAGGAAGAGATTGAAACCCTTATTTAAGAAAGCTAGCCAGAAGAACCTACAGAGAAACTGGACCTTATTATATGCAGTAGGTCTTAGAGTCGATCCTCCTATAATTCCGAACTCTCAGAATATTATACGATCCTACTATATTGATTCTAGTTATAAGGCCGTTCGATAAGTACTTATCGTTTATATAAGCCTAATTGTAAGTTGATTCTTATATAAATACTCTTAATAGCTATAATAGTCTAATAGAAAGTATTAGACTGATAATTTAAAGTCTAAAGATAAAAAGATTAAGTATTTTAAGTATAACTACTTAAGTAGATATTAAAAGGGTTAGAACTTAGAGCCCTAAAGGAATATAAATAGATACCCCTATATATCTATACTATCTTTTAAGAAAATATAAGTAGTATAGAAATAGATAACTAAATTTAAGTTATTAGAGATACTAATAATTTTAAGGCAGTAGTAAAAAACTATTAAAAGATTAGCTAGTCTATAATTAAGCTATATATAATATTATAAACTTAATAGTAGGTATATACTAAGAGTCTAATAAATTCTATATAGAAGAACTTTATAGATTTTTTTTAGAAATAGTATATAGACTCTAAATAAAGAGAGATTAAGTTTTAGAATAACTTTATAGAGCTATAGTAATACTTTAAGTAGTTACCTATAGACTATTTTAATATATAGAGAGCTATCTATACTTCCTTAGGTACTATATAGCTAGAGGACAATATAATTCTAGCTTATTAATATTACTTTAGCCTTTAGCTAAAAGTAAAAAGAAAGATCTATAAAATATAAATTAATATTTTATAGATTTAAAAATTAGCTTAAGAAGCTTAATATCTATAGCAGTACTTTAGCTTTAATAACTAATAATAAGGCTAGAAGAAAAGCTATTCTAACAATAGATAAAATAGACAGTCTAAAGTACCTTAACTAGAGTCTTTAAGTAGCTTACTAAAAGGAAGAATCTTTCCTTCTAGAAGCTAAAAAAGCTACTTCTTTTAATCTAAAGAAATAGAAAGTAACTATTCAAAAAGTAGAGATTGCAAACTATATAGCGAATAATCTATAAAACCCAATCTTATAGATATTTAATATTATAAGTATAATTAATATAGTTACTATACTATAGATTGCTAGAAGTTATAGAAGAACTAGCTGCAGGTAAAATACACTCTATATTCTAAACTGGCAGATATTTAATCTATTAAATAATAAGTTAAAGAATTAAATTTCTTAGGAAATAAAAAGATATAAAATCTCTAATAAGAATCTTAATATTAAAACTTAAGCTAATTTCTATTAGTTAAATTATCTAAGGATAAATACTTATTCTTTAAGTACTTAATAAAAAAGAGGTTAGTGTAAATATAGATATATATATATAGGTATCTCTTATTAGTTACAGATTGATATAGAGACTAAGTCTATAAACTATTAAGGAGTAATAAGCCTTAAGTCTATAAAGCTTTAATAGGGATATTATACTAATACTATTAGTATATTAGCTAACCTTCTTTCTAATAAACTATTAAGAGTTTCTAAGAAAAATCCAATATCTATTTATAGAAGTATTATACCCTAAGAGAGCTAGTAATCTACTTCTATTTTCTAAGGCTATAGGAGATAAAGGGATTATTATTAACATCTGTATATACTTATAGAGCTATATATCTATCTTACTGTAGAATTTAATATCCTTTACTAGAGATCTAGTGGATATAGAAGAGAAGGTATATATTATATATATATATAGTATACTCTTACTAAATAAATAGCTAATAGTCACCTTAAATAAAACTTAAAATAAAAATATAGAAACTCTATTCTTAAAGTTTAAGTTAGAGTGAGAAACTTTCAGTAAGAAAGCTATAAAGAAGATATCTCTTCTAGATAGAGCTAAGTACTTAATTGAGCTACTTAAGGGTAAAGAACTGCTGTTAGAATAGATATACCCTACTAATAAGAAACAGATAGCTATTATTTGTAAGTATCTTACTGAGAATATAGAAAATAAGTGGATTTATTACTCTATAAGTAGAGCTAGAGCCTCTATTCTTTTTATACCTAAAAAGAATAGAGGGATTAAAATCTATATAGATTATTATAGTTTAAATACTATAATAATTAAGAATTATTACCTGCTACTATTAATTAGTAATCTTCTTAATAGACTATTAGAAGTAAAATAAATCTTAAAAATTAATATCTAGAATACCTATTATAGAATCTAGATTAAAAAGAAAGACTGCTAGAAGATAGCTTTCTGCACTAAATATAGATACTTTAAGTATATAGTTATACTATTTAGGCTAATTAATATTCTTACTACCTTTTAGATGTATATCTACTGAGTACTTACTGGATTACTGGATATCTACTATATTATATACCTTAATAATATTATAGTATACTTATAGATATAAGAATAATATACTAAAGATATTAGAGAAGTATTATAAAGACTATAGCAGTTCTAGCTGTATATAAAACTATTTAAATATATATTCTACCAGTAGGAAGTTAAATTTTTAAGGTATATAATTACTTAAGAAGGCCTAAGTATAAATCTATTAAAAGTTTAAGTAGTAGCTAAGTAGCTAATACCTACTAGTATAAAGAATATTTAAGTCTTTTAGGGATTTTATAACTTCTATTATAAGTTTATTTCTAGGTATTTTAAGATTATAGTACTATTAATAGAGCTTCTAAAGAACTAAGGACTAAAAGATAGATTTCCTTTAGGAATTAAAATAAGAAGAGGTATTTTAAATATTGAAATCTATATTCTATTTAGTAACTATCCTAAGATATTAGGATTTAAAGCTATAAAGCTAGATAGAGATAGATATATTACTAAAGGCAGTTTTAGGTATTCTAATTTAGTTATATAGAGACTAATAGAGGCTAGTAGCATATTAGTCTAAAAAGCTCTCTAATATAGAGTATTACTATAGTATTAGATAGTAAGAGCTATTAGCTATTATTAAGAGCCTAAAATACTAGAGTTACTACCTCTTTAGGTTATTAGATAAGTTCCTTCTGTTAATAGACTATAAAGCTCTTAAGGGAGTTATTAAGGTACTAGCTAGAGATTTTTACAGAAGACTAGCTAGATAAGTATATAGATTAACACTATTTAACTTTAATATTAAATATTAGCTAGAGAAATTAAATCTAGCTAATAGAATCTTTTATTAATTAGACTATATAGAAGGGGAAATAAAGTATAATAATATACTCTCTATATTAGCTTAGAAGCTATATATAGTTAATAAACTCCTACTAGATATCTAATAAACAATTAGTAGATTAAAGGGGAGGATAGAAGTTACTAAAATATATATATATAAGCAGTATAGATAAGCCTAATAGGCCCTACTAAACCTTAAGTTAAGATATAGATATTCTTATTCTGAAACTGAAATTAGAATACTACTAAGGAAAGTTAGATACTAAAAGTATTAATCTCTATTATTATAAGAAGTACTAAAAGAGCTTAAGTAATAATAAACTAAATAGAGAAGGCTTAATAAGAGCAGACCTCTTACAGAAGTCTAAAGGATTTATCTAAAGTTAGAGTTATTAATCTGGAGTAATATATTCTATACCCTATTATAGAAAAGTTAATAGAAAGCAAAATAATATTCTTATTGTAACTTTCTGTAAAGTTAGAAGGACTAGTCTGAGAACTATAGGCTGAAGATTAATTCTATTAGCTACAGTTAGAGAGAGTTTAATAGGTAATTAGTAATAAGTTAGAAGGATACTATTATAATAAATAGAGTATACTCTTTTTTAAGAGTAGACTTATAATTTCTATATAAGAAGTATTAAGATTGGAAATCCTATATAGATATTATAATAACTTAAAAGCTAGATATATAGAAGTTTAAAAGACCCTTAAGCTAATTAGTTAAAAGTTCTATTAGAATCTAATTAGAGATAATATAGCAGAATATACTGTTAGATATTAATATTATCTTAAAGTATATACACTAAGGTATAAGCCCTATAGTATATTGCAATTCTTACTATTACTAGCTTATCTATTTTAAGAAATAAATATAGACTTTATTATAGAGTTATTAAGTAGTACTTAAGCAGATAGTAAAGAATATAATATAATTCTAGTAATTATATACTATATAACTAAGTTTATAATCTTCTTACTATATAAAAAGACCTTAATAGCAGTCTAACTAGTGTAGTTAATCTATAAGTATATAGAATGTTAATATAGAATCTTAGAGAGTATTATTAGTAACTAAGATAAGCTCTTTATAAGTTAATTTTAAAGAGACTTTATAATAGAATAGATAACTACTTAATAAATATTAACTGTATACTATCTGTAGATAGATAGTTAAACTAAAAGAATAAATTAAATTATAAAAAGATACCTTTAAATTTATATAGGCAACTTACTACTGCAGTAGGCAGTATAGTTACTAGAGGCTATATTTATATATAATAATAGTTACTATAGTACTATTAGAGTCTCTCTAATAGAGGCACTATATAGATATTACTCTAAAATTATAAAATATATACACTCTAATATTCTAAGACTTCAGTTTAAAAAGTTATTAAGTATATTATAACCCTTTAATAAGTATGTATTAAAGTATAAAAGGTATAGCAATAGGCAGTAAAGTTATAGGCTAAATACTATAATAAGAGATATTAAGTATAGAAATATCAGATAGAGTAAAAAACTGTAGGCCTCTCTATAAGGAATTTCTAATTTAAATACTGCAAACTAGCCCCTAAGTATATTAAGATTGCTATTGCTAAAAGAATTAGAAAATAGACCTATTAGATCTATTTATCTGAATAATATAGACATATATATAATATATTCTTAGTCTTACTTCTAGAACTATAGCTAGAAGCTTAATAAGTACTTAATAGATACTTAATAAACCTCTTTAAACTAGAAGAAAATAAAAATAAGTAGGAAGTAGAAGAAATTATAGCTAATAAAAAGGTTAAAGATAATACTTTCTATCTAATAAAATAGATAGAATAGCTAGTAGAATATAATACTTAGAAATTATTAAAATACTTAATAAATATATTATAAGCAATCTAAAGATATTACTACTAAAAGAAGTAAAGTTACTAAAAGTAGAATAATAAGTAATATAGCTATTACTTATAGAATATATAATAAGTATATAAACTTAGATACTATATTTTAAATACCCTAATTTAAAAAAATAGACTAAATACTAGAAAAGAATATAACTATAAAAAATATAACTAAAGATACTCTTCTATTTAGTAGGGGTCTTATAGGTATAGCTACTACAGCAAATAGAAATACTTATTAAGTAAGTAATAGACCTTAAGTAAATAGAAGTCTTAAATAAAATAGAAGCTTTTAGCTTATAAGCTAGCAGCAATATAATATAAAGCAGTATCTATTTAAAGTGGGATATAAATAAATTAGCTAATTTATCTTTCTTCTTTTTTTTATATTTATTCTTAATTTTCTTTTTCTCTTTTTCTTTCTTCTTCTTATTAATCTCCTTAGGTAGTAAATAAATAGTAGCCTAATATACAGCAGAAGATATAGCAGGCAGACTACTAGCAGTACTATAGCAGATAGAAAAAGCACTAGTAAAAATAATAGAAGGGGTAAGAGTATTATTATTATAGTACTTAAGAATAGCAGCCTTAATAGATACTAAAAAATTATTGGAATATACTGATAAAGAACTCTTAAAGGGTATAGAAGTAATAGCTATATATTTAGCTACTAATAGATAACAGAACGCTAAGAGAAGGGCTTAAGTCTAAATAGGTTTATAGCAGTAAAGAGAGGTAGTTAAGTCTGACTGCTCCTGCAGTTTAGCTGTAGATATACTAAATAATAATTCTAGCTAAAAATAATTAATAATAGTAAAGATAAAAGAGATAGAAACTTACTATATAGTCAGTCTGAAGTTTAATTAACTAGGAGGAATATAATACCTCCTAATATAAAAATATAGAATATTTAGTATCTATATTATAGATGCCTGCTGGGTTCTTAATAAATTTAAGAAGATAGTACTATATAGCTAAAGCTATCTTTACAGACTGAATAATTCTCTATTATTCTAAGTTAAAAGAAAAAGGTATAGTATTAGATTAATCTTAAAAGGTATATTAGTTTAAGTAGTTTTAATACTATTAGGCAGTATCTATAAGCTTAATAGGAATTTAAAATAGTTAGAATATTTAATAGATAAATAATAAATACTAAGTAAATACCTATTATACTATATTTCTAGTTAGATATCTTATAAATAGTATAATAAGAAGATAAAGAGATATATATATAAGTATAAAAAAAAGAGTAATACTTCTATATTAAATAGTATAAATAGAGTATAACTCTATTCTTTATACCCTAAAATTTATTATTAGAAAATAAAAAGTCAGCCTAAAATTAAGTTTTAAACTCTTCTAATATCTTTTAGGTAACTATAAGAATGGATATCTTAATAGTAACTTATTAGGTAAAAGGCAAATAGATAATAGAGAAAAAAAGATTTAAAAAGATTAAGAAAAATTAAAAAACTTAAGAGAAAAGACAAAATATAATAGCAGACATATAAAATAGTATTAGCAGTAATATTAAAAGAAAGAAGAGAAGTTAGAATTCTATATAAGTAGGAATAATAATAAATATTAACCTTAGAATTACAGGCTAACACCAGTCCGACTGTAACTCACTGGGCGCTCAGACTAATAATAATAATAATAATAACCCCACCCTATAATATACTGAGTCCGGCTGATTCCAGAGACTACATAATAACTATACAAGCTACTGTATTAAGCTTCTCTAAAGGTTAATATTACGCCTCAGGATGAGGCTTGCGAGAGGGGGAGATAATTGTAAGAGTGGCGTATAGTTGCGTATCTATCTAGCTAGTCTAGCTATTAGTTAGCTAGTAGGGCTCTCTTTAAAGGGCTATCTGGCAAATGTGGGTTCTGTACTTATTAAGTGAATGCTTTACAATACAGTCATACCTACCCTATTATATCTACTGTATCACCCTAGTGAGATTAACTCTTATATTCTTCTTAAAGGACTGTAAAAAGGTATTATTATTAGATGTATTATCTCTAGTAATACTATAGAAAAATTAGTAAAAAAGTCTTTAAAAATAGGGTGAAAAATACTCTATAAGAATATATAAAAAGTTTTACCTAATGATATTCTTAGAGATAATAGCAGGATATACCTCTATAGCTTTTAAAAATTCACTATAGATATATATACCTATATAACTCTTAGTTAAAGAGTGGAAACCTATAGTAAAAAGATTAGTAAAATTAGTATAATATTATTATATAAAAGGATATCTTTAAAAACTTACTAATAAGCTTATAAATTAAATTAAAGCTACTATCTAAAAAGATAGCAATAATTCCTAAATAAGGAATCTGGTTACTAGCAGTCTAAATATTAAATGTAAGGGAAAAAGTCTCAAAAGATAATATATTAGCTGCTAGTAAGAAATTTAGATTAAAAAGGCCTATATTAAAAGTTTTAAATAATAAGATTTCTTTAATTTTATCCCTATTAATAATAGGCCCAGCTCTAAAATATAAATATTAATAAATTTGTATAAAAACCTAGAAAAAAAAACTTACTTATTATAGTAATTTAATAAGTTTTGAAAAGAAGGTAAAGAAAGAATTCGAAAAGAAAGATTATTCTCTTAATAATAAAATTAAGAATTTTATTATAAGCTTCCTCTTCTAAAAAAGAAGAAAAGTTACTTAAAGGGTGGCTATTTCTATATCGGGGATAAAAGAAATCTCTATTAGAAATAGATAAAGTATCTCTCTCTATTAAAAGTTAATATATTAATTAAAAATTCATTTTTAAATATTAAGTAAATATTTAAATAAATAAAGAAATATAGAGAAAAAACTTTTTTTTTTTTCTAATAGCCTTAAGTTTTTCACTTGTTGCAATATCCTTATGCCTGCTTTTATAGTGTCAGGTAAAGTTAGAGAATTTAAATCTAAAAGCTTTTTTCTTTTTACTATAATTGCATTTAAAATAATTTTAGTAAAATCTAGAAAAATAAATAAGATAAAATAACTTACGTAGTATAAGAGACTAAATATTCTCTTTCTCTACCAGAAATTTCCGGAAGTAAAACTCTAGTAAAAAGCCCTTCTTTAAAGATATAACCACCTTCTCCCTTAATTTTAGTTAAACTTTAAGAAGGAATATCTTCAGAAGAAAGCTCTCTAAGAGAAGAATTATCCCTAGGTAAAATAGAGGAAGAAGAAGGAGATCCTATAACCTTAATAGAGCTTAAAGGCATAGTATTAGCCTTAAAATACTGAGATTCAGTATTATAGGAGCTTTGAGTAGGAATAGAAGACATCTTTAAAAAAAAAGAGAATTTTGGGGGTTATAATAATATAAGATTTGTGTATATAAGTTAAGGGGTTGTTAAGTTATTGCAGTGTAAAGATAAAGAGAATTAAAATTTAATATTTCTTACCTTATTATATATTAAGAATTAATATTTTTTGGAATTAGTAAAAAAATCTGAAAAATCCGTAAAGTTCGTAAAATCCGTAAAGTCTATAAAATCCAGTTAAATTCCGGGCTATATCCAGCTAGACCTACTTAAACCTACTTATATTCTGATAAATCCTAATAAATCCTGACAAATATATAAATTTATCAGCATAAGCTGACTAATACTATTGGAAATAAGCTAAAAATATTTATTTCCGGATTTTAGTATTTTTAATTAAATTTTAATTTTTTAAAGAAATTCTATTTTTAAAATTTTATATTAAAAATTAAATTTTAATTTTATATTAAATTCAAGTATAAATCTATATAAAGGTATTTTACTAAACTAAAATTATTATAAATTAAGGTATTTTTATGTATAGATTTTAAATAAGTTATAGATTTACATATATATATTCTATATTTTAAATTTAAATTCTAAAGTTATATAAAAACTAACTACTATTAATTATTTATTTAAATATACATATATAAATAATAAAACTATTTTTAAAAAACTTTATAAATAAGTTATAAATTATATATATATTATAAAAATCTTTAAAAAATACTTTTAGTAATTAAAATACCATCTTCTCTAATTATTTGTAAAATACTAAACAATATTTTTAACTACTTCTTAATATCTACTAACTTATATAATAACTCTATAGAAATAACAAGGATAATATTTTATAAAATCTTTATATATATATTATTTTAATCTAGAATTTATAATATAGAAGAATATTTTATATATAATTTATATATAATTTTAAATAAGCTTTTAATAAATTTACCCTAGCTTACCCTATACTAATATTAAAATCCCTTTTTAAAATAATATTTTTAAAAACCGTATAAAATAGAATAAGATATAAGATAATGGAAAATAATTTCTAAAATATTTATATATTTATCTAGAATTTAATATCTTAATTTAACTAACTTTAACTAATTAGTTAAAATTTTAACTAATTAACTAATACTAAAAACTAATTAACTACTAGTTATTAGTTAAGAAAAATTTTAACTAGCCTAGTTTTCACTAGTTTTTTAGTTAAAAAAACTAGTTTAGCAGCAAAAAGAGACACAAATAACACCCAACTTATTAACTTACCCTAGGGGAGATACACAGAGGATCGTCACTTAGGCATCTTAGCTGGTCAGCCTGAAGCTGCACCAGATTACGCATATGAGGTTGGGTCAATCTGAGGCTTATATCTCCTGGTAGGGAAGCATCTAATGAGATAGAATATCGGGTCGGTCGCAGGAAAGTTCGCTGGCAAGGCATCAATAGAGCCTGCGGCAGCCCGATATCTAAGGGAGGTTAAAGACGGAGGCAGGACAAGGATCGTAGTGACCGTCAAAGTAGACTCAAATAAATCTCTCAAAAATAAAGGCAATGAATTAATAGACTTCCTAGCAGCCTCGAGCCCTTCCGGCCTCTCTGACTTCTCGGAAGAATCTCTGATAAAAGAAAAGACGATGGTTTTTTTTCAGTGACAGACCTGACCTCCCCTTTTAACCTCATCCGGGCCACCCTAGAGACATCCCCGCTAGCGACCAGCTAGCCCAAGCGTCCCTCACCGCCTGTCACACTAGCCTAATTTTCTCTAGTTTTTTAGTTAAAAAAAGTGAGCTAGTTAATTAGTTAAAATTTTAACTAGTAGTTTTTTTTTTACTAGTAGTTAATTAACTAGTAGTTAAAATTAGTTAACCAATAGCCACTACTAGGCTAGTTAGTACTAGCTCAATTAGTAGCCACTACTAGGCTAGTTTAACTACTAGTCTAACTACTAGTAACTAATTTGCAACCCTGCCCACGGCTCATTACTCACTTTTGCACAAAGATATCACGGAAGACGTTAAGTTGAGCTGCGGCCAGGCACACAGGAGTTAGCCACAGTACTCTCCTCCTTGGACGTGAAAGACAGCGCCTGTCGATCTGAGCCGTTGCACAATGGGCGACGTAGGTTAACAATCATCCTATACCATAATACATAACCGACTGACGCATATGGAACATATAGTATGAACTTTATCCATCTAGGCCAAAACCTCAGCCCATCCCTACTGTCTCAGAATCCATTCAGCTTCCGGGCTACGGCTTGCCGCTGAATTACCTCCCGCCGCGGAAGGATAGGTTTCCTGTGCTGATGGGCGAGGGCAATAAGGATTGGAAGGCGAGGACTCTAATTCTCCGAGAGGTGTGCATGCTCAAGTTCATGGAGGACATCACCAATAAGGCTGAGTGGTGGCGTAAAGTTCGCGACCCAGAGATTGCGACAAAATGGAAGGAGGAGGCCCTTGGCTTCAATTGGTCGGAATATAGGAGGCATGGTGACTTTACCAAGAACATGGCTGAGATGGTCAGTTATAAACCACCCCTGAAGTTTTGCGCCTGTTGGCTGCGCTAATATTGCAAATTCTAGTGTATTCAGGAGCTTCGTAAAAAAAGCCACCCTATACGAAGAGACTGGCTTGATTCCTATCATGGATTACTCTACTTGTGTCGTCAAGTCAGATAAGCTCATCTCTGACAATCTAATGGAGCGCCTGAAAATGGCGGTCAAGTCTCTTGAAGATGTGCCTGACGGCGACAAAGATTGGCATCCTGGAAGCAATGGCAAAGTTCTCAACTTGGTCCATCCCTCCCTCTTTCCACTCGTATACGGCCGCTCGCATGTCTTGCCACATCAACGAATCGGTCTGAACGAATGTCTTGACCACTGCGGACGTGGGTCACTTGTCCCTGTGCCAGATAAATCCGACCTGGAGAAGACGTTTGACTGGCGTGGCGCTCAAATAGATGTGGTGTCGACCAGGTTTCAGTGGCTTCCGTGTGATGTTGCTATTGATGAGAATGGCCAAGCCACGATTGAGAGTTACGTCAATAACCTGCATCCCAAAGAGCACTCAGACTTGTATCCCATCATAGAGAGATTCATGCAGGAGTCTTTTCCAGCATGGGATCTCATCTATCGTTGGGTAAGGAGGCTTCCTGTACATCGACTTCCGGTTCAAAAGGTTGGGAAACGCGTCCCGCTCCCGGACGTAGTCCTCGAGGACAGGGCCGAGCCGAGTGGTGGCGAGGAAAATAAGCTCAGTGAGGAGGAACAAAGCCTAGACATTGGTACTGACGAAACGGATGTTCGCCGGCCGAGTCATGGTGATTACTCGGAGAGCGACGATGGCGACGATGGTGAGGAAGATGAGCACGACGAGGATGAAGGAAAAGATGAGGACAACGATGATAATGATGGCGACGAGGACGACGAGGACGACGAGGATGACGAGGGCGATGAGGGCGATGAGGGCGATGAGGGCGATGAGGATGACTACCACTACGACTACCATATCTACGATGACGATGACGATGACGACAGTGATGAAGAGGATGACATCAATGTATCCTCTCCCCACTTCAACATTTCTTCAAAGCAGATCAAATCGTCTAGGTTCTTCAAAAACACGCACCGTATACAGGTCATCGTCAAACTTGCCAACATCCACCTCACACCCGAAAAGCCATCCTATGACGGCGGTTCCTGGCATATAGAGGGTCAGCTCAATGAGCACATCTGCGCAACAGCACTATTCTACTACGACAGCGCCAATATCACCGAGTCCCGGCTCGCCTTCCGCTCGCCCGCCAATAGAGAAAATATAGAACGGCACCTAGACTACCAGCAAAATGATCACGAGTCTATCGAGAAGGTCTTCGGAATCCGTCCTGGCTTTCACACCCTCCAAAATGTGGGTAGTGTCCTGACGCGCCGCGGACGAGCGCTCTTCTTCCCGAACTTGTTCCAGCACAGAGTCCGGCCTTTCCGGCTAGATGACCCAACCAAGCCTGAATACAGGAAGATTCTGGCGCTCTTCCTGGTTGATCCTGCTATACCAGTGATATCGACATCGAACATTCCTCCTCAACAGAGCCATTGGGCCACAAGCCAGGATCAGAGTCATACAACAACTAGGGCTGTTCAGAACATGGGTTCTGTCATTGAAATAGATGAGGCGAAGAAATTGAGGGAAGACCTTATGTCTGAGAGGACTGTTTTGCAGGAAATTGTGGAGGATGAGATGATGGGAGTAGAATGGAGTTTCTGCGAGCACTGAGTGTGATGACACTGATATGCGAAGTTAAAGCAGTCTGATGTAGAGAGTCTAAGTTTATTTCAACGTTGCAGCTAAGGTTAGAAGTGAAGAACGACTGAGCTTCTGCTTTGTGTATTTTGATGCTAAAGTAGATATGTATTATGAATGTCCGTAAGACAAAGATTCCGCCCTGTATGCCGTTGATAGTCAGGGCCAGATAGGAGTGGGCTCCTGAATCCTGGAAAAGATACCAGTGGATTAGTCGGGTGCTCACTTAATTGGAATTAACTAAATTGTCTCATTGGGCTTATTGAGTGCGATGCGGCGAACATGCTGTGTGACTTTTATAGATGATTGGGAAATACGCAGTTCGATTTAGTGAAGACACCCACGATCCCAATACAGCAGTAACTCTTAGTCATTAATTAATCTATACCCGCAGATTGCTCGCCTTTGCGATTGGCCAGTACTATCTCTGCCAGGTTTCGCAGGCTAAATTGCTCGAAAGGGAAGTCCATGCCGGACCTATGCTTGCCTCTAAACTGGCCAGATACGATTCTTTTATTGTTACACGCGTTGTCTCCTCAACGATTCTCTTCTGCCGCGAACCCAAAATGATAAGGGCAGTAGTAGAGGACTACCGGATGAGGTTATTAGCTCTATATATGTCAGTTCACCTCATAGCAATCTTAGAGCTGTATAATGATTTCCGACTTTTTCGGCCCATGATCTAGTGTAATGTGTAAGACAGCAAGGGCTAAGCTGCCATCTTTTCCAGGCCTCAAAACCACCCGACTCTCCCAATCAAATTCACAAATTTCGCCCTTAAAACCCGTGCCTTAGCGCCTGATATAAATGAAAGAGGAAAGGGGTAAGATGACTGATTATGGCTAATGGTAAGGCGACTGATGAATGAATGAATGAATGAATGAAATTTATTACGCCTGGGAGGACTAAGCCTCATAGGGCTATAATGCTAAACTATTTTCAGTTCTAATGAGCTGAGAGACTTAGCCGCGACATGAGAGTGCTTGTAATCAGCGGTGGTAGCAATGAGATATTGAGCAATGATGCAAGAACAAAAGGATTTAAACAAATGAAGATTGTTTCTATAGGTTTTGCATCTATTCATTTAGTGGAAATTCTCATAAATATCCATCCCGTAGCCACCTTGCACTCAGCAGATTGTGATGGCACAAGCAGCATAAGCCAGCGCCTGACCAGGTAGCTCGAGGGTAGGGGTGTTTGCGTTGGTTTCTGACAAGGCCCGGATCCCTCAACCAGACTAACTTTGTCGGAACAGACGGGAGAGGGAGTCAGTGTGATGGTCCAAGCCACCGCAGCATCGGACACATCCGAGCAAGCTTGAGCCTCAACAAGGCAGAAGAAGATGATGCGCAAAGGAATAGGGGAACCTTGAGCCCATTACAAGCTCTCACGCATCAAGTCAAGAAACTACGTTTGACCAACCCCCTACAAAGCAATCGACATAACAGAAGCCTCAACAGCAGCAATTATTATTAATGTGTTAAAACGAGGTCTAAAGCCATTGGAGCATTAACTATAGAGAGTAGGTTGTGTTCTCAGAGCAAGGCTCATAATGATGTCTGAAATGGACAGCTTGTGAAGCTGCCGGAATTCCCCTGGAAAAGACCCAAGGCAGCGATACGGCAGTGTATGAGGGTCAGATGTCCAACGACTACTGGGACCATCTGCTTCACAATGTCGACTCAGTTCCAAAGTACATAGCCACCGGCACAGCCCGGAGCGTTACCGCCAATCGTCTATCATACCTTTTCAATTAGCATGACCGAACCTAGCTGCAGAAGAGTGGCCTAAGACCAGCTCTAATAGCACCATTCACTATTCTGTAAACTCCTTTAGTTTTAGGCATAATGGCATATTGTTCCGGCGAGGTTGCATCCGTTTATACCACAAGGCTGCTCAGCGCCCACGACGCAATCCGAAATGCCTACTACCAAGTAAATACTCGGCTTAGGCTACTGAAGGTGGAGGCATGATGGCGGTCGGCATGTCTTTGCCGACGCCAAGGCTTTCTATGATGACCAGAAACAGCTCAGAGCCAGGGTAAGCGCCGTGGCCAGCAACTCGCCAAAGACAATAATGTCCGAGCCCTTGGGGACTTTGACATGTCCGCAGTCAAGCAAGACATGACTCTGCGGTGTTCGTCCACGACGCGACGCGCAGATGAAGGACCAGAAGCTAATGGCGACGGAAGAGATGGCCCTCGTATAATGGATCTTGTCGATGGACGAGCGAGGGATGCCGCCGACAGTGGCTTGCATTCGCCGGATGGCCAATTATTGCTTTCTGAGCGAGGCAAAGATCTTGTTGGCAAAAACTGGGTGCGGAGGTTCGTTGGCCGCCACGACGAAATTAAGGCAAAGTACTCTAAAGGTGAATAGTGAGTATACAAGTTCACGTTCAGGAAGTCGGCGAGGTCAATGCGGACTTGGGCTTATACGTGTCACACAACCACCATACCGATGTGGGGGGAACAGCACATGGTCTGCAAACACTGAGGTAGTGTGAGCGAAAACTATGAACAAAGTCTCGGGAACTGTGAATGATCGTATGGGAAAAGTCAGTTGACACATTGTGAGACACAAAAATGACTATCTTTAGAATTACTACTTAGTATTTCTCGTATTTGCCCAGATTATGACGGTCGTGGCTGGACAGCGGGGTTGAGAACAAACAGAATCGAATAACTATACACACTCGCCCTTAGTTAACTCGAGAATCAGCACCCAATCAAAGTCCACACCTCCGCTAGTCGGTGGCGTGAACGTCTTCTTTCCCTTAGCCTGGATTGCCTTTGAATCGACAGACTCCAGCCCAGCCGTGCGCGGGTTAAACCACCGGGCAGTCATAGGAGCTGATGTTCTCCACTGTCTGGCGATAGCCGCGAGATCGATAGCGAATGCGTCGCCCCATCCGCTATAGACCCAATACTGGCCGCTGGTGATCATTCCAGTAATGTAGCGATCGGCATCAAACGCTAGAATATTATCAGAAGCGCCATTGGGAGACGATATGAACTCGCGGGCAGGCTGGAGACCTTGGAACTGCTTCTTGGAGAGGCCTTTGAACAAGTGGCCGACATAACCTGTCTCCTTGGCGCCCGCCCAGTGGATCGCTTCATGCCAACTAGCGTTCTTGGAGAGACCAAGCTGCGGCTCCATGTAGCGGTCTGGGCTGGCGATCAACGACATGTTGTCGTACGACTGTTGGACGGGGAGAGAGCCGTAGGTGATTCCGCAGGCACCTGAAAGCACCGCGGGATAGTAGCCGTGGCGGACGTCGGATGAGTTCCAGACCGGCTTGCTAGTGTTGAAGGAGTCATGGGCACCTTCGTAGTGGTTCTCAACATCCATGACAGGGCCAGGAAATTCGTCACGCATGTGAAGGATGTTCTCGTAGTTCTTGCGAGAATCCCAGGGGCGCAGGACAGTGAAGCCAGCGTCAAGGCTATTGGGGTCGGGGCGCTCGTGGCCAGACTGAACAGCGTCCATGGAGAGAGTTCCATAGCTTCCGTTGATATACTGCGACGAGTTAGCACCTGAGCGGATGTCAAGGTGAGGGAGAGACTTACGTTGTGTCCATATGGGAAGGGTGTAGGAGGATCAGCAATCCAAGGACTCGTGGGCTGGTAAGAGACAAAAGCATCGTAGCCCT
This sequence comes from Ilyonectria mors-panacis, assembly GCA_002991585.1. Lineage (NCBI taxonomy): Eukaryota > Fungi > Ascomycota > Sordariomycetes > Hypocreales > Nectriaceae > Ilyonectria > Ilyonectria mors-panacis. The sequence goes on along the minus strand of PPHJ01000086.1, from coordinate 241,797 downwards.
GTTTTGCCTCCTCCTCCTTGAAGCCCTTCATCATGGCGGCCCAAACATCTCTTGTATCTTCGATGGGGCTGAGATGAGATTTAGGGTCTGACTCAGGGTCGTCGCGCCATGCCTGACGAGCCTGGGGAACATTGTTGGCCCAGAAGGCGTTGGAGTCTCCGCCCATCAACTTGGGGATACCAGGGTATCGTTTTCCCAGGTAACGTCCGAACACCTCGGCGTTGTCCACGTCGAATAGTTTGTAGCCCAGGGTGCCGTACCAGCCCCAGTTGACGTAGCGACCCCAGGTGGGAACGAAGCAGATGAGGATGCCATACTCAGCGGCGCGTGTCACGACCCTGTGGACGAAGGAAAAGTAGCCCTCATTGGGCTGCGTCACGTCGTCATTGTTGATGGCTAGGTCTCCGTAAAAGTTGGGAATAGTTGTAACATTGTACTTGGACAGAACAACCGCCTGGATGACGTTGAAGCCTTGGTAGCGCGGTCCGCGAGATGGAGGTCGACATCGGTGCGGTTGAACTTGTGGAAAAGCTCCCAATTAGTGTCGGCGATCCAGAAGAAGGGCTCTTTGGTCTTGGCCCTACACAGGTAACGGTCATCGGGTGAGGCGGAGATGGCAAGGTTCGCCCACGGGAGGGCCTTGGGAATGACCGAGGCGAGGGCAGTGGCCGCCAAAGTCGCGCTGACAACAAAGCTCGAAAGACACACCATGATGATTGTGATTCTGATGTCAGCCTGACATTGCTCAAGCCGTTATTGCGATTCTATTACTATATATAATTGAAGAGCTGTACCAGTATCGTGGGAGGCTAATAGGCTTCATGTTTGAGTTGCTTTCGAAAATAATCACAATAGCCTGTCATCTAGCCGGGTTCCCCGCGCGGTAGGTCCCTTCCCCACAAAAGGGCCGCAACCGAAAGCTCGAGACGATATTTCTTCACAAGGATTCACCATCGGGAAACTGTTCTATTGGTTCTTGATGGGTAAACCTCGGAAACCGACTGTATCGTTGCAACCCTGGATGGGGGAAAGGCGGGGAAGCTCTTTTAGCAGTGTGTCCCACCGACCTGCAAGTCGTATCCGTGTAGGTGGAGAACTCGCTCTCCTTAGATGGCTGTCTGGATTACTGTTTTTTTCCCCTAGCGTCACTATGGGCAGGAATAGCTCATCTCTCCTCTGCATTACTACCGCACGAGGCCCTCGTGACGACTAGATTTCCTTGAATATTCCTGGCACACGAGCTGAGGCCCAGGTCTGGGCGCTATTAGTTTCTCAATTGAGCAAGCCTCAGAATCTTCGGATATAGCTCGCTTGGCCGATATTTCTCCTTGCAAGCGCACCCTGGCCTGCTCACAACCCAGGTATCAGATGAAACTGATCCCATAGTGGCAGCTAAAGCTTCAACTTACAGCATGAGCCTCTGGTAAGGTCAAAGAGGGCTCCAGTGACCCCGCCAAGCGCTGAAAGACAATCGAGGCAGCTGATCCCGGAGCACACGAATCCCTGTGTCGGGACGGCGGTCTGACCCAGGACAACGAGACCCCTATTCAGTGCTACAACCACTGCGTGCTGTTTCCTAAGAGCTTGATAAATTGTATGTAAGTATTAGTACGCCTGCCGCGTACTGTCTACAAGTCGTATCTCCCTCTGACAAGCCCTGTCTCTTTATCCTTATACGACTTAACAACATACTGACTCTAGAGCGAGCATTTAGGACTATTATGTTCGTTGATCGTACATATGAGGAGTTGATTGATGTTACCTACTTGGCGCTTCGGAGAGTTGACGAGTAGACCGACCTACGTGTCTGATTATTGCTGATGTAAAGCTGCCGTCGGAAACGGCCTAGGACATCCTTTTGCTCCGGTAGAGGATTGTGTTGGTACTGGCCTTCACGATGGAAATGAACTTAATGAATCAATCAACCGTGGTAAAAATTTCACCAACGCTAACTAATATAAAAAATTATTAAAGCGTTGAAGTGCCCATTATTTAGTTTAACTACTTTAATTGTGTAAATTAGGTATGAATTAGCTATAAAGCTGTCTTGATAGCTCCATGCTAACATTACCATAAGAGGTACTGATGGACAGTTTTGGGTATCCTTTCCAAAAATGATTGCAGCTCAGAACAGTCTCCCCATTCCATCTTCCATTATGACCGCGTACCGTCTGTCACCCCATCACAGGACTGTAATGACTGGCCTGCGTTCGTTCGTCGTACAAATCAACCCAGAGGTCACACTTTGTTCACAGAATCGGGGTGAAAATAATTGGATCTGCATTTGCACCAACAGGCCAATGGAGGCACTAGATTGAAAAAGGTGACGCTGAAGCACAGTAAACGTACTGGCAAAAGAGTTGTTCATAGTTGAGGCACAAATTATTCTATCGATATGTTCACCCTATGTATGCACGCCGACAATCTTGCCTCCTCGTGAAAGTAGCATGAAACAGCTTTCATGACTATTTTCAATTCTAGGGAACAAGTGTGGGCTTGAGATTGACTCCTGAGCATCAGCGGATCTCCAGGTTCTATTTACACAATGTATCTGAACAGCGGGCTCTTGTCTCCCATTTGCAGCAACTCTTCGGCAGAGTACCTGGTCAGGATATCCTCCTCGGTGCCCATGGCTACCTTGTGGACGTTTAGCCGCTGATACTCGAATTTGAGAACAATGGTGCTGGTGATGGCGGCCAGCGAGATGCCTAGTCCGAATCCATAGCCAAGCCAGAAGTTGGGTCGCTGATCTTCGACGTAGATATTACTGCCGATTACACCACCAAAATTACCCATCATGATAAGCAGCGCCATACCAACAGCACGTTTCCATGACGGCGCAAGGTTGTTGCCCACCCACGCCACTAGGCCGATGAGAGGTGGATAAACGCCGACGGGGATGCAAAAGAGGAGTGCGTACGTCAGGCCAGGCAGAGCCGGGTATGGAATGGCGAGCAGGCCGAGGAGACCAATGGCGGAGATGCAGAACGGGCCGACGATGAAGGGCCATCGTGTCTTGTGCTTATCAGAAAAGATGGCAATGACTGGAGTTCCAATGACACCTAGAGCGTAAATCGGAATAGTCATAAGCTGAGCATTGGCGGCAGAGTATCCAAGCCCCAGGATGACACTGGGAGCGGTATAAGTGAAACCATAAATAGAAATGGTATTACCCTGGAGTGTGGTTAGCAGAGGATATAAGTTTTTCCATCACACGCTCACCCAGTAGATTATAACGGCCGCCCATATCTTCCAGTCAGAGAATAGATCACGGATTGTTGGCCAGTGGAACTTGTCTCTCAACTCGACTTTTCCAGCCTTCGTCCCGGCGTCGTTTCGCAGGCGTTCGCAGATAAATCGCCACTCTTCGGGTTTGAGGAAGCTCGCCGTCTCGGGGCTGTCGGGAAGAAGCCAAAAACACGTCGCGCCGAGAACAACAGTCGCCAAGCCTTCAATGATAAAGATCCATCGCCATCCTTCAAGCCCTCCGATTCCATCCATCTTCTGGAGGACAAAGGCTGGAAGTCCCGAGAAGGCGCCTGCCATTGAGGCCGCACCTGGGCAAGTCAGCACGGTTTTTCGATGGGAAGCGAGATCAGACTCACTGTAAAAGACCGCCATGCGGGTTTGAAGCTCAAGTCTGCGATACCAGATGGTAAGACGGTAAGTAGCAGCGGGGAAGAATCCGGCTTCTGCGACACCGAGCTAACTGCTAAGTTAGCATTGAGTCCTCGAAGACAGCTGAGACGAGGATGCACATACCGCCGCTCTGGCACCGGCGAGGCCTGAAAAGTTCTTGACGATCCCCATGAAAATCATGACTGTACCCCAAGCGAGCGTCATAGCCCCGATCCAGATGGAAGGCGCGGTCGCCCATAATCCAACTGGACCCTTCGCTGTTCATCAGTGTCTTGTAGGCCTCTCTGCTGGAAAGGCCTAAGGCTTTTGCGAAAGAGAGGGCCTCTGCCGCAGCGACTACATGGATACCAGCGAGGTGCTGGTTTAGCCTATCGGAATGTCAGCGACCAGTTAGTGTGATTGAGTTGACAACCAACATCTTGATGGTGTTGGCAGACCCAAGGCTTCCGGTAGCAAATAGCCTTCCGGGAGCCGAAACCGCCTCTAACTCAGGGAGTATTCCGGCGATAGTGGCGTCGTCGCCGCCCAGCATGATCTATGTTGCTATGAGCATCAAGATGAGCTTTTGAGATATGGGAACGTACTGAAAGCCTCCCAGCCTTTGCACCAACGACGCCGCCAGAGACTGGACAATCTAGGACACGAATGTCCTCCCTCCCTGCAGTTTGTAGCCTCGCCTCAAGGGCTACAATGTATGCAGGAGGCAGAGTGCTGAACAGGCAGAGCGTGGCTGAGTTTGGCAAGGATGCGCACAATCCATCATTTCCAAAGACCAACGAGTCCACCTGCTCTCGGGTCGCAACCATGACAAAGAATTTGGCCTGGTGGCGACTGGCATCACCGATCGATGAGCATATCTGGCCTCCAAGAGCAGCGAATTTCTCAAGGGCCTGGGGACTGACATCAAATCCAGTGACGTCAAAGCCAGCTTTCAACAGATTCGATGTTATGCCAAACCCCATGGCACCAAGACCTGCAAAGCCGACTCGCCGTGTCTCCGGTTGCGTGACGACTGCCATTTTGCCGATTGTTGAGTCTATGAGAGGTCTGGGAGGTGTAGTCTTGCTCGTATAACCGTGCAACTGACCGCCTTATATCAATATCGGAGGGAGGAGAGTAGCTCGGCTGAGCCCCCCAGCAACGCTGATACTGCCCGCATGATGCCCGTGACCGGCAGCCGTGCTGACCCAGTGGTTCAAGGGACTCATGGGATGCAGCCGATGATACGAGTTTGCGAGGCAGGCGACCAATCACGAGGCTTAACGAGGTCTGGGGCAAACCTCGGCGAGGTTTGTCCAGATCCATGTCCATTTGTTCGGCGAAATTTATTGCTCCGAGGGGCTAATGACCACCCACTGTACCCACAACAACAATGGATCATCAGATGATAGTGCGGGTCGCAATCGCGGGGAAACGTCGAGATCAGCTCCGGCCGCTTCTCACGAGCGGGGAATTGGAAATGTGCGTGATAACTTAAGATGTCCGGCTCTGGCCCCACCGTTGCAGATATTCCGAGGCATCTTTAGATGGCAACAAACACAGAGCAACTGAGAATGTCCAAGAACCGCCTTATTCTCGGTCTCATGGCCATTGGTCCGGACCCCGGACAGGGTGCCCGAATCACTTCTCTCGACGAATACAAGAAATGTCTTGATTATCTCTCTCTTTAAAAGGATATAATGAGCTTGATACGGCCGCTGTCTACGTCGGCGGCAAGCAGGAGGGCTTCACTAGGGATGCCGACTTCAAGGGCCGTGGCTTCACCATAGCCTCCAAGATCATGCCCAAAAGTCCGCGAGACCACGCGCCGGATAAACTGCTCGCCACGTGGGACGTGAGCCTGGGCAAGCTGGGCATTGACTGCGCCGACATCTTCTATCTTCATGCGCCTGATCGGACGACGAGCTACGAGGAAACGCTCGCCTGCGTCGACAAGATGTACCGAGAGGGCAAGTTTAAGCAGCTAGGGCTGAGCAACTACGCGTCTTGGGAAATCGCTGAGATTGTTGGTATCTGTGAGCACAGGTTAGTGCTGACAGCCTATTGATGTCATCGGGGTGTTGCATCTCCTGTCCCTCTGCTATCTTCCACAGTGCCGCAAACCCAGTAGCCATGACAGCTAACAACTGGTCAGGGGCTTCGTGAAGCCAACGACCTATCAGGGCATGTATAATGCCATTAGTAAGTCTGACTTCTCGCAAAAGTTATCCAATATTAAACATGTGTCAAGCTCGCGCACTAGAAGTTGAGCTCGAGCCTTGCCTGCGAAAGTTCGGACTCTCCCTGGTAATCTATAACCCACTCGCAGCAGGTTTATTTTCAGGCAAATACACTAGCTTAGAGCAGCCGAGTGACGGCCGCTTCAGCAAAACTAGTAGCCTTGGGAAGTTGTATATGGTCCGCTACTTCAAACAGTCGACTCTGGATGCTCTAGCTATTGTCGAGCCGGTAGCCAAGGAACACGATATTCCCCTTATCGAGGTGGCTCTGCGGTGGTGCATCCATCACAGCAAATCGCAAACTCCATTGAAGGGAGGGAACGACGGTGTTATTATCGGTATCAGCTCATACAGCCAGGTGGTGCAGAACGTCGAGGCGTGCGAGAAGGGGCCGCTGCCTGATGAGGTTATTGAGGCACTGGATAAAGCGTGGGAGAGAACGCGAGGGGACTCGCCAACATACTGGCGATGATTTAAGTTGTTAAAATTGAAACTGATTTATTAAATATCTATACTGTTAATTATCTATTTAACTTTATCTCTTTTATATAATTTTTGTTAAAATAGAATCAGTCTATTAAAAGCTATTTTACTTTAATCTGTAAAAGAAATATTATATATATAATATAGCTTTAGCAGCAGTATATATAAAGCTGTATATTTAATATATCTAAATATTTCCTTAATATAATAACTTAATATTTAAATTTACTGTATTTTTATTATATATATTATAGTTACTAAAGCTTAAAGTTAAGTTTTAAGCTTTTTTTTTTCTATTTATTAAAATTCTATTTAATCTTTTTTATTTATTTTAGTCTTTATAAACTAAAAGTTATAAATTTTATAATTTAACTTAATACCCTCAGATTCTCAATATCTATATTAATATATTTAATTTATTTAAATTTACATTTTAGTTAGTATTCTAGCTAGCTATTATTTATACTATTTTTATATAATATAATAGCTTTTTAAATTAAAGTTTAAAAGCTTTATTATTATTTTTCTTAATAAATATTTTATTTTAATTATTTTAATTACTACTTTAAAAGTTTCTAGGTAATTTTAATAGAGTAGCCTTCTCTATTTAAATAAATAATAAATTAATATAAATAATTTAATTTCTCTATAAATAAAATTTATTAATATTATTAAATAAAGAATTATAGCTAAGAATAGTTAATATAATTTTTTATTAAATACTTAAATAATAAGTTCTATTTAGAGAAAATTCTAATAAATTAAAAATTTATAACTTTAAAGAAATTAAAAATATATTAAATATTTAATTCTTGTTATTTTGTTTTTAATATTATATTAATATTAAAAATAATTAAAATACCTTATGTATATATTAATATAGTTTTATAAAATTTAATAGATAATTAAACTAATTATAATAAGAATTAAAAAAGAATTAGGTAACAGAATTTCTCAGTAAATCCTTAGGAAGGCCTTTCTGTATAATTCCCTAGGACTTCTATCTGACAGCTTATTACCAGATCCAGCGTTCTGTGGCCGGTATTTTAAGTTAGGCAGTCTGAATCTATCAGTCCGGATCAGGCATGTTATGCCGCTATATAAAGTCTTATTCCAACAGTATCCTATCTTACCTAGTATTTACCTTAATATTGTTGTTGCAGGGTAGTCTCGTTGCAATTGAAACGCTGTACAGTCTCAGTATAATGAATTAATTCTAGCGATTTTAGGAGATTAAGAGCCTTATCAATCGGTGCTATAGTTGTAGTAATTATCAATTGATGTCGAGTGTGCGAAGTGGCGGTAATCCGGCAGATCACCAGATCCGCGCAGACAGAGCGAATAGTTAAATGTCCGAATGGGCGCAGTTTCTGTAGTTGAGGCCGAGTGCGGCACCCCAGAGATTTCCAAAGGATTCAGTAAACGAGATGTGCTGGCCACTGTGCATCCAGACGAGAGTAGGCACGAGCACGAGCCGTCAGAGGTACACGTATGTAGGTGGTCTTGAGGCCTTTCTGTCGTCCAACCAATTCTGGCAGCCAAAGCCGATTGTTCCAAATTTACTTGCCTTTGCGTGCGCCTTCGCTTCTATGGGGACGATTTTGTGATGTGATGAAGGCACCCGAACGTTCTCATACTTAGACGGAAACCTGTTACCAGGGCGTGATAGGTGGTGGCATCCGCATCACCAGCTCTCTTTACGAAAATGCGCAGGATGAGCTATGCTGCGATAAGAGCTTTGCGTCACATTGGCGGCTACGGTCACTGTCTGTATAGTCCCATTCTACTACGCTCACGAGCCTGAGGCCGTCCGTCTGCAGAACGCCCTGATTGGGATCAATAAAATGCAAGGATTCGGAATTGATAACAGGCCAACTCCGCCCTGTCATCTCACGTCGGCCGGTCCCGATAGTTGCCGTGAGTGGTTGGCGTCTGGGGTTCTCGTAAGATCCATACAAAGAGTAATGCGGATTGATAGGTGCATTGTTCAACTACGATAGCCACGTGATCTGATATCCTTTACACGTCACTTATGGTTAAATGAATGAATACATTTGCTTCTCGTCAGTCTGTTTTGCACGGCCTATTTGAGTTCTGACTCCGGCTTCTGGTCCCCGCTTCAATGGATTTAAGCGTATCCGAGACTCACGTCTTAAAACGTCGACATTCTTCAAATCAGATGAGTCTTCATCTCGGAATTTCTCACAAGAAACCACCCGTTTAACCGCCAAGCCTCATATTTAGCCGGATGGATATGATCGTGGCTAACTTTGGCTATTACTATCAAGTTTCACCGCCTTCGTCCGTTGGCGGAATGTCAACACTCCATGGTTGCGGTCTCTGGCCTACATAACCCTTGAAAATCATAACTCGTCACAATCTGAGGAGTTTAATATGTGATGGGGCGGGACAAGGGAGACTAGAAACCCATAAAGGCAGATTGGTGATGACTGTAGTGGTGATGCGTCCGCAATAGCAAGGGGGATTGAGACTGAGGATAGTAAAAATAAACAAAATAGACAAGACTGACGGCTACTAGACACGGTATCGTCCGATCAAATAGGTCACTAAAGAATGCCACAAAAAGAGGCCAAAATGACTGACAATGGAACTATCAAATGATCATGACTGAAGATGGTACTTGACAATGATCCTCATGTCGCGATGATGAAGGTGGTAAGCCTGACTTGCCACACCCAAACATTCCCCATTGAGAACCCTAAGACTGGCTAATTGGGGTGAACTAATAGTCTTAAACCAAGGCGGACCTTCTTGCTGAAGGCATCCCGCTGCAGTCTTATTCCTATCAGTGGTAAGGGTCTGACCAAAGACCAACTTCCCCAAAGACAGTAAATCCCCAACTCATTAAACCGTCTTATTGAGTACTACCTGGACCTTGTGAAAATCCGGCCACTCGGATAATTTCTTGATTTTGTTTCCGTCCTCTGTCATAGTGAGCACGAAAACATAATCCGTGCCATATGGACCTGCTTCCAATTGTCCCTCACTGCTACAAAGCAACGTGACCGTCCGTTTTTCCACATCTGTGTACATGTCATTGATGGTGATTTTGAATGTCTGTAGAAGCTTGAAGAAGCCTGCTGCCCGGTCGTAGGTCCGGAATCTACATTTAAGCGGTATCAGTGGTGAACTATTTTCCTCCTCACTAGAGACTGTCCTCTCTGTGTGAAGATGGCATCTACTTACTGTTCTCTGGTCATTGGAAATACCCCCTCGGTATCTGGATGAACCGTGTAGTGAATATCATCTGTCCATCTCGAAACAACCTGGTCCAATGAGCGGCTCTCTAGATCCGATATCCACCCCGCGGCAGTTTTTTCAAGAATTTCCCGAAGAGACATCATAAATTTGTGAAGAGAGTTGTTGTAAGTTTGGATGATACTAAAGGCTGGGTACATGACCGTCTACACACGTGTATTATATATGCCAGAGGACGTAATAAATCGGAAGGAGTCACCCAATATTGAGGTTTGGTCACCTTTCGCTTTCGCTTTCGCTTTCGGGGTCTCGGGTGAACAGAAAGACCCTCCTAACTATCCCTTTTGGTGCTAAATTTACCCCGACTTACCCAGCCCCATGAAACCTCTGGCCACTACGGAGTACTGTAGCAGGAAACTTCTTGCATTTGTCATCTAGATTACGGATTGTCCCAAGTAGGGAATTCCGCCTGGAATTTCCGGGCGGGGTTATTACGACTGAGTGGGCAGAGTGGAGTGGAGTGCGGAGCGGAGTGCGGAGCGGAGTGCCGCGCGGATGATAGAGTGGATGGCAGAATGAAAAATAGGTCCTTCGATTTGAGAATTAAAATGTATAGTATAGTATTTTAAAGGTTATTTTCAAGCTTAAGATACTGTAGCTTAAGTACTTACTTTTGTAATTTATACTATTTATAAGAATTACACAGCTTTTAATTAATATTATAAATATAATTTAAGTGTAGAGACTTTACTATTTTACCAGAATATATATTAGCAGTTATAGAAAATTAATAGAAGGAAGAAAGATAAAAACTTAAGTTTAATAATTATATTCTCTATTTAATTATTATTGAAATTATTCTGTTAGAAAAATAGCTTATTTTCTTTTTATAATTTTAACTAACTAATAATAGAAATAACTTATTTCTAGCTTTTAAAAAGAAGGCTTTTAAATTTACATTTATTTTTTAAAATAAAACATAGCTAATTTTACTACTTATAATGGAGAAAATATTATAAAATTAAAATATAGATTATAATATATTACTGGAGTTAACTGTTTAATTAGCTTAAGCTATAATAAATAGACTAAAAAGTCTATAGTTTTAAAGATATCTAAGATATATTAAGTATTTAATTCTCTCTATTTTATTTAAATATTATATTAATATTTATTACTATATTTAAATAAGCCGAATTTATTTAAATTATTTTTATATTAACATAATATTTAAAATATAAAGAATTAAAAACTTAATATATATTTAATCTTTTTAAAAAGTTATAAACTTTTTAAATTTTCTTTTAATTTCTTTTTATAGTATAGTTATTTTCTTATTATATATCTAACTTTCTAAATAAATTAAGAAAGTATAGTATGTATAAATAGTAAAATTAAATAATTAGATAAATATCTCTTAGGATGAAAAAGATAGAGAAAATTAGATAATAGTATATATCTTATATAAAACCCTCCTTCTAATAATTATATAGTAGCTTTAACAGTAAAAATCCTTAAGTATCTTTTTTATTATTAATATATCTTATCTAACCTTATTAAAAATAAGAACCTAATTAGTTATATATAGACTGTAGTAGCTTAATTAGCCTTTTAAGAAGGGGGTTTTAAGTTTAGCTTATTAAGGCTTTTATTCTAGAGGGTACTAAATTCCTTAAAATCTTAGCCTTAGTTACTATACCCCAGCTGGATTTAAATTGATAATTTCTATAAGATTTTAAGTATTTAACTGCTATACTATAGGAGTAAACTTTTTAAATTTAATTAGAAACTTTTTAAATTGAGCTTATTATTTAGATATTTAATTTAAATTTATATTAACTATTTTAAGCTATAATATCCTTATAAATAATATTTATATATTTAATTTATAGATAAATTAAATAATTTTTATTAGTTTATTATTTATTTAAATAGAGATAACTACTTTATTAATATTAATTAAAGTTTTTAAAGTTAAATAGCAAATTGAAAAATAGTTGAAATTTATTAAAAATATTAATAGAGATATATTTAACTTTTTATTTAAAAAGCTTTTATATTATATAAATATACTATATATTATACTACAGATAGTAAAATTATTAACTGTAAATAGTAAAATTAAAGTTAGAAGAGTTAAATTAAAGCTTAAAATAAAAACCTATATATAATAATCTTATTATTTAGCTACTATCTCTTCTATTACTAAATATAGTACTAACTATTTATCTTTATTATTTAAAAATACTATGTGGCTTTAATCTATTTAATAATATTAAGTAAAGTTAAAAAAAAAACTAAATACTATATATAATAGCTAGTTAAAACAGTAACTAAAAAGTAAATTTAAGTTTAAATAAAAGTAAATTTTAAAAGAATCTTAAAATATTATACTAAATTATAAAATTTTATAATATAGTATAGTTATTTTCTTATTATATGTCTAACTACCTATCTAAAAGTTAAGAGCTTTTAGTAGTATATATTTAGAGGAGGAACTAAAGGCTAAAATAATATTAAAAAAAACTAACAGTAGGAATAACAGTATAATAGGCTTAGTACCTAAGCCTAAAGTAATAGTAACTTAAAGAGATTAAGGTTTCTACTGTAGCAGTATTAAGGTATAAAACTTACAGCCCTAACTAACTCTTTGCAATGCCTTAATCTGTTGGAAAAGCTAGATTTTGGAAAAGGCTAAATCCCTATAGGATAAAAGCCCGACCTAGCTCTTTCGAATTGCGCTATAGCCCGGCGAGCCCTTACCGGACCTTAGATATGAGAATGGCCTCTTATACAATCTAGTAGGGCTAATTTAAGTAGATTAAAGTCTTATTTCTAGGCTGCAGATTGCAGCTTAACAGTCCGGCCTAAAATATATAGTAGAGGCTGAAATTAACCTATCTAGCTGTAAGAGGCTAGCCTATTTTAATATAGTATTAGCTTAGTGGATTACTATAGAGTAGATCCATCTAGAGGTGCTAGCTGTAAGACTAGAAAGAAATAGCAGGGCTACTCCTGCAGAAGACAGGTTTCTTAACAGTCTGTATAGCTCTAGCTGTTAGGTTATACAGCTGATAACTGATACAGTGCTAATTAACTTACAACTGAGGGATTAATAACTAGGTTGGAAACTGAGAGAATTTAGCTATCTCTAATATTGGATGTAAAGCTGGATGGAGGGATTCAGTAGAGGGGTTCTATAGAAAGAGGGGAAAATATATAACTAGATTTAAATCTAAAAATATATTCCTCTATTATACTCTTAAATTTAAATCTAAAAATATATTCCTGTATTATATATTCTTAAGTAAAGTAAATATATAATATAGAATATAAAACTGTAGATAAATAGAAATAGTAATTATTAAAGGCTTAATAAGCTCTTAATAAGTTTAGTAGTTCTTATTATTTAAGCTATTTATATAGAAGTTATTTATTTATTTTAGAGTTTTTTATATAGCTTAATATTCTAAATTCTTATTTTTATCTTAAAGTTCTAAATATAAATTAAAATAGACTGTTTTTTATCTAAACTATTTAAATTCTTACTAATTTTTTTATTACTTTTAAAAGTTAGCTTTTCTACTAAATAGTTAGCAGTAAATTAGTAATTATTTAAGTAGAAACTAATATAGTAATATATATAATAAGTAAGTAAGCTAAATAAGTAAGTAAGCTATAAATCCCAACCTTTAAAATTAAAACTTTAATAAAAAAGTAATAACACCTTAAATTAATTAAAACTAATTACTATACTCTTCTTTAGAAGTCTTAATAACAATCTAATAGGTTCTTATATTATAACCAGCCTTTCTATAAGTTCTATAGTATCTTTCCCTTAGTATTACTAACCTTCCTTAACTACTACTTTTTGACGATTCAGCCTGTACCTATATATTGATATCTATTTAATTAATTACTTCTCTTTCTTTCTCTATAGTTATCTTCTCTCTATTCTATAGGTAGGTTCTTTTTGCTCTATACTACTTACTAAGAGTCTTATTTACCTATTAAAGGATTTAGTTTTTAGACTTTAATAATACTATTTAATATATTATTATCTTTATTCCCTTAGAAAATAACTTAAGTATCTTAAGGATAGATACTAAAGAGCTACTTTAATATCTTTTTATTTATCTTTTAAGATATTTAAACTGCAAACTAGCCTTAAGTACTATCTTTAGAATCTTTAAGATCTAAAAGTTAGAAAGGCTGACCTTTTTTACAGCTAGTATTAAAGTCTGTAGCTATATATTAAGCTTTAATATAATATTTTTTTAGGTTTAAGGGAATAATTCTAGCCTCTTAGAAATCTCTTTTAATATTATTTCTTATTATAGTAGCTTTATAGGCAGTATAGGAGGCTAGAAAGAACTTAATCTTTAAAATATAGATTATAAAATATCTAATTAATTACTTAATTACTTAATTATAGGCTATTTTAAATAGCCTAAAGTATCTAATATTAAAAGGCTAGAGTAGATAAAATAAATAAAGCAGTATATAAAGTATAATAATATTATTCTCTTTATAATATTTCTTAAAGTTAATAGAGTAGTAACTTTTATATCTATTAAGAATTAGAAGATAATAGTAACTAGTTAATTAATTCTTTATATATTAATTAAAGTACTTAAACTACTTAAGATCTATTTTATTATTAGTCTAGCTATTTTAAGTTATTATAATAGCCTAATTACCTAAAAAGTTACTTTTTTAATACTAGCTAGTAAGATAATATTAGTCTATAACTACAATAAATAGCTAGATTGTTTAGCCTTCTATATTAATTGCCTAAATAACTGTAATTTATTTTTAGTTTTTAAACTAAACTAATTTTAAGTTTCTATATTTATTTATACCTATAATAACTATTCTGCTTATAATTATACTTATTATAAAGCCAGTCTTATTAAAGTTATAAATATCAGCTAGATTAATACTATATTTTGTAATTATATTCTCTATAAGCTAGAACTAATTATAAATAATAGTTAGATCTTTATAGTTAGCTCTTTAATAGTTATATTTATAAAAAAAAAATTTTAAGGTCTAGTTATTACCTAATAAAGTTAGAAGCTCAGTACTTACTAATAGATAATATATTACAGTTAGTAAGCAGTTAGTTAGCTATTTCTTTAATACTATATAGTTATAGAGAAAATCCTTATAAATTTAAGTTAAAGATAAACTGAATAATAATCTACTCCTTTAGATTAAATAGCTTGTATAATTTAGAGATAGTATTATATTAAGACAGTATATCTTTCTGCTAGTGATATAAGGTAGTATAATCTATATTATAGATTTCTATAGTACTTTAGATACTTAATTTTGGGTTATTTTAAAGGGCTTAAAGAGTAAGAAGAATATTTCCCTTTTTATTTAATTAAGATATCTTTAGTTATTAAGAATTAATTAATTAATTAAAAAGATAAGAGATTAAGAGATTTTTAGCTTATTTATTTATTTAGCTTACTTACTTATTATATATATTAATCCTTTTTATTATAGTAAAAGTAGATAATATTAATATAGAAACAGTTTTTCTTTTTTTTTCTATTAATTTATTTAGTAGCTAGTAGCTATAAGAAATCTCCTTAAACTAATTATTATAGTATTTAGAATCCCTCAATAAGGGAACCTAATATTTGAATTTACTGCATTTTCGTTGTGCACATTACAATTGCCAATACCCAAGTTTGGGTTTCAAGCTGCTTTTTTTTCCATCTGCCGGAATCCTATCTAACTTTTTCGCCCCATTCTAACCTTAATGTCTAGAGTCACAAATCCAACAACCCAACCTCCAGAACGCCCCAAGATCCCCAACACCTATGTTGACCCAAGTCATCCGAATCCGCCCTCTAGCCAGCGCCCTAGCTGGCTATCATCCGCACCACCTCCACGCAGCGCAAGAGCTCCTCGAACCAGGGCTCAAAAGTCTTTCCGCCTACTTCGTTGATAAACCTTTGCCCCCTGTCATCTTGGTTGCCGTCTTCAAAGGCTCTGGCTAAATCCAGCAGAGCGGCCTTCTCTATCCGGATAAAGCTAAGGTCGATACCAATAACTCTATTTCCTTGCAAATCGACTCTATCGCGATCATCCAGAAACAAGTTGCATCCAAATATAGCCAACGCGATCCGTTGACTTGTATTCAGTCGCAATATATAGTGGAATGAATAGTTTAAAAGCCTATGCTTTTTAAGGAATTTTCGATGTGCTCTATATTTCGCCCTTTCTGTATTGTCTTCAGGATTGTAAAGATATCCAATGCTGTATCGATATTCAGTTTTATATTATTGGGATACTGGGCTGGTCTCGTGAAGGGCTTTGCGGATAATTGCTATAATAGAAGTTGAAATTGGATAATAGTTAGAAGGGAAGTTAGCCTCTTAACGACAGGAGATATCTCTCTTATATCTTATTGCTCGGAATAAGGTTACTATCTTAAGGTTGTTACCTACAGACAGTAAGATTATTAACTGCAGACAGTAGGGTTAAAGTTAGAAGGGTTAAATTAAAGCTTAAGGTAATAACTAGTGTGTAATAACCTTATTATTTAGCTATTATCTCTTTTATTGCTAGGTATAGTACTAACTGTTTATCTCTATTATTTAAAAATACTATATAGTTTTAATCTATTTAATAATATTAAGTAAAGCTAAAAAAAAAAAAAAAAAAAAAAAAATAGTATTTAGAATTTTTTAATAGATAGAGTTACTCTACTAGCCAGTTAGCTAGTATTTAATAAATATTCAGTATATATAAGTTAGTTAGTAGGTATATATTAATTCTATTAGCAGTTAGAAAAATAAACTGTAATATATCTCTATAGTTTTTTAGCCTTTAGAGTTAGATTTCTTAGTTTTTAAATAGAGATC
The DNA here is from genome assembly GCA_002991585.1 of Ilyonectria mors-panacis. Classification (NCBI taxonomy): domain Eukaryota; kingdom Fungi; phylum Ascomycota; class Sordariomycetes; order Hypocreales; family Nectriaceae; genus Ilyonectria; species Ilyonectria mors-panacis. The sequence goes on along the minus strand of PPHJ01000086.1, from coordinate 225,356 downwards.
TTTATCTATTAGATTTCTTATTATACTTTTAGCTTTAAACTGTAATAATACTAATAGATTAAAATTTTATTATTTTCTATTAATACTATACTAAAAGCAGTATAACTAACTTTCTATTCTTTATAGTAGTCTATTAGTAACTATTCAGTATATTATTATAAGCCTAAAAGCTAGTTTTATAGCTTAACTTTTCTCTATTTAGAGTCTATATACTATTTCTATAGAAAGTTAGTAAAGTCTTTCTATATAGATTTTAATAAGCTATTAGTATATACTTATTAATTGGTTTATAGACTGATATACAGTTTAATTATAGTCTAATTAATCTTTTAAGGCTCTATAGCTATAGAGTAAAGTTTATTACTATTTTAAATTGCTTAAATTTAATTATCTATCTTTATATTAATTATGTCTTTCTACAGTATACTATAGGTATATTAAAAGAGTTATTTATATTTCTTAAGAGGCCTAATTTCTAATTTCTTAATTAGACTCTTAATAATATATATATCTATTATTTAAAATATTAATTTACAGTCTGTTATTAAGTAGCTATAGCAGCTAGAAAAATCTATATTAATAAGTTTTTAATATAAAGTTATTATTCCCTTAGTAAGTATCTATTATAGAACCAGTATTATATAGGTCTTTTATCTCTATATAGACTCTATAATTATTCTTATAATAGCTATTATAATAGGGGGTTTCTTTAAGAGCCTAATAAACTAAAGATCTATTAGTTAGAGTAATAAAAGTCTATTAAGTCTATTAAATTCTTAGGGAGCAGTTAGAGGTCTATTTCCTTTAATCTATCTTTTATATCTTTCTTAGAATCCTAAGAATATTATTTTTACTTCTAGTTATCTGCAGAAGTATTATTTTCTATAGCTATAATTATCTGAATATCTATTGCTATATTAGAGTCCAATTTATAAGGAGTTAATTTAGAAGTCTTTAGTTAGTTACTAAAAGCTTAATAGCCTCTTACTCTCTTTTATATTTTCTGTATTCTCCTAAGATATACTAGTATTTAGTAGGATGTTAAAGTAGAAGAATTATAAAAGTTAGTCTTATTAGGGTAATTTAAAAAGAGCAGAAAGAGTAGATTTATAGTATTAATAAAGCTTCTACTTATTAAGTTCTTAATAAGAGCTTACTATACAGTTTTAAATACTCTTTAGATAGTTAACTAATAAAGAGCTAACTTTAGAGTTAGATTTAAGGGCTTAAAAGGGCCTAACTCTTATATATAATATAGTAAATTTAAATATTAAGTTTCCTTATTAAGAGGAAAGTATATATTATTATTTAAATATTTTCTATTTTATTTATTTTAAGATATTTTTATCTTAATATTTTAAATTTACTATTTATAAAGTATTATTTTCTTTTAATTTATATAGATTGTTAGATTTACTATTAAAACTATTATTTAGATTAAAATATTAATAGAGAATATTTATAAAGAAAAGCTTTCTATAATAAAATAAAAATAAGCTCTCTATAATAAGATAAAAATAAACTTTCTATAATAAGATAAAAATAAGCTCTCTATAATAAGATAAAAATAAGCTTTTTATAATAAGATTAAATACTTTCTGCTTAAGGCTATATTACTTTCTAATAAATAGAAGTAATATTCTTATATTTCTCTAAAGATTTATTAAGTAATTAGAAAATATCTAATAAGAAACTAATTTCTTATTTAAATTAAAAAAATTTAATTAAAAGGCTAAAATTATTAATTTAAAATAATGTATTCTATATTATTTATAAGATAATAAAATAATAAGATTAAACTAACTATTATAGAAATTATAACTTAATAGCAGCTAGATAAAGTATTAGAGTATATAAAGTAGATTCTTATACTATAAATTCTTCTATAAGTAAACTTAAAATAGATATAACAGCTAGATTAATTTAACTATTAAAGAAAGAGCAATCTAAAGACTATTTAATACGAGGTTAGAATATATAAAAAGAACTCTTATATTACTTTCCTTTTATAAAGAAACTTAAAAGGGATATGATAATTAAACTAATCTAACTATTTAATAAAAATTAAACTAAAGACTATTAGTAAAGAATTAAAGTATATAAGAAAAACCCTTAGACTAAAGATAAAACTTAAGATAAAACTAAAAATAAAATTAAAAATAAGATTAATTAGCTAATTAAATTACTTATAAATTAAGACTTTAAAATAAAACTTTAAAGAGAAAGAAATAACTACTGCCTTTAGTATAATCTGTCTGACTAACTATATAATAAATACTTAATATATAACTACTAAATATTTAACTGCCCTCTAGAATAAGAAAATGCTGTTAGATAAGGAATATAAGCTCTTAGTAACTAACTGTTAAGCTGACTGTATATAAGTCAGAAAGAGACTGTAGTATTAAGTAGGAGGTTGTAACTCTTTTTTCTATAGGATTTTAATAAGAATAATAGGACTTAGGACTGTAAGCCTTAGGATGAGGCTTCTAAGAGGGGGGGATAATTATAAGAGTTAGGCCCTCCTGAGCCCTTAAATCTAACCCTAGGGTTAGCCTCCTATTAGTCAGCTATCTGAAGGGTATTTAGGACTGTGCGGTGAGCTTTTATTAAGGACTCAGTAAGTAGAAGCTTTATTAATACTATAAACCTGCTCTTTCTGCTCTCTCTAAGTTACTCTAGTGAGACTAACTCTTACAATATTTTTATTATATATATTATAATTGCTAAAGCTTAAATTTAGGTTTTAAGCTGCTTTTTCTTTATCTATTAGAATTATATGTAACTTTTTTAATAGTAGAATTAAAGTTATAAAAGTTTAATTAAAGCTTAAAGTAAAGATTAATATATAATAACCTTATTATTTAGCTACTATCTCTTTTATTATTAGATATAATACTAACTGTTTATTTCTATTATTTAAAAATACTATATAGCTTTAATCCATCTAATAATATTAAGTAAAGCTGAAAAAAAAACTAAATATATATTTTTATATAAATTCTTCTTTTAATATTTATTTAGTAGCTTATATAATTTTAATTTTAATATTCTTTTTCTTAATATTCTTATTTTATTTAATCTTATTAAATTAATAATTTAATTAGTTATATATAAACTGTAATAAATGAACTAACTTTTTAATAAAAGAGTTTTAAATTTAGCTTCTTAAAGCTATTATATTAAAAACTAATAAATTTCTTAAAATTTTAACTTTAATTATTATTTCTTTATTTATATTTAAACTAATACATTACTATAAAATCTTAAATATTTAACAGCTATACTATAGAGGTATAAAATTTATAATAAAATATAAATATTTAAATATTTTTCTTTTTAATTAAAGTTTAATAAATATAAAAAATAGCTTAAAACTTAAATTTAAGTTTTAATAACTATAATATATATAATAAAAATATAATAAATTTAAATATTAAGTTTCCTTATTAAGGGAATTCTCTAACTATATAGCTGTAAAGTTCCTCAGTAAATCCTTAGGAAGGCCTTCTTGCGTAATTCCCTGGGACTTCTTGTCTGACAGACTTTCGCTGTGTCTTATGTTGTTATGTTCTTCTGTCCGTTATGCCCCCAGGCTTATTATAATACTAAGTGAACCACTGTATTTCTTCTGAAGACTGTCGCCAGTCCTGGGGCCTAAGAGTGTCAGTACTAGTGGGTATCAGTCCCAGGGGTTACATGATGTTACTAGGTGTCAGACGGAGGGATTCAGTCCGGCTGGAATAACTAAGACAGCGGGGGTCTCGAAGACTGTAGATAAGGAAAATTCCGCGCCGGTTAAGATGATTAAAAATACAGTCAATCCATTAGTTACAACGACGTTATTAAGGTCGTGATTTTTATCAATTAAAGCAGCCTATTTTGGCATCATTAAATCGTATATTTCGCTGTGTAAAAGGCACCCAACTCAGGCCGTCAGACCCCTATTACGGAGTCACGAGATGTGACGCTAGGTAGGTCCCCTAGTACTGCCGGTTCGGACCTGTTACGGGGGATATATGTCTGAGACGCATTCCACTGTGCCCGATGATGCGTCTTCCTTTTGGCACGGTGGTCTAGCTATTATATCAAGGCCGCCCGGTCTGAAACTGGGTCGTGACACTTAGCAAGAGCGGGTGAAACTGATGCGTATCTGTGTAAACAGCTGAATCAAGTGAGGATTTCAGCAACTTTAAATCTATAACATATTCATGCCGTCTTAGTTGCGGCTTCGCTCAACCTTCGCAGAGATGCAGCTTGACCTTGACAGAATCCCAGTGCCTGTTCTCGGAGCATATCAGCATGCTCTGGCGGGACAATCTCGGCGCCGGACACCCATGTAATGATGGTTGTTTTTCTCCGACTCGGAAGGGTGCAGTTGCACCGCCGCAATGACACCCGTCGCTGGACTCCGGTTCGGCTCAATAACTTCATACTTCAACTTATACAGTATCGAATCGCACTCTAAGATCCGCTCGTCGAAAAAGACATCGCCGAAATACACTCTTCGTATGGCACCCTTTCCGTACCCTTCCAGGACTGATGATCTCGTACACCCTGGTATCAGGATTCTTTCCGCTCCGATAGCGGAAAGAAATGGCCAGATCTCATTTGCCGGGGCATCAATCGTCTCCTTAATCGAGGCAAGCACCGTTCTGCCTTCGAGGTCATCTATCGACATGATGAAAGGTCCCTAGGGAGCGAACTTAAGTTAGTAAGCGAGAGATCCCTTCTGGAGTCAGTATCCCCAGTGAGTTCTTACGTTGTGATATGTAGTAAAAAGGGCTTGATGTGCGAGGAACTCGTCCTTGTATGCTTAAATTTTCTGCGCCTGTTCTCTGCACTCTCCTGATTTATCTTTGGAGGAGATAGACTGATTTGTAAGCTTCGAGCGGAGAAGATGGGAAAATGACGTGGAGTGCATGATCTAGCTAGATAAATTACGCAAACTCCGCATGCTCGGATAGATGGTGGACTCGGGCTAGTCTTAGACTACAGAGTCCGAAAGCGAGACCGATCTCTTAGGCCCACCGCCGCACCACCACTTACATGACCAAGCCGAGTACTTAGACTACGTCACAGTATCTTCAGCTTTTCTATCCTTAGGTCCCTCGGGTTCTTAGGATCACTCTTTCTTGAACTTGTAATCAACCTCATCAAATCCCGCAGCCTCAGCCACTGGCCGGGCACAGTTACCATGACCTTCAGCACGAACACTAAAAATGTTGCTCTCATTTTTGGGGCTTCTGGCATAGCAAGTAAACGTCTTTTCTCATTATCATTATCTAACAGGGTCTAGTCCGGCTGGGCTTTGATGCGTGAATGTCTGCGGTATCCGTCGAAACAGACATTTTCTCGTGTTATCGGCCTGAGCAATCGGCCTCTATCTCGGAGGCAGCACATGTTCCAGATGATCCACGACTTGAAATCCACTCGGGATTGGATCTCACCGATGGAAATCAAACCAACGAGAAGCTAGGGTCTATCCCTAACATAGGAGATGTAACGCATGTGTACTTTGTTGGTGAGTTTAGGCCCACTTCCGGTCTTGGTTCTAGGATAGACATAATGACGTCTTTAATAGTATATACTGGTCATGGTGGCGACCCAAAGGAAATTGTCAAGCTCAACGCGGCAATTGTCGATAATACTTTGATAGCACTCAACAAGCTCTGTTTAAAGATAGAGTTCTTTGTATTGCAAACCGGCGGAAAGGTAAGCTAGTAAACCTCAGACTATAATAATACTGTTTCTAATGCTCAACAGGGCTATGGTACAGTCGGGGCCGGATGGCCGCCTGCGCCTTGGAAAGAGGACCTCCCTCGCATGCCAGAGCCGTACGCATCTGACATATTCTACTATGCACAATACGATGTGGTGGCGAGACACGCTGCAGAAAGCTCATGGAAGTGGTCCGAAATCAGGCCGTCTTATCTCGTATGTGCATCCCTCTGTAGAAAGCAGAGCAACCTACAGTTGTCCCTAACGCCTTTGCCGTGTCATAACGACTAATATTTCATTTATCAGCCTGGATTTGTCCCGCACCATAATGCTATGAATATAGCACAGTCTCTTGGGCTCTACCTATCCTACTTTTGCTCGAAGAACGGTACTGGTAGCAAGTGTGTGTTTCCTGGATCTCAAGAGTCCTTGACAGCACTGCGCACCGAGTCCTCGCAGGATTTGATTGCCCATTTCCACATCCACGTTTCAATGCATGCGGAACTGACGGACGGACGCTCGTTCAATATCGGAGACGGTGACCCGGTCTCGTGGGAGGTAACGTGGCCAGTGCTCTGCAACTATTTTTGGCCTCGAGGGAGTCGGCCCCTCATCGAAAGCTGAAGGGGAGCTTTATGGAATTGAATGGCTCATGGCTCAAAAGGATTTGTGGCCTGCATGGGTTCAAGAAAATGGTCTCAGAGAGAAACGCTCTAGATGCCATGCAGTGGGATATCCTTGGCGTATGCCTGTCTCTTCCGATGCGGATAGACTTCGACCTGACGGCATCTCGCGAGATCGGCTTTCAGGAAACCTTGGGGCCTGGTGAGGGTTATATACTAGCGTTCGATCGGCTGCGGGAAGGGAGGTTTTTACCATAGAATAGGATGGAATGCACTTCCTTGCGACATTAGCACCTTTCCATAGGCACCTTTGTCTCCACGCAAAGGACCTTACCTCCAACTGAGATATCTTACACACTATGTACTATAACCTACCTCTTTTTATATTTCTCCGAGACGGGAGACTGGCCATCGTGGCCTGCTTGAGAGTGGTATGCCCAGGACTGAAGATGCGTACTTTCCGACCGTCGACTGAACTGGGACCACTCACATGATCGTGGTGAACTCGATATTCTGGAGCTACACATCGACAGATGGATCCATCTGAGGGGGCTCTAGCGAAGTTACCGTCAGGCCAACCCATCCGGCTCCGGGCTCGGGAGGCGGACGAGTCGAGCATCCTGAGGCATCGGCGCGTCTCCCGGCCAGGGTTCGGAACAAGCCTACGTGCTCTGTCGAATGTAATAGAAGTTGTTAAGACGGACGGATCGGCCCCGGTGTCAGCAGACCTTTAAGCTTCGTGCACAAGACAAGCGGCCGTACCGGTCCCGGGGACACAGCGCGCCGCAATCGAACATCATATGGCAGACATAGGTTGGGTTAGTGGACAGAGTGCTGGTGGCCGTGCCGGCGTGGCGGCTGCTCTGCGACCTGACATGGTCGACCGCGTTTCGAAGACGACTTGCGATAACGGGAAGTTGGTCCTGGGGTTGCCGGTGGGCCGTAGCGCCGTGGTCGTGACCAGAAGGCAACGGGGGAGTTGGTTAACGTTGTGCGTATCACCATTTTCTCGCCCAACTGGGGCCAAGGTTCGGTGGTGGAGCAGGTTGGTCAGGAATCTTGGGCATGACAGGCGACCTACTACCATTTGTGGGCCGACTTGATGAGGGCCTCACGGGCCGAAAGATATTTAGCAAAAGGGAGAGTGGCGTATCTGAACCCGGAGAGTGCATCTCGGCTGGGTTCTCTGGTGAAGGCATGGTCTGGGCCTGGCTTTCAGGGATGGCTCTAGGCATTATGATGGCCGGCAGTGAGGAGGAGGATCTGCCGGAGGTTCCCGGGAGGCCGGGCGGGAAGTTGGCGGAATGGTTCCCTAAAGAGCTGTCGGTGACGAGTGCGAGAATCCGAAGTGCAGATGTATCCCACCTAGCGAACTAGTCGTAACGGATAGCCGTTCCCAGCATTCAAAGATGCCGTAGACCCTTGAGAGGGTTAAATATTAGTATAGGGCACTGTCCTAGGCATAGTAAATTTACTACTTCCTTCTGGTTTCCAATTTCCTGTCTCTCGCCGGGTAAGGCTCCCCCCCCCCCTCTTTTATTTTTGGTGTTGCTCTCCGTCGCTTGCTAACCGTCCCATTTCCCCCCCGAAGGATCTGGGCCTCCGACTTCAAAAGGCAATCTGGTGCATAAATCCACACGCGGCCTTCGATAGGTGCTTAACAGCGTTAATAATTGACGTCGGGAATCTTCCTTGGTGACGGTTATTCGGCCTTTGATAAGGTCGGACTGCGATATACAAGGCACGGAAAGTACTATTAGGACGGCGTAATAAGATCTTGTGAGGGATTGATAACGATCCTCCAGACGTGGCCCTCTCGTCCCCCTCTAGCGATGAAGGGCGGCGATATTCCTCTCGGCCTCCGTAAGATTCGGTGTCCGCTTGTGAGCGGGGTCGGCATCCGCCTGTTAAATCGGCATCCGCGCACCTTTCTCGGCATGACGGTCACTACATTCTGGACACTCCGGAAGACCGATCGTGGTGCAATTGATTCCTGCGTGGAAACAGAGGTATTGGATGTTGCCCATGTGAAACGTGGTGCCATCGAGGTCGAGGGTCACCGGCATTACACAGAGTATCCTCGCCATTGTGTGTATCGGTATCACTCTGGATATGTGGCCCATAGCTTGAGATGTTTTAGTCCAGACCGGGTCTGCTTTAACCTAGATTGCGCCATCCATCCAATTAACTAAGTTATCGAATTTCATTTTTTTTTGTTTCAAGGTGGCTTTCCCGAGCACACTACCGAGCCCTCACATCTGAACAGGTTGTGGTGTGTTGGTTATAAGCCTCTGGCCCATACTCAAGAGAGCCTCAATTGCTACTGGAGGGTGATCTGAAAGGAACACACATTCCCGCATATCCCCTCGTGACTATTCCCCGATCATCAATACCGATCAAGAGTAGAGAGTCAGACGATGTTGATGGAACTCGCCGTCTAAGAATGTAGCTTTGTTCGTCCGAACGGACGGCCGAGCTCCATCTTATAAATCAGCGTCCCCGAAAGCATGCTTGGTAATATACAGTATTGCTCTAAGTGTTTAACACACATGCCTCACGAAATATCCATAATCATTTCGAGCTCATATCAAGATGAACAGGGGATACCTTGTGATCTACTTTTTAGAATTTTCAGCTTTCAATTAAACCAGTTAAACCATTGCGAACAAGTTCTAATTATTAAGCCGCAGAGTAGATAGTCCCGAATTTGCGCCTCGTGCGTACTCCGCACTGCGGAGACCATGGGAACCCGAGACCCCGAATCTGGACCCCGAGACCGACGCTAGAGCAACGGCAAACCTAGAGAATGAGACCAATTCGAGAATAAACGGAGGAACTGATTGCCGGATGCATGATCTACCGCCGAGGAGACACTATGAAGAATGAAGAATAAATACAGTCACCTCGTCGTCCAAGACTGCCACAAAGCTAACATCAGAAGCCAAGCTTGATCAGAGATATTACATTGAAAATGAAGGTAGCAATTGCTGGAGCAGCTGGAGAAACCGGCACGACTATTGTGAATGGTCTTCTGGCGTCAAACTCGACGAAATTTGTATTATACACCATCTCTCGACTTCCGTCAGTATAATGCTAACATATCCAATAGGAAGTGACAGCTCTAACTCGGCCGTCTTCGTTGCAGAAGCCAGAGGTTCTTGAGCTCAAGCGGAAAGGCGTTCATGTGGTTGCTGCCGATCTTGATGGCCCCGAGGATCAGCTTGCAAAGCTCCTGACGGGAATCGATGTGCTGATCGCGACTATGAACGCGACTGGTCTGATGAGCCAGATACAGCTCGCAAATGCTGCGAAAGCTGCAGGCGTTAAACGTTTCGTGCCGTGTTTCTTCGCGACAGCTGCGCCTCCTAAAGGAATGCTACTACTACGAGATACGGTAAGATAAAAGTTGATCAACCTTTCGCGAAAGTTACTAAAAAAAAAACAGAAGGAAGATATCCTCAATCACGTTAAGAAGATTCATCTTCCCTACACTGTGATTGACGTCGGTTGGTGGTATCAAATCAGCTTTCCTCGCCTCGCTTCTGGTCGAATTGACTACGCCACAACCTTGCCGGTGGAGTTTATTGCTGGAGATGGCAATACCCCTTCTGCATTGACGGATATGCGGGATGTTGGAAGATATACTGCACGCATTATCGCAGATGATCGGACTCTGAATCACATGGTGTTCGTCTATTCGGAGATACACTCTCAGAATCAGGTCTTTACACTACTGGAAAATCTGAGTAATGAATCGATCGAGCGAGTTCACGTAAGTTCAACTCTGGATTTGAAACCATGAGTTCAATACCGGCTAACTATACTCATTGTAGTTGAGCAAGGAGGCCATAAAATCCGTTGCTACACGGGTTTTGGGTTCTGACGCGATCCAGAATGCCGTAGAGCACCGGCAAGTGATCTTGCATCAGTACTGGTACTCAATGGGGATTCGCGGCGATAATACTCCCGAATACGCTCGCTATCTCGGATACCTCGACGGCAAGGAACTATATCCAGACTTTGAGGGAATTTCCCTTGAGGCATATTGTCGGGAGCTCATTGACGGGAAGGCTACGGGTGTATATGAACGTATGAGGAGTGTCATCGCCGAAGCCCAATCCCACACTCAAGAGGAGTAGCACCAGTTTCGCGAGGTGGGTTCTCTTCTCAAGCAAGTCCAGTATGCTTAGCAGAGCTTGGGTTGAGTGAGCGAATGAGAAGGATCGAGGCAATAGCTTCTCTGAACCTTCTCGGTGTCTGAGCCATGGGAGGTAAAGATTTTGGTCGGCAAAGGAAATGTGTGCTTCAGAATCCATTTCTGAAAAAAGAAATTCCAAAAAACTCCATTCAGTTAATAACTAGAGCAGCGAATACAGTTTCTAGCAACGATTGTGTCTCGTCCACATTGAATAGCATAACCCCTAAACGGACCGGAGGACATCAACTGCGAGCTTGTGACGACCTGCTGCATGATGAAGTCTCTGCATGGGCAACACGTCCCCGGGATCAGAGAACATCACAGTTAAACTCCTCCGAGCTGTGTGGCATATCGTTGGAACACATATCCGCCGCCTATGCGAAAGATGTCTTCTGTATCCGTAGGCCACCACCCGAAACCCCTTCAGGTAGCAGAGGTTATCATGATTGCTATGCGTTACAACACGGAGAAAATGATGATATTGAGGGGCCAAATAGGCTATTGCAATTAATGATAGTTACGACCCTAATTCGGCTGCTATCACAGACTCCGTTCGTAATGATAATGATGTCTCTGTCTCAAGCCCCCGCCCCCAGCGCGGCCTCCGCCACTACACTACTCCTGTATGGGAACACCACCAGGCGGCAGTTGGCTAATGTGACTAACGAGGCGAGCAAATGACTGATGAGATTTTAAGAAGCCCTATTCCAGCCGGTATAATATCGACGCGCGAGTCGTCGCCTCGATAGATGTTCTCCTCTTCTCAACGCCTCCCTCATATAATCCTGCTCTTTGGTCTCTGAAGCATCCCAAACAACCCCTACTCTAGTGATCATGCCGTTCGGAATCATCGATGTGCGCAACGATGTGCCGCTCACCGGGACGGAGCTTCTCATTCGTCATAATCGACCGGAAGGCATTGCAGATGGCGACATTAATCAGAGGCAGCTGAAGCGCGTTATGCACAGAGTATGCCGCCTTCCTCCTCAGGAGACCCCGATCTCCTCCTAGCCTAGCAAGCAGGAATGGCTAACAATAGCTCTTTTAGGGAATCGAGATTATCCTTATTCCACACCCATCGGACAATGATCCCAACGACCCCCTAGTGAGATATTCCCATGTGCTCCTATTGATAGCATTTAAGGAGGAAACCTAACGGGAGTACTACAGCTATGGCCGATATGGAAGAAGGAAATAGACTTCGCGGTACTATCTATGAACAACATCATCTTTGCAGCCGTGCCGGCTCCACTCCTGGCGGCTGCAACATACGCTGTGTCCGTTATTCTGAACGTGTCCATAACCAAAGTATCTCAACTTTCGGGCTACTAGCTGCTCATTGTAGCTGTCATAGGGTTTGTTATCCTCCCCTCCCTGGGAATAAATCCATTACAAGCCTCTCAGGTGACATGTTCTACCTGCACGAGCGCGGCTTCCGTACCGCCTTGACCGTCGCCACGCTAACCTGCTCGACATCTCTCGTCTCCATCACCGCGGGTGTGCTGACGGAGCAAAGTGGCTGGAAAACTGTCTTCATTGCCGTCTTGCCCTTTAATGTTGTCGGTTTGCTCGGCGCCATCTTCTTCCTACCTGAGACCCAGTACCGGAGATCACTCCCGGTTGCAACGGATGGAGTAGATGCCGGCTGCACGAACTCCACAAAATCGGATGGGCAAGAGGTTTCCGTCATCCACAACAAACAAGCGCCGACGACCAAGGCAATGATTAGGTACTGGGAGGGCCTGATGTCTTGGTCGGGGACCTACTCGGACAGGTCGATCCTGATCCTCGGACAGGTCGATCCTGATCCTCCTGGGCGATATCTTCATCAACCTGATCAACCCGGCCGTCATCTGGATCTTGCTGGTCAGCGGGGTCATCATCTCGCTGTACGTGGGCACGGCGTACATCACGGCACAGACCTGCACACCGCCCCCTTACCTCCTCACCGTCTCCCAGAACGGCTACTTCTACGCTGGCAGCTTCATCGGCGGTGTTCTGGCTTCTGTGGCGGGGCCCATCTGCGACTGGATGACGCGGTTACTGTCGCGCCTGAGTGGAGGCGTCTTCGAAGCCGAGTTCCGAATCCCCGCCAACATCATTAGAATAATCTTCTCTGCGCTTGGCTGGTTCATGTTCATGTGGGTCGTTGATAACCCACGGCCAGATGGGTATTCCCTCGGCGCATTCTTCTACGGTGTGGCGTGCGTTGGGTGCTCGTTCCCGGCGACTGTTCCTTTCTTGTGCTCTTTTATGTTGGATACGGTAAACGACACAATCAACCCCAGTGGATCTAGAAAGGCGTCATGCGGTATAGATCTGGGTATGAGGATCCTGCCGTCTCCACCTACCGCCCTTCCTTCATTGTGCAGTCACAGTTGTCGATGGCTATCTTGATTCGCTTGAAGAGGGGGGACAGTAGGGGCGAAGGAGTCTGTGTAGTCGGTTTGCGTGTGCTTTCGACGACAAAAACCGCTTGATATAAGTAATAGGAAGCTGGAGGTCTACCGCGAGTATTAAGACGTCGTGTCTATGCTAGCAAGCGAGGAAGCCTAGCGGTGATCCTATGGCAGCACGGACTTCTAGCGAAGTAGTAGAAGATCTGTAATGAATAAGCTATAAGATAACGTCGCCAGAAGATCGCAGCTACTTCGAAGGGAGCTCTATAAGAAGGAGAAAGCAAGGGCTAGAGGGAGAGGAAGAAGGATAGCAACGAGTTTGGGAAATACACTAGACCTTTACTTCAAAGGCACTTCAAGGCATACTACACCTCCGCAATCTATGACACGACGCCCATTCTGACAAATCCCTAGTCTGGTAGGAAATATATAGGACCTTGGAAATTTTAGAGTTACTCAGCTCAAATAGCCCCTGTCCTAAATTAAAGATCAAAATCTACTACTATCTTGTGAGTGGCCTTCCCTTCCCTCATTAACTGTATCATGTCTGGTAACTTGTCGAGAGAAACCACCTGGCAGTTCTTTTTAACCAAACCACGTTGCGCCAGCTTCAACACTCTATTCGTGTCCTCCCCGGTTCCAACTAATGATCCCTTTATCGTTAAATGCTTTAAAATCAGGAAGCTTGGGTTCGCCAAGATATTATAACCAGAACCAGCAGCTGGTAGTCCAATACACATAATAACTGCCCCGACCCGGTTGCCTACATACTCAAGTGCAGTATTGTATGCAGGCGGTGCTGTAATAAAAACACCGTGGGCACCGCCGTTAGTCAATCGCAAAACCTCTGCCACGGCGTCGTTGACCTTCTGAATGTCGACAAAGGCGTCAGCTCCCACACTTAGTGACAATTCACGTTTCGCGTCTCCGACGTCCACCGCTATCGGCCGAAACCCGAGGGCCTTCGCAATCTGGATAACCTGCACGCCAACTCCTCCACCGCCTCCGAGTACAACCACATCTGACCCAGGCGGTAGACTGGCTGACTTCACAGAGCGATATGCAGTCGCACCGCTACACATGAGTGTGGCAGCCAGGTCGTCCGGTACGCCCTCTGGAATTGGGATCGCATGTCTTGCATCGGCAAGGATGTAATGCTGGAAGGTCCCAGTGACTGCAAGGCCCGTATTTCGCTTCTTTGGGCAATGTGTCTCCATGTCTCCCAAGCAGAGCTCGCAGGTGCCACAGGTGCTCCAAATGGGCTTAACACCCACCCGGTCTCCGATTTTCAAGTTGTGAACTTGAGAACCAACTTCCACAACGACACCGCACCCTTCATGCCCTGCAGTTGCTACGCCAAACGAGCTCATGCGCGGTGCAGGGGTGTCATTCAGCATGTAGTGCAGGTCCGAATAGCACAGTCCGCTTGTTTTTAGGCGGACAAGGACCTCCCCAGGACCTTGACGCAAACGTCAGCTCCTCTGTGACGCGTTGTAGTATCGACATGGAAATTGGTCAAGACTCACCAGGTTTGGGAACCTTCACATCGTCAATCCTAATAAAAAAGTCGGCACCTTCATTCTCTACCACCGCTGCGCTACATGTCGTTGGGATGCTCATGTTGAAAACTGTTGTATTATTATGCGAGGATAGTCGGACATTGGGTTTTCAATGCTCGAGAACTGGTATTGATAATAGGACCTCGGTAAGATGGGACCTTTGTAATTAAGTCAAATCATATCCGTCAGTAATGCGTGCGGTATCCGCATTCTGTACCTAAAAACCCGCATTATGATGGAGGCAAATTTGCAAGTGGCATCTCTCGGCCTCCGCAAGGTTCGGTCTCCGTTCAGGTGCCTGCAACCACCCCTAAAATTCGGCATCCGCTTGAATGCCTCCCAAAGCTTAAGGCTCCGCTAGTGATAATGGCGTAGTCAAATCCCTAAGAGACGCACCAAATCAAAAGTGGTTACTATTAATAGAGATTTTTATTAATCATTAAAAGTCTCAAGAAATACTAGAATGTATGGCACGATATATGGCTACAGATGAGGCGCGCAGCTCACTAATCATCGTCTCAGATGATAGCATTAATCCACGACTTCCACCTTATTGATCGATTTATTGACTTCAATCCACATCAACGTCAATCCACGAGGCATCTGGTTATGTAATCAATCCATCCACAGTGGGAGGCTCGTGGATTGAGATATGGATTGACGTGGATGCTACGCAGGGGTACTCGCGCAGTTAATGCTTACTCCATATCTCTAAGCGAGCACCAACACATCTAATCAACCCCGATGTCCGACGCGTTCCGCCACGTTCCGACGCGTCTGATGCATGAACTTAAATGTCTCACATTCAACCGATTCGTATGGTCGGTTAACCTTCAAGTTCGAGATGGCGGACTTACTACCCGTTGAACCGACTCTGCCGACCAACAACGAGGGGCATGCCGAGCCCCCGAGGCCCTCCGGACCCCGAAGTCCCCCAACCTCCTACTTGGGCGCCAACGAGTGACGAGGAGCGGAGTATCTTCCGCGTTTGGAAGGGATTCACCCTGGCCGAACGCGGCAAAGATACCCTATCATGGGTATGGAATTACGGAGTTGAGATTCAATCCACAACATCAAGGCGATGGATCTGTATGTAGGACACATCTCAGCATTAAGCATTAGCCTCGTCGAGTAGAGCCTCCTAAAGGCTCTACTCGACTTCCCTGTGGAATAATAAACTCATATCAAGGCACTACGTTTACATCTGAACCTAAGCGAGCAGTAGAAATCAGAAAACGGTCTCGAGGTCCTAGGGTCTCTAGGAAGAAATGTAATCTTAGGCTAGAAAAAGTAAAAGGAAAACATTCTTGAAGAACAAGAGAGATATTTAAAGAGCATCTTCTATTTGAAGAAGAGACGAGGTAAAATATACGTTTATAAGAACTTGCTGTATGGAGAGAAGGAGTTACATTTTATTTGACGGAGAATTCCTTTTGCAAGTTTAAGTATTGGTAGAAACACAGTTCCCTTAGTAAACGGAATACAGTCCCAGTCGGGGCTTAATTTCCTATCTCAACCCAATGTAGAGCTGGCTTGACGGTTATTCCAGCATACTCCTTTCGGATCTCCTCAGTCATGCCAGACATATCGCACAAATCTAGATCGTTTAGCAGATCAGATCGTTGTACCCAGCTTCCATGGATGCCGTTGCGCAGGCGGAAAGGAAGTTCAATAATAGCCACAGGGCCTGATTCGACATCGTTCGCATCGAGAATGAGAATGCAGGAAAGTTTCACGTCCCGCCTGTTAGCAATAGTGATCAAATACCCATCGCCTTCGGGTGCTGTAGAGTTGGTTAGCATCATATGCTCCTTTAGTCGACCAAACTTACCATCCGGCGATTTCGGGATAAATGCCACCTCGTGGAGTGCGGTATGTTCACCAGCAGACCAGTATTTGTATTTCCCCGTGTTGACATCTGCACAAGCTAGAGTGTTGTAGGTTCCGCCGACCGGACTATACTCCGCGTTCGGATCGTGAACGCATAAAAAGAGTTTGTTGTACTTTTTGGTGACGAATCTCTCATCGAGTTTGGGCATCTCACCATCCAGATTAACCAGCTCGGTTGGCTCAACACGGAAGTCAGTTGCGTTAGGGTCGAACTTCCAGCGCACGTAATGGCTTTCCGGGCGTCCATCATTCTTGGATTTGGCGCTGGGATGGGTAAATGGGTCCTCGCCTCGGGGGCCAAAGAACCAGAACTAATATCATGAGTTTGACGTTCAATTTTCTAACATCAAGCTGAGGACTTACCTTGTTGTAATAGGTCAGTGGGGCGTCAAGATAAACACATCCATCCTCACCCTCGAATGCGTTTCCAGTGTGCCCGTAGAAGGCGTTATCGTAGTGGAACCAGCGAACGTCGTCTGGCTTTGGATTGCGTCGTGGAAGGATACCAAACGTCAGAGGCCTGTCCTCGGCCCAAGCAAAGTGCTTCGAACCTTTCTGGAGGAGCTCAACTGGCTGGGTCTCGAGGGGGGTGAGTACAAAAACGACCCAGTTCTTGGTCGCTGCCATATCGTGCATCATTCCCACATATGGGGCCTTGATCCAGCATTCTTCAAGCTTCTTGCCGTCTTTGTCAAACAAGTAGTATGCAACGTCATTCGTAGCATCGCCCTTCGCCTCATAGCCCATTGTGATCAATTCGCCGTTGTCGGGATCAATCTTTGGATGCGCGGTGAAAGTCGGAGCCGAGTATTGGCCGCCGAAGTCGTAGAGCCCTAGAGAATTGTTGCATGAGCATTGCTCATCAAGTCAATGCAAGCTGACCTACCCTTGGTGTCCAGAGAGTCCGGGTCCATTGCGTAAGGCTTCGAGTCTTCCTTCAGTGCCAGTAGCTGATTCTCGAAGTAGATGATGTGCGTGTTCGCCGTAGAATGCACCTCGTGTTTGACGCGGGCATCATCGGTGAAACGGTTGCGATACATGCCAAAAACCGACTGCCTCGCCGCCCTCTCAATAAGGAACTTGGCGGTTCTGACATACTTCTGCTTGAAATCGGCGTGGCCGTCCTTGATTCGGATCGCGTCTATGGCTCCATCACCGTTGATGAAGACATCGTCTTCGTACAGAGGGGCCCACGACCAGTCGGGCATGCAGCGGTAATAGGTTCCATCGATTTCCTTTGGAATTTTTCCACGTACGACACAGTTGTAGACTTCGGCCTCAAAGCGGCAAGGCGCTTCCGGACCTTGAAAAAAGGGTGACTTGGGGAAGTTTACCTCGGGCTGGGTCTTGAGGGCTTCGGCAGACTTAGCGATATCGGCCATGATGCTACCAAGATACAGCTGTGGAAAGTAGAAGTAATGGTGGTTGTGAGGGTCGGTAAGTTCGATGTGTTTTGCCTGGTGTCGTCTTGACTGATATTGTCTTGGCCATCGCAATCTTCACGCAACTGATACAGCTTTAAGTACCTTACAGTGAGACAACCAGCACCAACGCTGAGTAGTGGCACGGCGACCGCGCCGTACCATTTCCCCGCTCAATGAGACGCAACGGCATAAGACAGCTAGCACTGGATCCCGTCGCTCCCGAGCGGGGAATGATGCAAGCGCGGAGACCGCCCTCCATGGTCGGTCACCGCGTTAGTTCGGTAACTAAGAGACTTAACAAATTGTTGGAAGATGACCCTGAATTACGAAACCTCTGATAGATTGATATCCTGACCTTAGTTATAAGGGGGGTATAACAACCCCTCTTCCGGACGATCCGGATGACCGAAAATGCTTAATTCACTATCCAATTGATCAATTTAACCGTAACGGATCCATCACAGATCATGCTATTAGACATTTGGTCATTTATTACGCCTGGGCTTCATGAATTTCTCAACTGAACCTTTCCTTACTTTACAACCCAGAAAACGTGCCGCAAGAAGCATACCCCTGCCCTTGGCCTCAACTTTACCATGTTGACAAAAGACTTCATTTTCAAAGAGGCCGACGGTGTTAGCATCGTGGCTACGGCATTTTGGAAACCCGCAGAGACAGATACGCGGAGTCCATATGGAATCGGTAGGCAACAGAAGCCTAAGCCCGCAGCAGGCCAAGCCCATGGTTAGCTAACATTTCCAAGCTTTGGGGTTTCATGGGGGGGGCTTCGTCGTTGGCTCTAGACACTTCATCCCGGATGTCGAGATCGAGTACCTCTGCGATGCGCACTATGTGGTTGTGTCGGCGGACTATCGCCTGTGCCCACAAGTCGCCCTGCGGGATGTCATCCAAGACGCAATTGACGCCTTCTCGTGGTGCAAGTCGGATCTACCAGCCAAGCTCGGACGCGACACTGGTATCAAAATAGATGCAGAGAAGATTGTTGCATTTGGCCAGTCCGCTGGCAGCCTCTTGGCCCTGCATTTGGTACGAGTCCGCTCTCTAATTGTCTTTGAGACACCCTAGCATAATCTAACGCCTTGCGAACAGGGAGGTCTTCCCCAGCCACCACGAGCGATCCTCGACTTTTACGGCGTCAAGTACATCAGCGATGAGTTCTGGCACACTCCCCTGCCTGCCCTCGCAGGAATCCCGCCGTTCGAACAGAGCTTTCTGGATAAGATATACGAAGAACGCATTTTGACGACAACAGCTACTTCGCTGGAGAAGACGGCCGCATCATCAACAAGCAGCCAGAACAAGAGGAGGGGCATGCCTGCACCCGATCTTTCAGTTCCTCGCAACGCCTGGCTTTTCACTGCTCTCAAGAATGGGACACAGCTCAAGGCTATCGTCAAAGATGACAATTTCAACAGGGTTGACCCAACACTCGCTTTCAAGCCCGGTTTCCCTCCCACCTTCTTTCTGCACGGCAATGCGGATGCCTTAGTTCTACCCCGAATCAGTGAGAAGGCTTTCAGCGATCTAAGCAATCATGGGGTTAAAACTGAGCTTTCTTTGGTTCCGAATCAGTCTCATGGATTCGATGCTGGACTATCGCAAGACGATGTAGAATGGCCACATGTACGCAGGGCTCTAGACTTTCTTATCTTGAATGGAAACGCGTGAGAGATCGGGTAGCTTTGATATTAGACAGTAATGTAGGTATTTTGACAAGAAGCCTTCACTGCACTGAGAGATACCGTTTTGCTCTGGCCCAAGCATGAAAAATTCTACTTATCTCGCTTAATCTCACCAAGCCCGGTTGGAGAAGCAGCAGCTCTTAAGGGTATCGTGTTTCCATTCTCGTTTGTATCAAGAGCAGACTGGTGTGGTGGCCCGCTACAATTACCTGCTTCATTTGGCATTATCATTCTGGAATCGAACGGCCATAACTTGTAGTTGTGCAACATTTTCCACTATTTACTACGATCCAAATTCCTCAGCTCAGCTTGAATAGTCTCCTCGCGTTGCCCGACGCGATTTGTCCTTTTTGCTCTCGTGAAAGCTCCGTGATCTCGTCAAACCATTTCGGGCCCTCTTCCATGGTTTCGTACGGGTAGTCGATGGAGAACATAATCCTGGGGACCTATTAGACTTGCCCCGTCGCTCTTGATTTTGTGACTCACCTATCTATTCCGATTTCCTGGACTGCATAGAGTAGTGCAGGTGTGCCGTAATGTCCACTTGTAGTGATGGAGATATTCTGTTGTTCGCTTCATCAGCAGTTTGAACGAAGCTAATTTTGAACATCTGATGCAGCGTACAGTCTTCATCACCTCCCGAAATGATTTCTTTGTCATTGGCCTCAAGGCCCCGGTGTTGTAGCTTAATCTGTGGTCAATTCTCCACAGTTGTAGGAGTAGATGCTCGCCCATGTGTCCGACAATGATCTGGAGTTTTGGGAAGCGCTCAAACACCCCATTCACGTAGAGGCCCAGCACGTGCAAAGAGACCCCTGGTTTTCGTTAGGCTATCAAAGCACTATCGGTGGACGAACCGAGTCCTTTGTACTTACCTACGCTGAAGAAGTAAGCGCTGCCTCGTAGACCCAGCCTCTCAGTTAGAAACTTTTTCGACACGTCCGGTGTGGTGAGGCGAGGGTGGATGTAAACGGGTACATCAAGTTCAGTGACTTCATTCCAAAATAAATCCCATTCAGGTTGATCGTAGAAAACGATATGCTCTCCGTCGGCGCTGACCGTCTGAAAGTCGTTGAGGATGATGCCGACTAGGCCAAGGGCTTTAACCGCTCGTCTAGCTTCAGTAGCGGCAGTCTGAGGGTCATGCATGCTAAGAGATGCGAGTCCAGTAAAACACGCAGAGTTCTTTCGGATCTCGCCAGCAAGGTAGTCATTCGCTCGTCTCGCTAGAGCCTCAGCTTTTTCTGGGTCCGCTTCGTCCTGAGGGCCAGGCGATGTGAGAGATAGGATCATCAGATCAACACCGCTGGCTTTCATCCTATCCAATCGTCTATCCTGAATATCAAGAAGATCTTTGGCGAGGTCTTGTCCTTCATTAGGGCCGGCATAACCACTGCTCTTGCTTGCAAGCTCCGGAAGAGTAAAAGCCTCTTCCAGTGCCACCTTGGGATCTTGGAAACAGGCATAGTGTGAGGTTGCCTTGATCAATCTCAAAGCGAATGGATAAGTAAATAGAATAGATAAAAGGTAGTGAGTTACTGAAGTGCATGTAGAGGTGTAATGCAACGTGATTCGGTGGGTATTTAACTGATGCTGCCAGCCAGCATTGTCTATTGACTCTGCGGCCTCCATGCTCCGCCGTCTTGACCGCTGTGTGGGAATAAAGCGGTCTCCGAGTCTCGGGCAACGAGCAGATTCTTTCACCTCCGAGAACAGGGCCAAAGAATGGCGTGAAACCTTGCAGGTATGCCAAGATGAAAGCATGAATCATCACCAACTGGGTGTTTGGTTTCATTATCATTGACACGTCTGCATCCTCGTAGTTATTTTCTCTTAAAATCATCTTTCTTCATCAAACTCGGAGAAAATACAGTCAACATTCGATTCAGACACTAAATCTGCTCATGAAGGAACGTGTTTCTCATTGAGGCTATCTCTATTATTGTGCAGCGACACGGACACCATTTCATAGGTGGATAGATGGTGCGTGGCCGCATCTCACTCAATCGACCTTGAGCAAGACTGTCTTCTTCTCGAGGAAAGCATCCAAGCTTTCTCTGATTCCTTCACGGCCAACTCCGCTTGCTTTGTAGCCTCCAAACGGCATATCAAATCCCGTTACTGGAGAAGTACAATTCACTCCCACTGTACCGGATTCAAGACCTATGGCAAATCGCAAGGCCCGACCAAAATCTCTAGTATACACAGCGGCATACAACCCATACTCGCTTGCATTTGCCTTTTCCAAGGCTTCTTCCTCCGTATCAAAAGTGTTGATATGGACAACGGGGCCGAAGATTTCTTCCAACAAGACCTGGGAGCCCTCGGCCGTGTCGGTGAAAACGGTGGGCTTAACGGTAAAGGTCCGTGGCTCGAAATCGCCACCCAGCATAAGTTGGCCACTCTCCTTGCCCATGTCCAGATATCGAGCCACGATGTTTGCTTGAGTAGCATCAGCTAAGGGACCGTGATTGGTTGCTGGATCTGTTGGGTCGCCGACATGTACATTTCCGAATGACTGCTTAAATGCCGTAATGAAGGCCGGCGCAATGGACCGGTGGACATAAATCCTCGAGTTCGCCATGCAAACTTGGCCACTGTTCCATTGAATACTGTGTGCTGTTGCGGGGACGGCCTTCTCTAGGTCTGCATCTTCGAAGATTACTGCCGGAGACTTTCCTCCCAGTTCGAAGATCAAGTTTTTCAAATTCGACTTGGCGGAGGCTTCCTGGATCAGACGACCCGTGCGTGTAGAACCTGTAAAGGAGAGGGGCCCGAACATCCATATGGGAGGCCAGGGCTGCGCCGCTGATGTGGCCATGCCCTGAGAGGATATTGACAACGCCCGGCGGAAAGCCAGCTTGAATGATGTACTCGGCAATTTTGATTGACTAAGGTAGACACGAGTATTAGTATTGGAATGTGGAATCGGGCCATGGCTGTTGTGATTAACTCACCGTCAGCGGCGCCTTTTCACTGCTCTTCAAGACAACTGTGTTTCCTGCCGCCAGCGCTGGGCCAACTTTTCCAGACAAAGCGACAAGCGGAACGTTCCATGGGATGATTGCTGCAACGACACCGAATGGCTGTCGCAGTGTGACATTCAGATGTCCAGGTGTGTTCAGGCTTGACTGGCCTAGGATAGTGTATCCAGCTTCGGCATAATACTCAAAGCGGTTCGCCGCAATCAAATGGTCGGAATACCCGCTAACAGGCCTGCCCATAGAAACGGCTTCTAGGCGTGCTAGTTCCTCGCCATTCTCGCGGAGAAGGACGGCGAGTCTTCTCAAGCATTCTCCTCGCTGCTTTGGTGATAACTTAGCCCACCCAGGCTGCGCTGCCTTAGCGGCGCTTACTGCTATATTAGTATCGTCGATAGTAGCTTCAGCAACTGCAATGCGTGATTAGCGCAGACACGGGTATTACAGCATTCAACTTTTACCGTTTGCTACCACCTCTTGGGTCCAGGGCGATTTGAGTGGAAAGGTCTTTTTGTCAGACGCATCCACCAGCTGGGGTTTCTCGCGTAAGCCACTGCTAATTTCAAGAAGCCTCGTCGTGACCACACACCTTTCCGTTGATGAAGAGCTTCGCTTCAACTGGCTGCTGAGTCTCGGTTGCCATATTAGTTAATGTGTTCCGCTTTACTATGATGAATCGCGTCACCAGTTTTCTTCGGTGTAGAGTATTCTCGTTGACAAAAGGGACTGAAGTCGGTTCACTCCGAGTTCATATGATTTAGGTATGGAATTATACAGGCGTAACGGAGCGGATGCCGCGTTCAGCGGAGGCCGAGGACCCACAGACTCATTAGGGCGGCCTAAGTTCCAAGCGCTTATGTAATGTGACACGGGTTCTCCGCTGGAGAAAGAGTGCGGATACCGCATTGCGATGTGGCCGAGGTCCGATGAGCAGCTTTCGGTACGCCGACGCCCCCCCCCCAGTCCTTTCTTGCTGACATCTCGTACAGATGACGGTTTCTGCCTTGGTAGAATAGAGTACCAAGGCGATTGTGCTGTAAGAGATGCTGATGGAGGTAGTTGATGGGGAAGGAACGACGGTCGAAAGGTGATTTCGTAAGTTTGTCCCAATCATCCTGAACATGCTGTAGAGACTTTACATATACAGAGAGCCATTCAAAACAAATGCAAGGAAGCATAGCTAGTCTCTAAGCTAGCTGAGATTGAAGCTTGTGGGCTTTTCGCCCAAGTCACCAAAATCAATTTCAAATACTATATCCTATGTCGGCGACAGTAGTTAAGCCTAACCGACGGGTAGTACTGTTAGAGGCCTTGGAATCATTGCTCTTGTTTTATGGTACTTATTTCATTTCTATATTCTATATGAAATGCGTTGGAAAAGTACAGTGCCATGTCCGGTCTCGGCCTTGCTTCAAGGAATTGCTCCCATCACAAGGAAGGACTGACTAATCATCTCCCGCTGCCACTTCCCCTTCCCGGTAAGGCCTTGCACGCACTCTCACTTGGGGCCTAACTAGGACAAATGAATCCGTCGGCGTGTAGCCTTGTCTAGATTCAGTATGTGGATCTTGGAACTCCATGTCTAGCTCCAAGAATAGTGCTGCAAGGACCAGAGTCATTTCCATGTATGCCATGCTTGAAGCGAATAGGTCAGCGGATATGAGTTGATGTTGGAAGGGAATAGACGGCTCACTTCCTTCCCAGGCACGATCTTGGGCCTTTTGAAAACGGGGAAAACGCTGGCCTGTCTCTCTTTGGCGTTGCTCCCATTCATCCCCCAGCGTCCCGGGATGAACTGGTCCGGTTTTCGAAATAGAGAGGGTTTCTGTGTAAGGACATGTTTGACACGCCTATCTCGGTCTAACAGCGGGATTCGTCAACTTCTCCTAGCATCAAATTCGTTGGAAATTGCTTACCCCGACAGGGAAAACTGTATCATGCAGGATGAACGGCCGGTTAGATTCAACTACCTGTCGTGGAATAAATCCAGAGTTTGGCGGGAATATTCTTAGGCCCTCTTCAATTACCGCTCTCAAGTAAGGTAGGTATTGAGCCTTCTGATAAGTAATCTCGTCAATGGACTTGAACTTTGACCTTACTTCCTTTGCCAAGGTATTGTAGGCCTCTTTGTGACGTAGCAAATGCCACAATGTTGTTAGAAGAGCGGTGGAGGTGGTATCTGAGCCGGCAACAAACAGGACGATTGCTTCACCAAACAATTCCCGATCAGGGAAAGGCTCCCCAGACCCAGGTTTCTTAGCCGTCAGCAGGTAATTGAAGATGTCGTCTCTACCTGACGCGTTGCGCCTCTGGTTCAGCATCGCTCCTATTGCTCTCTGCCAGTTGTGAGTCCATGTCCGCGTTCCATTATTGGAGGCACCCTACCTGAGCGGGATACTCGCGGGTTGTGTACTTGTTTGAGAATACTCGAATGATCTTTTGCAGTATTGGCCATCGCCAAAGAGTTCCCTCCTATAGGTAGTGTCAGATTACTTTCATTCTCTTATAGGACAAAAATATGACGGAATATCATCTGCCCTGCTTACCAGGGATACAAATCTTGCCGCCTGCACCAAGCCTCCGCTGACTTTGGCCTTCTCCGTCGGGTTGTGGAGGAGATTGAAAGTCTCCCCAAAACAGACATCGGAAAGGATATCGATGGTCAAGGCCGATAGGCATTCGTCAAGTTCCACTTCCCTTTGCGACGTCATAACCTCACAAAGCTTCTTGGTGTGCTCCATAAAGGTCACTTCCATGGCATCGAGCTTTTTCTGCGCGAATGCATGGGACAGGATTGACTTTTTCTCCCTAAAAGCGTCTCCAACAGCGGCAAAACTACTGTGAAAGCCCGGCGCAAAGGCTTGGTAGAATGGAGATTTATCAATCGGTGATGTTGCCGAGAAGATTTTCTGCAGCCCTTCATTTGTGTTCACAGACACCGTGTTTGGTCCTATGCGGACAAGAGGGCCTTGCGAGAGATTAGTCCCATGAGTAACCGAGTGCGCGAGTTGGACTAACCATATTTCTCGTGGAGCTCACAAAGTAGGAGGTGACGAGTCCCGGTTGACAAGTGGTAGGCGTGCCACAAGTCAGAAAGCTTGGCGAGCAATGGTCCTGGAATTCGAGCGAGGGGATGGAAGAAGACATTGTAAATAATGGGCTGAGAGAGTTTGATGTTAGTCTGACGCAAAGCAAAAACGGTTGGTCAAGCTGGGAGCATACCAGGCAAAAGGCAGCGAGAATGAGGATAAGAAGCTTTTGACTTGGGGCTGGAAGATGAACCTCTAGCTTGGGTTCGAAAGACGACATATTAGCCCAAATTGACCACAAGACACGCTATGAGTGAGTATGAGCGACATGCAAATTGAGTGTTGCTTTGATACTTATGTATTATCGAAAGGTTGCCATCATCGTTACCGGTGGAGCGGCCTGGGACCCACAAGTGCGGTCACCGAAACTCGGGTAAGTTAGATGTCGAGTAAGTCGGTGACCGCTGAGCCTCTGCCTTGTTTAACCGTCCAATGATCATGATTCCTTTGGCAATCGACACTGTCGATACAGCCTTCCCCGCATTCGCTAGTGCGGGGGGCAGGGGGCCTTGCTTTGGTGACCCGCCCCCAGATTCTCTCCAGATCGCCTACAGAATCATCATCATCATCAACATCGTGTTTGTTCCTCGGGGGCCACTCCATCGGCCGCTTTGCTTCTCCAGCCTCGTTACTTGCACATTGTCATCTGCGTCAACATGAGCACAAGCGCCAAAGCCCGTCGGCTGCCCTCTAGTTGCGTCAATTGCAGACGCCGCAAGATCAGGGTAGGTTGGAACCATCATGCCTCCAACCCTGTCCCTTTTCTGCTCTGACGTGATTCTTTTTGTTTTACTTGCAGCTTTGTCTGACTGTCCCAGTGTGACAAATCATCGTCGGGAGCATGTGGGAGATGTGAACGCTTCGGCTTGGACTGTGCCGTCACCGACGAGGTTGTCGCTCGACCTTACTACCACACCTCCAAGGAGCGATTCGAGTTGATGGCAACAATCGTTCGGCACTTTTCGCCCGACACCCCGCTGAGCGTACGAGACCTTCGAGAATACGTCTCTACTCTGAAAGGTGCACCAAGCAGCTCGGGGTGTCCCCAGGCTACGCAGCAAGTCTCGCCTCCACCTTGGGTCTCCCAGCTTCCCACCATCGAGACCTCACAGGCACAGGCACAGTCAGAAGCCGCCAGTATGACCGATGGCCCATCGCCTTCCGTCTCTGAAGGTAGCCTTGACGGTGCATTCATATCAGACGCAACGTGTCAGCGCCGTAGGTGACCCCCACAGCAGCTGAGCAGATGGAGGCCCTAGTACTGAACACAAGGCAGGCTTCGATGGGGCTTCAAGTTGCACCGTCTTACAGGCCAAGATCAGTTCCTGCGTTGCGAATAAATTCCCCCGGCTGGCAATGCTACAGCAAAACCATACACTTGACTTGCGCGACGGTGAGCCGCTCTGCGGAGTTCCAGCCATCACACTTCCAGACAGAAGAACATGTGAGCGGTGTGGTGTAACCTTTTTTAGCCACATTAATAGTGTGGTCTATATTCTCAGCCCTGAAACCTTCTTCAACGCTGTTGAGACGGCATATAGTGGGAGAGACGCATCGCCGTCCGTTCAAGCCACCATTCACCTCATAGTAGCCCTGGTGAATGGCTCCTCAGAAAACTTTGAACTTGCTCGCATGCAGATGGAAAGCGTCATCGAAGAGGGTAGCCTCGAAAGTGTCCAGGCTATGATGCTAATGGTCCGTGACAAGTCCACATGCGATGAATCTGGCTAATGACTTGCAGGCTTTGTACCGACAGAATCACAACCAACGGCACACCGCCTGGGTCGTTCTAGGCTCTGCAACCCGCATCGCTCAGTCACTTGGTATGCACATCAGGACAAA
Organism: Ilyonectria mors-panacis; assembly: GCA_002991585.1. NCBI lineage: Eukaryota > Fungi > Ascomycota > Sordariomycetes > Hypocreales > Nectriaceae > Ilyonectria > Ilyonectria mors-panacis. The sequence goes on along the minus strand of PPHJ01000086.1, from coordinate 197,927 downwards.
GGACGAGAGCCTGATGGTGGCAGAACAAAAGACAAGATTGTGGTGGTCATTATACGAATTAGACCAGTGGAGCTCATGCATCCTTGGGCGATCTTCTGACCGGTCTATCGACGCCAAGACTGTCCCATCTCCCTCGGATGTAAGCAAAGTTCCAACTCGGCATGTGTGTGATTTCAAGAGGCTGACAGAGCACAGAGTCTTACCGCGGGCATTACAACTCCGCCCCTGTACGCTTCCGCTTCAGCGCGCTTGGCACAGTTCCTCTCCACAGCCATGAGTTGCATTTTCCTGAAGCAGCAATGTAGAGAGCAGGATGTAGATCCTCTGATCCAGGACCTGGACAACTGGTGGGCCAGCTTACCAGAACACTTGACCAAAGCAACAATATCGGAATCCTTTGCACGCGCGACGCTCTATCTTCGGCTCAGATATCATTATATCCTAGTCCTTGTAACCCGACCTTTTCTCCTCGACTCCACCCTCCAGAACCAGGCGACCAGCTACCATGTCAAAGTTTGCGAGGACAACAACGATGGAATTATCACAACACTTCTTGACATGCAAGCGAGAAACCTGCTCACCGACTCGTTCTGGTTCGATTCTCATTACATTCTTTCAACATCTCTCATACTGCTTCTCCGAATTATCAAGAACCCGTCGTCTGCTGATCTCCAAGGCAAAGTAAAAAGCATGCAAGGGCTTCTTCAATCATTTCCTGGCAATATCCAGGCCTACGCAAACGAGAGTTTCAATCAAGTCCTCGAGGATATTAACACAGGGTGAGTCAGTTCAACTAATCGATCGGCCGTCTGTGTCTAAACGTGTGCACTAGAAAGGACAAGAGTCAGATTACCGAGTTTACATTTAACTCAGTAATGACGAATTTGGACTTATGGGATGAATCAGAGTTATTTAGCTTAGATGATATGGTTTGCTAAAACACAAACATCCATAGAAACATTGTGGCAGGACTGTAAGAGCCGGAGATGTAACTTGTCGCTCCGGAGTAGAAATAAGCGTCTCTTAACGTACAACCCCCTCCCTCCTCACTGCAGCCGACCAGCAATACACATTATGAAAAAATTCAACTCTCATGGGACTGGACAAGCGATCGACGTTTACATAGCCAGAGGATTCGCACTCGAGGTTGCTAGGTTATCTGGATCAAAATGTTCCAGGACATTTTGTCGGTGGAACCACACACAACCCCCCAATCCACTGAGAAAAAGCCAGCGCAGCAAAGAGAGAAGTTGAGAGGGAGTTAGATAGCTTGGAATAACCTAAGGTATTTCAGTAATTGGAATAGGAAGGATAATAACCTTTAGAAAGGTCAGAAATATGAATTGAGGGCCAAGATCCTTCTCCCTACTGCCAGGTTGAACTGCGATCCGCGCTCTCTGACATGGGGTCCAACACGCGGAGTCCGCGAATTCCGTTTCCCCACAAATGGTCTAGAATCATTGATGCGGACTCCGTGGCAGTCTTGCCCGCAACTTGTCTTATATAAGTGCTAGTCCATCCCATCCACAGTCTAAATCAGCTTTACGTCATATGGTGACACCTCCCACCCTTCAAAATCCTTGAGGACAAGCCATTTCTGTCAAAACCATGCCAAACTTTAGATCCAACGCCGCCGAGCTCCTTCACTCGGCCTGGCTTTGGCTAAGTGTAGGCCAGGTTTGCGTGCTGATCGTCTCGGTTCTACTCCTCCATTGGGCCAGAAACAAATACTTCACCCGCCTTCGGCATATTCCCGGGCCATTTCTCGCTGGCTGTACAAGGGCTATGGAAGTTATACCACGTCAGTAGTGGCCAGTTGGCAAGAGTTCAGATTCAACTTCATTCGCGGTACGGGCCAATCGTGCGGGTTGCCCCGAACGAAGTCCTGATCTCCGATCCTTCTGCTGTCAAAATCATTTATGGCCATACCTCGAACTTTGTAAAGACAAAGTTCTACATCCCCTTTGGGAACAAAGATAACGATGACCTGTTTACCGACCCAAACATTGCTCGACATGCTCACAACCGCCGAGAGATCGCCGCGGCGTATAGCATGACTTCCCTCGTCGAGCTGGAAACATTTGTCGACAAGTGTACAAGCACCATGGTCGAGAGACTTCAGAGCCTATTCGTTAAAGAGCATAACCCTGCCGATCTTGCAAGTTGGCTCCAGTACTACGCGTTCGATGTAAGTCACGCGAAAAGAGCCCTCGCCATTGATGTCTGACTTTGTGTTACTTAGGTCATTGGCCAAATCACTTTCTCGCAACCTTTTGGATTCATGAAAGAGGGGAAAGATATACAGAATTGCGTCGCAAAACTTGAGCGCTATTTGATCCATGGTGCGATATTCACGGTGATACCCGAATACTGGTCGTTATACTATGTCGCCACAACTCTCCTTTCAAAACTGGGTCTGATCTACCCCCCTGGCATTGGTATCTTCAACGACTTTGTTGGCGCTCAGATCAAGGCTCGGCTGGACCGCGGAGACAACGGCCAAACTGACTTCATATCAAGGCTACAAAAGATGGGATGTACTCAGCCTACGATCTGGCGTAGCTGTTTCGCCAATGTCGCCGCGGGGAGTGATACCACAGCTATTAGTCTGCGGTCAATCATGTACTTCCTACTCAAGAATCGTTTGACATACAGACGTCTTCAGGAAGAGATCGACACGTTCAGCGATGAGGAAAAAATCGGTGATCCGGTTACGTTTGGCGAGGCAAACAACATGCCCTACCTTCAGGCGGTACGTCCTCAAAATGTTCTTATTATGCATACTCTTCTATTAAGTGTAGCCCTTAAATCGCAATTGAACGATTTCTCAGTGTACTGACCGTATGTATACAAGGTAATGAAAGAAGCAATGAGAATACATCCCGCCGTTCAATGGAGCCTCCCTCGTTACGTCCCCAACTCCAACCTCCAAATCGGCTCGTTCACTCTCCCTGCCGGCTCTGAGGTTGGTGTCAATCCATACGTAATCCATCGTAGCAAAATTAATCTTCGGTTACGATGCCGACCAATTTCGCCCTGAGCGGTGGTTGGAGGATAAGGAGAAGGCGCGCGAGAGATGGATCGATTCATGATACAATTTGGGATGGGATCACGTCTGTGTTTGGGTAAGAACATCTCATTGATGGAGATGTCGAAACTGCTTCCACAATTGCTGAGAAATTTCGACTTTGAGCTTGTTGATTCAGGGGCCGACTGGAAGGTGTCAAACTTTTGGTTTGCCAAGCAAAGTGAAATGGACTGTTATGTAACTAAGAGGAATAAATAGTACCGGTTCCACTAGCCGATAATACAAGACTTGACGTTGTGGTCATGCGCGTCCCGTTTTTCCTTTCCTTCCACAATTACAAATGCTTGAACTCTGGTGCTCACCTTTGTAAGAAAGAGGATATCCCCTCTTGAAACTCGCCCAAGGCTAAATGTGGAATAGTAAAGTGACTTTTCATGGACTGTGCCGGCGTCGAGGTTGCCATTCTCAACTACGTGGAATTGTTAGAGAGAAGCGGCAGGATAATTAATAGGCCGGGTGGTATAACATAACATACCCTTGAGGACCGCACTTTTTGCATTCTGAATCACGGGGCCAGAAAGACCAGCAATTATCTCCGCAAGCTTTATTGCTGCAGGAATAATTTCTGATGGTGGGAACACTTTGTTGACAACACCGAGTCGCTCAAACTCCGATCCGTTCGCGGAATCGCCGGTGAGTACAAGCTCAATTGCCGAAAGGAAGATTAGTTCACGAGATAACAACTATGGGGCTGATTTAGCACTCTCTGCTAATAACTGGTGAGAAAGACGGAAATCCTGCCTCCTGTTCCTGTTGAGTGAGCTTTGCAGATATGTCAACGCTGAACTTGACCTGAGTACAAGACTACTTACGTGCGGTGAAGGTCTGCCCCTCTGTCGGCAAGTAAGCGCACTAGCAGTGAGGCTTGCGTTAGATGCCCTAAGTACTAGGCTGTTCCTGTGCCCCCTTGGGGAGATAGCGTAATCAGCTGCTCTATTCCGAAGGAAGCCTCCAGTGCACAAGGTGATAGCCGCTACCGGAAACGCACCTGCGGCACGACACAACCATCGAATCTTTCACAACCCAAAGAATGATTTACTTGCTCTTCACAGCGGCATTGAAAATGGCCAACCGGCAACGGGAACCTGGCTCCTTGACTTCGAAACACGTACCTAGAATGAACTGCCGTCTATGCCAGCAGCGCCTCCAGCCGCTCAGCTTATCCACGGCACGCCCTATAGCCTAAGTGGCAACTCGGACATCAACGACTCCGTCCATTCCTCAACCAACACTAAGGCTCAGCAATCGGGTTCTTTCAAGGTAGCCATAGTATTTGCTGTCAGTGAAACCCATGGGCCGTGCGGTAGGATCCAAATCCGACGTTTCATGATTATTAACTACAGAAACATGCAGATGCTTAAAACAAGGTGTCTATCCTCTGGGGAGGGGCCACAGCACGGGGCTGATACGCCCTGTCAGGGTATTTTGTTCACTAGTTGATCTATATTCCGGGGCCGAGCCCGATATTAACATCCATCCTTGTTATTATGAGGACGGTTTCATTTCCTACCAGGTGCTCGCATTTCAGGCCACTTGCTGGAAGTATAAACCGCATCCTAGGGCTGAGTCTGACGGTCCTATTGCCGTAGGTCAACAGGCGCTTTTCCTACAGGATGCACCCTGTAATTGATACAACCCCAGCCGCGTCCAAAATCCTTCCTGTATTAATCCCAAAGACGAGCGCGGAATCGATCCTGTCTTAGCAAGTAGTTCCTATTACTGTGTCTACGCTATTGTACGTATTTATCCGCATGATTTGACTCACACGCAGTACCAGCCGAAGACAAAGTCATCCTCGTGGTCGGGGTCGTCCTTGCAATTATCGGGATCGTAGTCGGCCAACACATCCGGAGCCTTGAGGGGGGGGTCATTGCCGTACATCTTAAAGAACCGGATGTCCTTGTGGTTGAGCGTCTTGTGGTGATCCTCGCAGAAACGATGGCCTGGGTAGATCTCGGTGTCAGCAGAGACCGGAACGCCCGGCTTGAAGACCCACGCTTTCAGAGCCCTGCCTAAGCTAATATCGTTGCTGCCAATCGACAGGGTCACAACCTTCTGGTATTGGTCAATGGTGAGAATTTGCCCCTTCAAGTCCGGGGCCTTGGCGCCGGTGCAGGGCCGAAACTGCAGCTTGTTTTCTAGAAAAGGGAAATCCACCTCCAGCTAAGCCGGATACGAGCCTTTCCTGCGCATGCAGTCTCCTCCGCCGTCCCCGTATTTCCCTCTAGCACCGGACCTGGCAGAGAAGGAGTCGCCGGTGGCTACCCAAGGAAATCATATCTTCATTTACCATAGCCATATGAGAAACTTTTCCGTGCTTAGTGATTTCGGGGGTTTGGGGATTTCAGGGATCTCGGGGATCTCGGGGATCTCAGGCACGGGATTTTTAATTGATGCCGTCGTCGCGTGCTTCATGACCATCTCCGGTGAGTTCGGTCGTGGATAACTCCAATCCGCTGTAAAAAGAACTGACAAAATCTCGGTCGGAAAATACAACAGTCCGACTCTTAGTCTCTTTCCATAGTTCCAGCGAAGACAGAGGAAAAGAAGTGGAAGAGGAAGAGCCCATCAGACGTCCGTCCAATGGGTAACACAAAGAAAAGGGTAGCAAAGCTAATATGGTGCGCCGGGCCGCCTATCCCGTATTCTCTCTCTACTGCATCTGAGCCTCCGCCGACCTTACTCACGCGCGAAATCCCCGTCAACATATACAAGAGATCCTTACCTTGGCAGCCATCAAGAGACAACTCAACTCAAGCACAGCAATCGGGAACCTTGCCCACTCATTCTTCAGTGCGCCAAGACCTGGCGGTAATTAAAATACTCTCGCGCAGTCAAAGGCAAGTTCAGTGTTGACAGTGACGCCTGTGAAGCAATCTGCTCACCAAAGACCGGAATGGGACGAGTGAGGGTTAACACAGCCCAACATGTCGAGACAACGAGAAGGACCCCGGTACGGAAGCACCGGCTGGCCCTTAGGGACCGGCCGCTAGCCGGGATAGATTTCCCCGACAGAGAGTGGGATGATGTCAACGGCAACGCTATCTATGGATTCATCCGAAGCAACGACGCCTGCCATCCCTACACGTCAGATAACACCTAGGTTAGCGTGCTCTTAACCGCCGAGGAGAGGGGCGTGTAGGTAGTAAGCCTCAACACAACGTGCATCATCAGATACCTTGAATAGATATCTCGTACAATTTTCTGCAGAACAATACTTTTCGACAGCAAAGAGTGCACATGTCCTCAACAGTCAATTTCTATCATAAATCCATTCCTAAAATAGTTTCCTAGAGCGTATCAGCGTCAACTGTGCGTAGCACTGCCCCGTCATAGTTTGATCCACTTGCCTTCGGTCTCGCTTTCGGGACCTCTAAAACCGAACGCGAGAGCGAATGCAAAAATAAGCATGAAATAACATTACGAACCCTTATTTTCAACTTAACTTAAGATATCTCATTAACAGTTTTACATCTGATATCTAACAAAAGTCTTCCGGAAACCATACAGCACAATATCCTCGTTCTTCCCTTGATGCCTCCCAAATCCGTTAAGCCTCTCTATCACCCAGTTCAACTAGAATAATGGCCGAAATTCTCCGCAATCGGTATAAAGTCGCAATCCAAGCGATTCAATTACTCTTAGTTGTGACGGTTCTCGTTCTCTCAGTCGTCAGGATGGTTACTCGACCAGCTAGTGCCCCAAGAAGCCAGGCGACTACAATGAGTCTCGGAATGGTAATTTCCTCAACGTCCATCCAATGCAGAAATTCCAGCAAAGCTCATGTTACGACTTTAGAGTGCAAAATCTCTAATAATCTTGCTCTATGAGATTTTGACGGAACATATCCGATCTTTGAAAAGATGGCAGAGTCTCAAAGCCTATACAATTTTGAACGCCTTGGAGATTGTCTTTTGGGGCGCTGTTGTATATTTGACAATTCAGGCCAATACTAAATTTTGTGCTGGCACTACTTGTGTCCTTAGCTGGGCTATAGTAGGACTCGCAGTTACCCTCAGGTATTTCAGACTAACGGATGGCGAACCCATCGCCCCGACCAACATGAAACTAATGAGAAATGTAAAATAGCATTATGGCATTCTGTATGGCTATAGTCAGCTTTGGAAATTTCCGGAACCTTCGCGAGCAACAAGAGCAGCAAGAGCATCAAGCCGCCTTGGAAGCAAAAGCTAAAGAAATTTCTCTCGGGCCCTCACAAGAGGCAGAGCAATTGTTTGAACGTGATGGAACCCATGGGAGTCACGGAAGACATGGAAGGGAGACGGTGCAACCAGTCTCTTCACGGCGTTCAAGCCATGGATTCGATTCATTCCAAGGACACCCGCCACCCTCTGGCAAAGCTCTTCATTACGGAAAGATGTACCCAACTCGAGGAAGATTCTCGACCTATGAGATGCATCCATCACATGGAAACAACTCCCTACACATTCTGCCCTCGACGAATAGCCGACATTCCTTCCCTGGGCAACAATCAACTTATAGAATGGATCCATCTCAGGGGATACAGAATCTTTATGCGCAACCCGAACATTGGGAGACGCATAGCCATCATAGGCTATCCACTCAAGGAGGATATCCGGTAACAGGGGGTTACCCAACGTATGTTACCTACCCGTATCAATTTGTTCAATACGCTGCTGGGCAACAAGTGGCAGGATATGCGGGACAACAAGGGGTAGTGTATGCTGGACAACAAGGGGCAGGATATGCTGACTACAATGTTGTATCACAGCCTAACGTTAGACATAGCTCTTATCCCATACACAGATAGCGACTCTTGGATATCTTCCTCCTATTAGATGCCCTTAGAATGTTTAATGTGAATCCAACTATTATGGAAGAAGCTCTAGAGACCATTGTCCATGTTGCTCCGGTCATCTAGGCTAGAATGAAGTTGAGTCAGGAGTAAAGACTTGGCAGTGGTGCCATTCCCGAGAAGGATTTTGGAGGCTTTTAGTACTTATGCGACCTCCCTGAAAGGGTTTGGTGCACACATCTACCCCTCAGGTGAGGGTGACTCATGCAGTAAAAAGGCCTCCGAGAGAAATGCTCTTACATTTCATCCCAGCAACATTTCTTCTGTGACTTAAAGACTTGACAACATCCCGGCCACGCGCAGAAACTTGCCGAACCACCACCATGGCGAACCTCTCCACCTGACCATGCCATGGAAAGCTAACCTGCCATAGTCATGATACCCTATAGCCATGATCTACCAGATGCCATTATAGGGATCCAGCGGTTTGAGCGGGTTGTGTCCATCTTGATGGTGCAACTGCATTTTTGGGTGTTTGTTGGGAATAGTTTCATTCATCATTCGCTAGATCAGACAAGACTAGCTGTTGTTCCTCACTCCAATTATAGAGCATCTAGTTCACCCGGTCGTAGAACGCCTTCAAAGCCTCATCAATCTTTATAATTCTTTATAGAACTATTAATTTACATCATAATTTATTTTCTACAGTGGTAAACATATATATTTTAAGACAGTATTTGAATGACTTGATCATATACAGTGAAAGTAATACCACTAGATAGCTGTTCTTTTCTTAGTTGAAATACCAAGCTTCAGTTGTAGATTCACTTACTGTTAGGCGGACAAGTCTCGGCGCAGTGCCCCTCCAAAATGCCAAGATTCCGTTAGACCACAACATCTTTCGAGCGTAGTCGAGTATTCCTGTAAAGCTAGAGCCACCGCTTTGCATCCGTGTTTTAATGTTATCAAATGGCATGGATGTGTACCTGATGTCGAACGTCAGGGTCAATTCTGCAACAGAGAGGTTGAACGAACACCGTGATAATCCCGCTGATACTTCCCGCGGTAAGCGCTCCCAGAGGCTGTTCTCAAGAGAGGGAAACCAGACTGATAGGCGCCCCCGGATCATTGCAAAGGTAGAGAAGCGTACGGCACCGTTGGTGGCTTGTTTGCGGAGGACAGGCGTCAGTCCATTCCACAATCCTCGGACACCCTCCTCATTCACTCACAACCGTACGCCGCTCAGGAAGCCGTGCCGGCCAGAGTCTGCAGCGCTGTGTATCATCTTGATCTTGACAGCCTCTCCAGGAGTAACAACCAAGATGCTCTCGGATATATCTGCGACAAGCCCGCTTGCTATGTTGACCCATGCAGCACGGGGTGCATCTGCCGCCGTGCCAGCGAGATTGTCAAGCTGGGTGCGAGCCCATTCGAAGGTCAAGAAGCGAATTCCCGGCTTCAAGGCGTTGGAAGCCGCAAGAGCCCCGCATCCCACGTATATTCCGCTGACACCGTGTTGTTGGACAGTCGATCGGAGTACTGTTAGGGACCCAGGCCGGACGTCTGCGCCCCTTGCTTCAGGTGTAGCTGTCGGCGTGTCTTTGCAAATTCGGCGGGATACTATTCAGGAGACTTGCGTTACTGAGAAGATCCTAGTCCGTTCGAAGTGGGGGCATGATGGTCTGAAAACAGATAGACGTGAATACTAACAGTTATGAGTGTTACAGAGACACCTGCCATGCCACCCGCAACCGCCTTTTTTAGGAACACTGAAGAATCCATCTCTACAGATCTGATGTATCCTCGGCGCAGCCGGTCTGACACCAAGAGATTATTTTAAGCGAAAAAAACACCGCTGATTTTTGTTGAGACGGCACCTGCCCAATGCCACATCTTTCGTGTCCCAAAGGAGTTAGTTTAATGGGTGGAGGGCGCACCGGGATCTTCTTCGAATGTTTATCGCATATATTAGGGGCCCAGAAGTTACAGACTGCTCCCCGTAATCGAGATGAAACAATGACAACCACGCAACGTCTCGGAAGGTGACCGAGCTGGAGCTTACTTCTGACTCGGAGGTGAGAGTCCAGGCCGGAGTATTGGCCCCACGGGAGGCTTCCAGATCGTCATAGCGGAATATCTGTGTAATGATTTCGGACTTTGACCGAGCAGACTCCTGTGCCATCCAAACATCTCGGAGGTTGACCGGGCTGGAGTTTACTTCTGACTCAGAGGTGGGAGTCCAGGCTGGAGGACTTGACCCCACGGGAGGTTTCTGGATTGTCAGAGATGAATATATGTGGAATGAATTCGTTCAACCCCCATGATTCGGACTCTGACCGAGCAGACTCTAGTGCCGTCTGGGAATTTGGAAAACTGACTTGGCACCTCACGTACAATAGAATCGAAATTGATCTTGCGACCGTAGTTTCCCTCTGTCGCGGCCCAAAAATCGGTCAGGTAGTCGATCTACGGGTTGGCTTCCTGACTCGTCTTTCCCTGTACTTCTCAGAACTGTCTGATGTGGAAAAGAGAGTAGTGCATAGGCAAAGTCTATTCTTGAGTTCAATCCGATTACTGTTAATCAAGGACAACATCCGAGCCTGCGACTCTGGCAAAACGAAGTAGTAGATGTGAAAACAACCTCATTCTCTGACAGGAACTTGAGCTACCAAACAATTCTATGACTGCTCTGGGTAGTACAATAGTGCAGAACAATAACAGATGCAGCAAACTTTCAAACCATCCATAGATCCTCCGCGTTCCCGCGAAACAAACGCTCGACAAGAACCACATCATCCCCACACCAGTTCAGCACATCTTCAGTCCAAGGTCTAATGTTGAGCCCTTCGAATCTGGTATGCGGCCAGTCCGTCGCAAAAACAACTCTACTCTTTCCAAACAAATGAATGAGCTCCTTGGCCACGGGCTCGACACGACTGTAGTCCCGCGCACTAGTCAGGCGATACGGCGCCGAGAGCTTCACAAACGTATTTCCGCCTTGTAGTAGGTTGACAAGAGACTTGAAGCCTCGAATGGCGTATGGGTCGCTCGTCAAGGTATCAGGTAGAGAAGGATGGCCCATGTGGTCAAAGCAAACACGGACAGGGAGCTCTGATATAAAAGTCTCGATGGCTGCAATCGTGGCCATTGGGATGAAGAGTTGAATTGCCCAGTCGAAATGTTTGCAATCCTCAACGTGTCTAAGCAGCAACGCCTTCAACTCTTCCTCGTCTGGCAAGACGTCCAAAGAGGAGAAGTTGACCCGGACGGCTCTCACGCCAAGATTATGCCACCCTTGGAGGACGCTGAGCGGCACCGTTTGTGGCTCGAAGCTGACGACGGCGCATCCACGTTTCGGACCAAGCTTGCGGAGAGCGTCGAGCACGCAGGAGTTGTCGAATCTGTAGATCGATGGCTGGACAATGACCATTTTGTCGATGCCAACTGAACGCTGGAAAGACTCGGCCTGATCCAGACAGTATCTGCTTGGGCGATACAGGGCTCTATCAGACAGAGGGTATGTCGACGTATCGAGGATATGCATGTGAGAGTCCCATGCGCCCGGGGGAAGACGATGTCGTAGTTCCGGCGTCAGACGTTTGGGTGATTCCTCGGGGAGGATGTCGGACAGTTTTCGCGAATATAGGATTCGCTGGAAGGGGGCGGAATCCCAGGCATGTCGTCCAGCGACCGAGTAGTCAGATGTACGGGTTCAGGGTTGCTCAGCATCATCGTGATATAGGGATAGAGGAAGATGCCTTTGAGAAGAGAACACACCGGGCAACAACAAAGAAGGAAGAGAGAACTTGTCAAGAATATGTCCGACACGAGATATGCGGACGGAGAGAGCTGGATTGGGTTGACAAGGGACAGAAATTTTACTCTGTCGTTTTTCAAAAGACAACAATTATTAAGCGAGTTTCATCGTATCGGAGAGGCCAGAAAGGCGGGCCCGGCGATTATGCAGAATCGGGCAGAGGCAGGAGCCTGATACTGAGTGGTATACGCTCGGTGAACTTCCGTGGTGTGAATTATCCGTAAACATCGGGACCTTCCCGAGTAGGAGCGTAGCGCAACAGAAGACACCTTCCAAGTCAGATCCCCCATTTCCCCGCTCTGTTGGGAAACTGGAAATTAGTACTAAAAATGCGGGGAAGGTGTGGGGGCATTGCTAGCTAGTCGGGGAGCTGCTAGGGCGACGAAGAATAAATAAAAGGCTGCTCGACATCCCCGACATTTGGGTTCAATCCAAGCAAGCACTCCTCCAACTCGACTTGTTCTAAAGATTTCATCTCACACAGAGCAGCCAAAATGGCAAAACTCAATCTCTATTACATCTTTACCATCATCATCATCGCATGCGGGTCTATTCCTAAAGGTACTGGAGGCTGTCCAACCGCGAACTTGAATGTCATGGCTGACCACAAGAAGGCTACGATGAGGGAGGCTTCAGCGCGTCTGTCGGCTTGAAGTCCTTCAAACAGGATTTTGGTCTTCTACCAAGTCTCTGGGAGGCCAATCCAGCCGGATTAGCCAGCCGCAAGGCCAACATCTCATCCTTTGCTGTCCTGGGTGCCGCGTTTGGCTCGCTGCTGGCGTTGACACTCATCGATCGCCTGGGCCGGCTCCGTACATGGCAACTCGCTGTTCTGGTCTGGGCAACCGGCACTCTGGTCCAGATCTTCTCGTCTGGTATACTCGGACTGATTCTCTTTGCTCGCATCTGGGGTGGCCTTGGCGCTGGTGCTCTTACTGTTGTTGCTCCGCTGTATCTCTCTGAGATAGCGCCCGCCAAGTCCCGCGGCATGGTTGTGAGCATCTACATGGTTATTCTTTTATCCCTCCTCACAGTCGGTTAGTACCCCCAGAAAATCCATGGTTGAAAACGGCTAACAGGCAATCAATTGCAGGCTTCTTCATTAACTACGCCGCGAATGCCACCCTACCAGCTACCACAATGCAATACCGACTCGTGCAATCCATCCCGTTGATCCCCGTTGGCATGGCCTTCCTGGGCTCTCTCTTCCTCTCCGACACACCACGATGGCTGGCTTCAAAAGATCGAAACGCAGAAGCATTGATTGCACTGGAGAAGCTTCGGGGCTACAAGAACAGCGACAACCCCCCCAATGCCGAGTTTCAAGAAATACGGCTGCAAATGAGCGATAAGCATCAAGCACTTGCCGATACCTCCATGTGGACTATCTTCAAGGAGATCATCACCACGTCAACCTATCGCAAACGCTTCCTCCTCGGTGCCACCATGCAGACTGTTGCTCAGTGGTCTGGCGGCAATGGCATCACGTACTACATTCCAGAGATCTTCCAGTATGCCGGCGTAAAGGGAGAGAACACCTCTCTTATCACAAGTGGAGTCTACGGCTTGGTGAAACTTGTCTTCACCATGATTTTCACATGGGGCCTCGTCGATGTCTTTGGCCGTCGACGTTGCTTCTGCCTTGGGCTCTTCCTCCAATGTGCTACACATGTCTACATGTCTGTGTACATGGGGGTTTGGAAAGGCACCGAAAACAAAGCCGCTTCGGACGCCGCCATCGCATCTGTCTTTGTCTATGCAGTTGGGTGGTCTATCGGCCTTTGCACGGTTCAGTATCTTTACGGCACTGAAATCTACCCAACGCGGATCCGGGGCGCCTGTTATGCTACTAACATGGCGCTACACTGGTTCTTCCAGTTTGCTGTCGTTCGCGTCACGCCCAACATGTTCGTGAGCCTGAACATCTGGGGAGCATACGTCTTCTGGGCAGGTGTATGTGCGGTCGGTTTGCTAGTATTGGGGCTTTGGGCACCTGAGACGAAGGGAATTCCCATGGAGCGTATGGACGAGCTATTCTCGGGTCCATGGTACATGGGATGGCGAGCTCAAGTTGAGGATGTTGCCGAGGGAGCTAATCGAGCTAGTCTTGAAGAGAAAGTTCGCTCAGATTTCTATGAGAATTCCTAGATAGAGATATAGTTAGTAGCTTACTGTATTAATCACTAGCTAGAATTAATTAAATTCTACTCTTTATATTTATATTCTTAATTGTTACTAGAGAATTATAATTTAATTTATACTTTTAACTTATAATATATATATACAAAAATAAGTATTATTAAAATTCCTTAAATCTTTCTCTTTTTATTTTTAGTCATCCCATGTATCCCGCGCCTTCCGTCTGACAAACTGTGATCTCCAACCATCAATAAGAACCAGGAGGAATAGAGGAAGACAAATAGCCACCAGGCTGCTTCTTAAAACTAGAATACCCAGCTTACCCAAAAGCAGCAATAACAGCAGGGGAAAATCAGCAAGAAGTCGTGACCGGAGATGAGGATGGCCTTGGAGGCTCAAGCTCCGCCCAAGCCACTATTTGTTTGTAAGGAGTCCGATTGCGATATGTCAATCATTGTATTCCCGACGGGAAAACCTTCAAAGGCATGTCCAAGAGGAACACACGAAGGAAAAAGGAGGGCCCTCTTAAGTTTGTCCAGGAGAGCCTTGCGCGATCGTTAAGGTTGGAGCCCGATGGAAGAATAGCAGCAGAGGTGATACGGAATGAATCAATTGGATGAGTGGTTTTCATGACAGATGTTGGAGGCCACTGGCGAGGATCCCCTTCGTCGGTTCTATCAACTACCAGATTCAAAGGCCTTAGACGCCGCTGCACCTGAAATATGGCCTTTGGTGGGATTAAGAGGATGCATATCGCATTGACGGCTACGGCAAAAGTGGAATGAACACTCCGCTAATGCGTAGTGTAACTGAGGCCTATATTATATGTGACAATACATAACTTCAGGCCATTCCTCATTTTCAAGCGGCATATCGGAATGATCCATTTCGGTAAACTTGTCCCTCCTCAGGTTGGAGGATGAAATGGTTTTATCTAATTCACGTGTCCTGGTCGTCATTCTGATAGTTGGTCTCTTGATTGCAGTATTGGCTTATAAAATAGCGAACGATAGCCGTGGTCGCAGCAAACCTGGAATAGAAACTGAACAATATATAATGGACACTGGGCATGTCATTGGGCATGCCATTGGCCGTCTCGGCACCCCCAAGTTCGTATCATGGCTCAAGTGCTCAGTTAAGGAAGCCGGCTGTCAATACCTGGTGCGGTATCTCCGCATGTCATCAGCAGCGCCACCTTCGTAAGGTCGCCGGATAGCCGGATATAGCGAGAGATCCGGTGGGGTACCGACACTCTAATGCGAGGATTTCGGCTTTGCTGGTAGTGAATAGCGATGCTAGCTTCATGGGTACTAGTGGAGTGGACTGGGTTTTATTCACGCAAGAGCAGTCTGCCAGTGTAGCCTCTTTGAATGTGTTTTTTTAGCATTCTGAACTGGGTCGTTCGCGCATTCCCTTGCAAGTCACATTTCGCGAAAGGCTTTCAGACAAGAGAATACTTTTGTATTATTTCTTTGTATGCTTTATCATTGTTAATACTGGAGGTTCACTTCTTTCACGCTGTCTACGTATGACGATGAAGTCTATTATTCTACTATTGTTCTTGATGCCTCTCTTCAAAACGCAGATATACAACCTTGAGACGCCTCCTCATGTCAATGGGATAGAATTTATCGACGGAACCTTCGTAAATCCTGTGGCTTCCGAATTTCCGCCTTTTATGTTCACCTATACATCTACCACCAAGCGTTTTGATGTGGCTCAGTAAATAGGGTCTGGAGATTTAGATATTGAGAACGGCAGTGGAGCCGCCAAGCTAACTTCACAAAGAACACGTTTGAATCGGATAATGTACCACGAACTCTGCCATTGTACCCCATTCCACGTCTGCTCTCCAATCGTCTATCCACCTTCGGTATTATACTTAAGCTTTGGTTTCATTCGCCAGGAGCTGCTGAGCATCCCGAATAACGTATGAATCTCCACGCGTATTCGAACATGCTCTTCGGAAGCTGCACATCAGGAACAAACATACGGAGGTCGTCCGTCGTCTCTCCTCGCCTCTCGCGATTGATTTTTGACATGAACATGACGGTTACTGTTCGGCCATAACGGAGCTTGTTGTACAACTTGAGTCTCCTGGGAACCTGATCTACAGTTGTATTGGCAGGGAATAAAGTTCTAAGAGCTACGCTGTCCTCAAAGGACTGTGAACCACCTTACCTTTAATCTATTGCTGTTAGAGTATATAATACTCTTAGTAAACGAGGACCTACGAGGAAGTATAGAATGAGCTGCATCGCCTACCATCTCTCTCTCTCGATTATACAAACTGTATATAAGATACAGCATCACTACAGCAAGGCCTTTATCTTAAACAATACTATCATACAGCCTCTTATATTTATACTGTACAGGTACCACGACGCCGATATGCAGCTGGACATTAAGGAGATTCTGGAGGCGTCTGACAAGAGTTTGCAGATGGCGGCGCCGTTGCTGAGTATGATGGAGAGAAAGCAGGGAGAGGAGATACCGCAGGAGATGAGAAACATTAAGCGGGAGATGGGATTATTTAACGACATATAGTGTGACGCAGGTCCTGTGAGTGGAAGATAAGTGTCCAATGGCGTGTCTTTTGTGTGTATAGTCGACAACACATAATATCAAGCACATAAGGTAACAGCTCTTGGAAACTACAGGGTCCCGCCAAGTTCCCTCATACATGTTAATAACTTCTAGTTCTAGTAACCTGTGCCGTGCGTACAGAATTAGAGGTCTAAAGCTCTACTAAATAAGAATCATATACATACACTGGCTATCTTCACCCTTGGCCCCTTACCCTCGTGCCCACTCCCTCTTGTCTCATCTCCTCACTTAAGAAATGTGTTTTCAGTAATCGCCTCAGACAACCAAGCACAACGACCAGGCACAAAAGCCGGATCGACACCCCTGGATATATCTGTGGCATTGGACGTAGCATTCACTCCCATTGCCAACACGTTCGCAGCAGATCCGTAGGGCTCAAAGGACTGCACGCCGCCAGCACGCGGGGTGCCTCGCGTAACAAAAGTCGCGATCCAGCTCTGCAGGATACCTGCGATGTTGATCTCGGCCGGCGTTGTTGGCGGGGGAGTAATGCCGCCCACGCTGGTCTCCGGGCCGTTGTAAAATGTATAAGGAACGTCCTGCGCGTGCACACCCGGTGGGACAGCAAAAAATGTAGTTGTATGTACGGTTTTGCAATCCCCACGACAGCATCGGTGAGTTGCATGTGAAGAATAACTCCTGGAAGGTAATGAGGCCGCGCTCAAATTGACTCGTGTATCCGTACGAGCCGTCAAACACCTCCGGGTAGAGCACCTCTTCGATATGCGAGGCGCTGGCGTTTGAGATTCCGGGTATCATGTTGCGGATATACGTCGAGTAGGCGGCTGATGATTCAACCGTTGGGTCTGAGAAAAGGATGCCTTCGTGCGAGTTCATACCGATAAGCGCCATCACGGACTGGTCAAAGTCCCCGCGCGCCAGGAGCGCAGAAAGTGGCTCCGGCATGAAGGTGCCGTCAACAGAGGGTCCGAAGAAGCCCAGTCTCTGCGTGCTGCTAAGGAGGGTGTTGGCGGCATTGAGGGTCGACAAGGGCACGGCACGGAGTTCCTCCATTGTCGACACGTTCACGGCGGCCAAGAAGGTCTGCAGAGATAACTCCAGTGACTCTGCAGAGGCGGCAGGTTGGATGCCTGCCGACTGCGTGATGATCCGCTGGAATGGGACGGGACCTTTGGCGCCTCCGTACGCCGTCAGCTGATTGAGAATCGACCCGCCGCCTGCCGACTCGCCCATGACGGTAACCCGACGGGCGGATCCTCCGAATAGGTGAATGTTCTTCTTCACCCAGTTTAGTGCTGCTCGCTGGTCGAGGAGTCCCGCATTAGGTGTTCCATCCTTCTGTAGAGTAGATCCGGCCAAGAATCCGAAGCCGCCGAGCTGTCAGACATGGTCAACAACTCTGAAACTGGGCCCGAGACAAGTTGTGGGCTTGGGGAAGGGTATGGCTTACTCTGTAGTTGACGGTTACATAGACGAATCCATCATCTCCAGCATCCTGGCTCGCCCGGATCATGCCTGCAGGATCGTACCGTCCAAAGCCGGTCTTCTCACCGACGATATAACCGCCGCCGTGGATCCACACGAGCACAGGGGCCCCTGCATGGGTGCCTCGCCTATCAAAGACCTTCTGAGGCACGATCACGTCAAGGAACAAACAGTCCTCCGTGACACGGGGGTCAGAAGACGAGGCAGGCGAGCTTCGGTTCGCATGCTCCCTCTCCAGCTGGTCGTAGTCTAGCATCGTGCCCTGTATATATGCCGAAATCCACTGCACCAGAGCGGGATTGCTGAACAGTGAGGCTGGCTGCGGACAGATGCTGCCTACAGAACCAGAGTTAAGATGCTTACTATTGTCCTTGACCGGAACTGGTGCGCGGAAGCGGAGATCTCCAACAGGAGCCTGGGCGTAACGGATGTTTGAGAAGTTGTATGTTCTCTGGGTTTCCTAGAAGTCGATGAAGCAGACGTCAACAAAAGACCTTTTACTTGAAGACCGGGGGGGGTTAGAGGAGGCAACGCTGGAGTTTGTACATTGAAGGTGATGGCTTGGTGGCGTTCCTATGAAGAAAATTAGTCTTGTACTTTCTGTTGTTCCAGCTTCGTGGTCGTCGCCATACATAACCTAGGTCTATAATAGGGAGTTCGGTTGGCCCGTTATCAGAAGTCGCAGGAACCGCAGCTATTTTGAGTGCCAACAACAGCCATACTGACTGAATACCAGAAGCCTTCATGGCGGTGACTGTAGTAAGAATGAGGTGACGAAGTGGTGAGCTCTGAGGGGATACAGTCGAGAAAAACGAGGACTCGAGGAGGTAGTTTGGCCACCTTTATAAGCTCACTTTCTGTACTGAGGTTTTGTCCTTTTGCGCAGCCACGTTCCACGTCATCTCCATCACCTTATCTACCCCTTAATAACCTCGGCTTTGCATTAAGTTACGGAGATGCCGGGGATGTCAGCCATGGACATGGTGTTGACAGCCACACGACGTCAGGTCCCCTTCCTTAGCCTTAAACACTGGGACTTCGCCACGCGTTATACCAAGCCGGCGCGTCGGCGAAATAAATAGACAGGTACCGTCACAGAGCGTAGTACGTTTCAAAGTGAGCTAATTGAGGGCCTGGTTCCCTGGTCATAGGATGGCACGTTGAGGTGTTCCGCACTTATAAAACCCCTCTTGAGGATGCCCGAGGTTGACAAAGTCGGTTTGCTGACAATTGGACTAGAGCATGTCTTCCATCAAAGCCAGAGTCAGTAGCAACGTATGACATGGCTTCCTTTGGTTCCAGCTTCAGGAGTCATAAGATAAATCATGGAGAGAATATACATGTGGGATTGTGGATAGGGGCCCACAAAAGTCATGCCGGCGCTAGTGCACTTTGCTGACAACTAGTGCATATTGCTGACCGCTAGTGGACCCACCAGAAATATAGTTGCCGAATATAGTTACTTGGCTTGGCGTAAGTTCCCTTATCATTCATGCATGGCATTTCCCTATCAGACCTTGGGAGAATGACTACACTTGAGCACGAGCTGAAAGAGCATCAAATATATAAACCCTCGAGGTCCCCGGTCGCTGGGGATTGATCGTGACCTTTACCTCACATCCTTCCAACGCAATCCGCAACATCGTACCACTACCTTCAAAATGACTCGAGTCCTCCTCACAGGCGGCAGCGGCTTCATCGCCACACATGTCCTCGAGACTCTTCTGAACCGAGGGTGCGTACACTCTGGGGGCCAAAGAAGTTTGTCCTCTCACACACCCGCTGACCCATCCGCATTGAAGACACTCCGTCGTCACCACGGTGCGAAGCCTCGACAAGGCAGAGAACATCAAAAAGGCCCACCCGGATATCGGCAAAGACAGGCTCGACATTGCCATTGTTCCCGACATTGCGCGTCTTGATGCCTTTGATGCTGCTGTTGTCTCCGACCCTCCCTTCGAGGCCGTCATCCACACCGCCAGCCCGTTCCACTACAATGTCACCGATGTCCAGAAAGATCTCCTTGATCCTGCCATCATTGGAACAACGGGGATCCTCACGGCTATTGTGAAAAATGCGCCTACCGTCAAGAGGGTGGGTATGTATTAAGCCATTCTTGTCGACTGCCAAACACCTTTGCTAAATGAGAATAAGTCATTACATCTTCCTTTGGCGCCATCACCAACCCATTCAAGGGCTTGTGGCCAGAGCATACATATTCTGAAGAGGATTGGAACCCATTGACGCAAGAACAAGCCGTCCAGAACCCCGCCAGAGGGTACCAAGGTCAGTCGGCTCCCAATGCTCGTATATTCCGGCGAATCGCAAATGTGACTGACGGCGGGTTTGTAGCGAGCAAGACATTCGCCGAGAAAACAGCTTGGGAGTTCGTGGAGAAGGCAAAGCCCAACTTCACCCTTTCCACAATCAACCCGCCGCTAGTCTTTGGCCCTGCTGTGCAGAGCCTCAGTTCTCTCAATTCCCTGAATACGTCCAGCCAATACATCCGCAGCTTCATCGCGGGACCTCCAAAGGAGGAGATCCCTCCCACCATGGTGAGTGCCGTCCCCCCGAAGTCCAGCATGCGCATTACCTGACCGAGAGTAATTATAGAGCCCTATCTGGGTGGACGTCCGAGACGCAGCGCTAGCCCACGTCCTGGCGGCCGAGACAGATGAGGCCGCCAACAAGCGATTCTTCGTCACGGCAGGTTACTTCTCTAACCGCCAGGTTGTGGACATTATCCGTCAGAATTTCCCCGAGTACCACTCCGTACTGCCGCTCGAGTCGGCCAAGGGGGGTGGTGAGTCCTGCGCAGGGCACGCCGTACGGGTTTCCTACTTCTAACAGTTTACCAGATCTGCCCGAGGGTGGCGTGTTCAAGATCAACAACAAGCGGAGCATCGACATCCTGGGCCTCAAGTACCGGTCGTTTGACGACTGCATTGTGGACACGATCCGGTCGTTCAAGTCGGTGGGAGAGTAAGGCTCGGCGCTGCTTACATCCTCCAAATGTGAGTAACGAGGCTTACTCGGCTGTACGTGGAGGTCACGGCAGAAACGCTGTCTCAGCCTGTTGTAGCAATCGCCCGGGCCGTTGTTCCAATCCGCATTTCCCGGGCAGTGCCATTACACGCATAAATAAGCTCTAAATAGACTACCTCTTAAATTATCTCTGTACTTTTCTCAGATTACCAAAACCGGCCGTCTGGGCCTGACGAATACCGGGCTCTCACCAGTAATATCGAGAAGCTTCATGGGCTGTCTTAACCTAGCCCTCAGACGCGATCCGTTCGTTCCCCAGGATGTTATGCGTAGGTATTTCGTCTTCTTTAATGACATGCGAGATGGCAAGATGGAGCCACATCTTCCCTGTACGTGTTGGTTACAGGCGTGTTGCAAACCAGACAAGATTCAATCTTAGTGGTCTCCAAACCTAAGCCTCCTCTCGCCCCGTGTCTCGCGCCAGGTGTTCGTCGCCGCCCAGATCTCAGGACACCCGCGAGTCAGCCAACCCCACTTACGCAGGAACGGGACCGTCGCCTCCCACCCCAGAGGATCCCACGACTCCCCCCAGACAATAAGAGTCGGTCTCTCGGTGTGGCCCTCGTCAGTGTTCACGAGATCGGCACACAGTTCGTCCTCGTTGACAAGACCGGCCACCACCGCGCTCAGCACGTTGTCACGCATGCGGGGCACAGGGAACAGGTCGATCCAGGGGTGGTGCGTTACAGCCAGCTGCAGTTCGGTTGGGCGAAGGCTTACTGGACAGGACAGCATGGGCGAGTTAATAACGTGGGGGCCGAGCTGGTTGAAGGGAGAGATGAAGTCGTCGTGGCATAAGCCCTCAATTGGAAATCCGAGGGCGGAGGCGTTGCGCGCCACAGCGTTGAGGATGTTGATCCGGATTAGGGTAGGCAGCTGGGTGGGCCGTGGGGAGCGGAGACTGTAGTCCTCGTATGCTTTTCGTGCTAAGCTGTTGACGCGTTCGCGTCTCACGGGGCAGACCAGCATGAAGCTCCCTCCTACTACTCGCAGAGCCATTTCCTCATCAACGTGCTGATTGCGTTGTTGGCCATCCATTTCCCAATGCTGTGAATGTTGCTGTGTTGCCTCGACGCCAGCTTGCTTCCGCCGTCCTGTATTACATGACGAGACATGTCAGCTACGGCATCGGACACAATAGAGAACGGGAGTAAAGCACTGACGATGAGCCCGCTGGTTGAGGCGGTTCTGCAGCTTTCTCCTTGCGGCTGCGCTTGTCACGCCGGTCCAAACCTCGGTTGGATCGTGCGCATCCAGTAGCTGCGGCATGGTTTCCACCACTATCATTATGGATGAGGCTGGGCCGGCTGGCAGGTCCATTGGGTGGGACATGGCAATTGGGATAACAGATCGAAGCAGAAGTGCTGCTTGAGCAGAGGCTAGATGGGAAGATGAGCAGTTAAATAGGTAGGTAGTGTGAGCGGGGCTCAGCTGGGGAGGCGAGGCGGATTTATCAGGGGTTATAAATGGAGGGGACTCATACCTGCACCGCTAGGGGTGCAAACAAGATCCGTTATGTAAGTAAGGGCATCTATAGGGGGGGATGCTACAGCGACTCAACCCTCCAGCAGCTATAGTGGCCACAGCGCCCCAAGCCTCTAGCAGCTGTAGCGGCCACAGCAGCAACAACGCCCCAACCCTCCCAGCAGCTATAGCGGCTACAGTGCCTTAAACTTCCAGCAGCTATAGCGGCTACAGCGCCTCAAGCCTCTAGCAGTTACAGTACCTTATAAGGCCTACTTTCTTAGTTATTCAACTGGACTGAATCTCTCTGTCTGAGAGCAACTGAGGTTATATAATATTAATACAGCTGGCCGTATAGATATAAGTCCCTCCCCTCTATAGATGCCTTGCTTATATAACGGATCTTGTTTGCACCTCTACCGGTGTAAATGTTACGTGATCTTGTTTGCACCCCTAGCGGTGTAGGTATAAGTCCCCCTAAATAGAGTTAAGCTTACTAAGCTAATACTTAAACTTAGGAATGTATACCGGTACTACTGGTAGTGCAATTAATATTATGTAACTTCCGGTATTACTAGTAGTGTAAATAAGACCTATTATATAAGAGGTATATATATAAGTATATATAATATCTCTCTTATATATATATATTATAGTATTTCTTTATATAATCAAAGAGAGAGATAATTTATTGTATATATAGCTATTTAATATATAATATTTAATTCCTTAATAATATATTAGTTTACTTAAAGCTATAATAAATATATAATATCTTTTTATATTATTATAGCTATTATAGTGGAAATAAATTACTTTATATTATATAATATATAGAGTAAGACTTTACCTTTTAGAAGAAGCTTTCTTTTTCTATATTAAATAATATTCTAAAGATATATAGTTATAATTAAAGCTAGTATTAAAATACTCTCAATATCTCTATTTAAATAAATAATATAGTAATATTAATAGAGTCTTTTTCAGTAAATAATAATAATTAGTTTATTTTATAGCCTATTATAAATAATTAATAAAGTAGTTATTAGTCTGTCTTTCTTATATATTAATAGCTTTATTCTCTATTAAGTTTTAAAGGTTTACTATAATTTTACTAATAGATTTAATCTTTCTAATTATACTTTATATAGACTTTTAAGTATTTATAAGAACTTAAGCTATTTAATGCTCTTTTTAAGAATTATCTATTATTATAGAATTATATCTATTTAAATATTAAATTAGAGAAGAGTAATATATTAAATATTTTAATAATATTATTTATAACTAGCAGTATTATATTTATTTTAATATAACTTCTATATAAACTTAAAGTTAATTTTAAAACTCTTAATAATTTATATTATAATATAAATATTATAGTTTTAAATATAATATAGCTAATAGTTACTATAGAAATAACTTTAAACTTTTTTAATCTTTAGATAATAAAGAAATTAAAGTTTTATTTTTAGAATATTAATTTAAATAGGTATATTTAGTAGATATAGCGGGAAATATAGTAATATTATTAAATAGTTTAATAAATCTATTATTATACTATTTTTATAATATTCTTAGTTATTTTATAAGTAATTACTAAGCCTATTTAACTTTATATTAAAATTTAGCTATAGCTTTTTTAAATTAAGCTATTAAATTACTATAACTATATTTAGAGATTCTTTTTTTTTCTTTTAAATAATATATACTAATTGTATTTCCTATTATTTTTCTAACTATTAGTAGAGAGAATTCTTATTACTATATAATTTCTTTTATATTTAAAGATCTCCTTTAGCTGTATTTTAAATATCTTATATATTTTACCACTTTAAAAATAGCTACTCTACTATCTTTATTTCTATATTTTATTTAACTTTTTTATTTTTAACTTTATTTTAATTTAGATAACTTATTATCTTCTTTTTAATTTAGTTTTTAATATTATTTCCCACTTTATAATAACTCTCTATTTACTTAAAGTTAAAATACTAATTATAGTCAGCTTTATTATAATATAAAGATAGCTTTATAGCCTTTTAGTATTATTAATTAATCTTATAAACTCTATAATATAATATAGTAAATTAAGCCTTTTATATCTTTTTATATTATTAAAATATAGTATAGAAGTTATTAGCTTATAATATAGATACTGCTATTATATTTACTATTATAATAGTTATTAATTTAACTACTAATAAAGATATTATATAAGTTATTATATATATTATTATATATATTATTATATAAACTACAGTTTTAAATACTATAAAGAACTCTACTAAGAATAATAGAGATAGTAAGTAAGTTATAAAGTAAGTAAATATATATATTATTATATATATTATTATAGTAATTTAAGTAAAAGTGTATAATAGATATTTATAGTATAAAAAGTATACTTTAAATTTTATTATATAGTTTTTCTTATAATATTTTAAATATATTAGTAAAGCTTTTAATTATACTGCCTTTTTAATTTATTTAAATATATAGAGGTTTTACTATATACTTATTAATAGTAATATTAAACTAACTATTAGATAATTAAACTGTATATTAGAATAGTACTGACTAATATATTAAAGTTTAATAATAGTAAGTTTAATTTAATTAAATTAAAGTTTATTTAAAGAAATAGCTCTTTCTATAGTAAAAAGAGTATACTTTTTCCCTTTTTTAATTTAAACTTTTTAAGATACTTATTATTATTTCTTTACTATTAAACTAACTATTATAGTAGCTTTTATCCCTTTTTTATTATCTTTTTTTATTTTATTTTATATAAAAGTATTTAATTAAGAGCTTATTCTTTTTTTCTTATTAAATTCCCTTAGCTAGTTTTAGCTATAAAACTTCTTTTTAATTTAAATTATAAAGTATTTTAAACTGTTACTATTATAGACTTAATCTATATTAAATATATTTCCTACTAATAAATTTAAAAGTTATAATAGAGTAATAAGTTAGTATAGTTAAAATTATTAGTAGAAATTACTATTAGTAGTACTTTTAAGTTACTATTAAAGCTAACTTAATAAAATAGTAAAAAAAGAGATAAAAAGTTAAATTTAAGTAAGTTTAAAAAAGAAAAGAAATTTAACTTTAAAAACTAATTAATATTAAGCTTTAAATATTATAAATTTATTAAGTAGTATTAACTTATTAAATTAGATATCTTTAAGTTAATAGAAGTATCTTTCTAGAATTAATTTTCTAGATTTAGTAATTTTTAATAAATATTTAGTAGAAAAAGTAAAATACTTAATAATAAATATAAAGTTAGTATAAAAAAGTGCAGTAATAAACTTAAGAAAGATAGAAGTAAATACTATTAAAAAGAGAAGTTCTACTATTAAAAAAGTAAAAATAAAGTAATTAATATAGCTAATAAAGTAAAGAATAAAAGGAAAAAAAAAAAAACTTAAAAGCTAAAAAAAGATAAAAACTCTCTATAGAAATACTTATTTCTAAAGATACTAAAAATAAATATATTTTATATAGTAGGAATTTTAATAATTTAATTACTAATAGTAAACTTTAAAATTATACTACTAATTATAGTAACTTCCTACTTAAAGTAGTTAGAAGAAATACTAAAAATTGTTATAGATATAATATTTAATAAATCTTACTTTAAATCTTAAATTTTCTTATTTAGTTTTTTTTTTTTTTAGTTTTACTTAATATTATTAAATAAATTAAAACTATATAGTATTTTTAAAAAATAAAGATAAACAGTTAGTACTATATCTAGTAATAAAAGAAATAGTAGCTAAATAATAAGATTATTATATATTAATCTTTATTTTAAGTTTTAATTTAACTCTTTTAATTTTAACTTTACTATTTGCAGTTAATAATCTTACTATCTATAATTAATAATCTTACTGTCTATAGGTAATAACTATAAGATAGTAATCTTATTTTAAATAATAAAATATAAAAGAGACTAATATTTTCTATTATTAAAAGACTAATTTTTCTTTTAATAATTATCTAATTTCTTTAACTTCTATTATAGCTACTTTAATTATGTATTAAATCTTATAATTTAATATTAATAGAAACCTAAAATATACTAATTACCTTTTATATCTATATAATATTAAATATTAATATAATATTAAAAATAAAATAGAGAAAATAAAATACTCTATATATTACTAATTTCTTTAGAGCTATAAGCTTTTTAGCCTATTAAGATTCTCTTTAAATAGAGCCTATTTACTAAGTATTTAATAGAAGAATATATTAGCTATTTTTAGCTGTAATTTCTTTTTAAATAATACTAATAGATTAGATTTATAGAGAAATTAGATTATTTATATTAATTTATTATTTATTTAAATAGAGAATATTACTCTATTAATATTAGTTAAAGTTTTTAAAATTAAAAGGCTAATCTAAAAGGAGAAAAACTTTATTAATAGTATTAATAGAGAGGTATTTAACTCTTAGTTTAAAGAGCTCTTATATTATATAGAAGTAATATAAATAATAGCTAGCTAGAGTATTAACTAAAGAGCGGATTTAAATAAGAGTTAATATAGATATTAAAGATTTTAAGATATTAAATTAGATTATTAGATTTATAACTCTAAATATTAAGGTTAGAATAAAGTGAAAAAGTTAGATAGAATTCTAATAGATAGAAAAAAAGCAGCTTAAAACTTAAATTTAAACCTTAGTAATTATAATATATATAATAAAAGTACAGTAAATTTAAATATTAGGTTTTCTTGTTAAAAGCTAAATTCCCTTATTAACTTAATATTTAAAAAATAATAATTATTTAAAGTATTTAATTAGATATTTAAAAACCTTTTAAAAATAAAAAAGATATAAAATATATATTCTCTCTCTATTAAGTTAACTTTATTACTAACTTTAATATTTATTCTAATTTTAACTATAGCTATTACTATTTAAGATTTAAATTTTAAACTATTACTTTTCAAAATAGTTAGCTTAATAAAGAGAAACTAAATAAAAAGACTATATATATTATTGTAATAAATCTTTATAGGCTAAAATATAACTAAATTTCTTTAAGAATTTAAACTATATATAAATAATAATAAAGTTTTAAATAATTAAAAAGCTATTTATTTCTAGCAGTATATAAATTCTAAAGTATTATAATAAGTTAAATATACTATTTATTTAAGCTTATAACTAAAAGTAGTATAAAATCTTAAGATTACCTTTTAATTATAAAATTAAAATTAATTAGAAATACTAATTACTTAACTTAACTATTTTAATACTACCTCTTTAATAATAAAAGACTGTAATTTTATTTCAATATAGATAAATAAGTATTTCTATTTCTATAGAATAATTAATTTAATAAGTTAAAAAATATTTTTTCTATAGTTATAAGCTCTATATAATATTATACTAAATAATATTATTACTTTTTTATATAATTACAGCTAAATAACTTTAAATAAACTAGTTAATTTATTTTATAAATAGCTATTTAATTTGTTTAAAAGTCTATTAGATACTTAAGTAATATTAGTATATTAAATAAAAAGTACTCTCTCTTTAAATATTCTATTAAATTTTATAAACTATAGTATTTTAATTCTATTTATATTTAATATAGAATCTTTACTTATAATATTAATACTAAAAGTATTTAATTAACTTAAAGCTAAGTTAAATACTTAAATAAACATACTATTTTAAATATAAAGTTTTTATATAGAATTTAATAAGCTGATAAATATTTTTATATTATAATATAATATACTACTTAAAGTAAAAATATTAGTTAACTTATATTTTAATAAATATCTATTTATAAATATCTAATTAAATCTTTAAAATATAGCTTACTTTATTAATATAATTAGAAATATAATACTATTTAAACTTTTTAAGCTTTTTATTATAGATATTTTTAGTTATTAACGCTATAATTTTATATTAAAAGCTATAAAATTTCTTTTACCTTTTATACTTTTAAAAATTCCCTTAATAAGAAAACTTAATATTTAAATTTACTATATTTTTATTATATATATTATAATTACTAAAGTTTAAATTTAAATTTTAAGCTGTTTTCTTTTCTATTTACTAAAATTCTATTTAACTTTTTTATTAAGCTATAGCTATTTTAACCTTAATATCTAAAGTTATAAATTTTATAACTTAACTTTTAAAACGCTCTAAAATTATAAGAGTTAGAGTAATATACTTAATTTTATAATAAATTATTTTAGCTATTAGACTAAAAAAATCAACTAATTTAAATAAGCTAATATTACTTAATTATACTATATAATAGGTTATAAAAGAGGTTCTACACTATAATACAGTAAGCTCTTAGTAAGCTTTTAGCTAGTATATATTCTTATAAAAATCTTTAATATTTATATTAATCTATTTAAGTTATTTAAATTTACTTTCTAGTTAATACTCTAACTAACTATTATCTATATTACCTCTATATAGTATAAAAGCTTTTTAAACTAAAAGTTATATATCTTTTTACTAATATTATTAATAAAGTCTTTCTGCTTTTAAATTAGCTATTTAATTTTAAAAACTTTAGCTAATATTAATAAAATAGCCTTTTTTATTTAGAAAGATAATAAAATTAATATAAGTAATTTAATTTCTTTATAAATTTAATTTATTAGTATTATTTAAAAAGAAATTACAGCTAAAAATAGCTAATATAATCTTCTATTAAATACTTAGTAAATAAGTTCTATTTAAAAAGAATCTTAATAGACTAAAAAGTCTATAGCTTTAAAGAAATTAGTAATATATAGAGTATTTTATTTTCTTTATTTTATTTTTAATATTATATTAATATTTAATATTATATAGATATAAAAGGTAATTAGTATATTTTAAGTTTCTATTAATATTAAATTATAAGATTTTATAGATAATTAAAGTAGCTATAATAGAAGTTAAAGAAATTAAATAATTATTAAAAAGAAAATTAGCTTTTTAATAATAGAAGATATTAATTTTTTTTATATCTTATTACTTAAAATAATATTACTATCTTAAGATTATTATCTATAAATAGTAAGATTATTAACTGTAAATAGTAAGATTATTAACTATAAATAGTAAAATTAAAATTTAAAGAGTTAAATTAAAGCTTAAAGTAAAAACTAGTATATAATAACCTTATTATTTAGCTACTATTTCTTCTATTACTAAGTATAATACTAACTATTTATCTCTATTATTTAAAAATACTATATAGCTTTAATCTATTTAATAATATTAAGTAAAGTTAATTTTTTTTTAAAAGAATTTCACTTTTAAAAATTATTATCTTAAGTAAATATAAATATATAATAGGTTAAAACTATTTTATTAATATACTATAAGTATAATAATAAAATTAACTTAAAAATGTAAAAAAAAGAGAAAATAGTATTTATATAAATAAAAATAGTAATCTATAAGTATTAAAAATAGAGAAATTACTCTATAAAGCTTATATATAACTTATAACTATTAAAAAAACTAAATAAAGTTATTTTCTTTCTTACTACTAAAAAAATATAAATATAATATAGAAAAACTATTAATAGATATTATTATTATATTTATACTCTATAGATCTAATTAAAGATATATAGTACTTTTATACTATAGAAATAGAGGAAAAACTATAGTAACTAAAAGAAAACTCCTATTCTATATTTTAAGCTTAAATTAAAGCCCTATTAGTATTATATAAATTAAGAAAGTAATTTTTCTACTAAAACTAAAATTATCTTACAGCTTAAATATTTAAGTTAGTCTATATATAGTAAGAGCTATATATAGTTAAGTTAGATATATTATTTAACTCTACTATATATTATTATTATTAGTAGTAGTTTATAGTTACTATAGATAAATTATATATTTTAATATAGATTTAGCATATTAAAATAATCTGCTAGCTGCCTATAGCTATAAAAGTAAAGCTTAATACTGGCTAGCTGTTAATATTCTAGTGATTATTAATAGCCTAAAGAGGTATTTAAATCTTATACTCTAGCTATAATAATTTTCTCTTTTTCTTTTTTCTTTAGAATTTTATAAGTTAACTTTTACTCTCTCTTTCTGCTATACTAACAGTATTTTCAATCTCAATTTATATTATTAATCTAACTGTATTATTAGAATTTTATTAATAAGTTAGTATTCTCTATCTCTAGCTTTAAAGTATAGCCTTTTAACTTCTTTCTTACAGTAAGAATAGTAATAATAATAATAATAATAGTATATTCCTACTGCAGTTTTATTATAGCTACTTATACTAACTTCTTACTAAATAATAATAATAATAATAATAATAATAATATTAGTTATTCTAATATAGCTTTATATTAAATCTATAGAAATTCTATTAACTAACTATTTATTATAAGAGTTAGTCTCACCAGAGTGATATAGTAGATATAATAAAGTAGATATAGCTATATTATAAAGCATTTACTTAGCAAGTGCAGATTGTATACTTACCGAATAGAGCTATAGACACTAAATTATATAACCTCACCCTAGAGTAGGGCGATATCTTAAGGCGTCTTAACTCTTATAATTATTCTCTCCTCTCTAAAGCCTCATCCTGAGGTATATTGCTTAGTTACTGTAGTAGCTTGAAACTCAATATGTTGTCTTCTATTTGCTTTAAAGTATTTCTGTCGGTTGCAGCTATATTTAGTGGTGGTAGGGTTTATTGTTATTATTAGTCTGAACATTTAGTATAGGGTGTACAGCTAGTTGCCAGACTCTGCCTTTAGAGGTTAATATTTATTTTGCTCCTACTGTCTCTTTATAGTTTTTTTTCTTTCTTAATACTACTGCTAATACTATTTTCTGTATTTACTATTATATCTCTTCTCTCTTGTCAGACTTTTCTATTTCTAACTACTCTTTTTATCTTACTAACTATTCGCTCTGTACTTACTATATTCCCGCTGAGATAGCTATTCTCTCTATAGCCTAAGAAGTATTAGCTGAATTTAAGACTTAATTTTAGTCTGATTTTCCCTTCTCTAATAATAAATTCCAGAGGATAAAGGATAGAGTTACACCCTATTTATATTGTTTAGTGTAGAAGCACTATAATTTTAGCTATATATATATACCTATAGCTCTCTTCTATTCTATTATACTGTCTATAAGGCTTTAAACTAGAAATATAGAGCAGTATATCTTACTTTATATTTATTAGCTATTTATTAAGTATTCTAACTTTTTTTTAGATTCTAACTAAGTTTATAGATACTGCCTATTAGTATTAGAACTACCTATACTAGTAGGTATATTGCAATTAGGATAATGCCTAAGAGTCTTCCTCTACTTTAGGTTATTAAAGGATTATATAAGCTATAAAAGCAGCCTTTACTGTATAGTAATATCTTTTAGATTTTATTAAGAATCCAGTAGATATTTATAGTATTAAAACTAGGTTTATTATTCTCTCCTACTAGAAGAATTTATATATAGCCTAACTAGCTAAAATTCAGACTAACTACTAAATATATCTTTTCTTTCTATAGCTTCTTTACTACTAACTATACTATAGCTTAAGTTGCTATTTAGTATATCTACTGAAGAGTTATAAAAGCACTCTAATTTTACTACTTCTTTTTACTATTAAGAATCTATCTATATCTATTCCCTACTTATAGTATTCTATTATCTTATAGTTACTAAATATATAGCAGTAAAAGAAATATCTAATAAGGATTCTCTACTCTCTTTCTCTAATAATTTTTCTACAGCTATTAAGGCTGCTATTCTTAAGTATTATATTAATAATATATCTAAACCTTTTATTATTTTTACTAATACTCCTTCTATTTACTATAGCACTATAGGTAGTTTATCTCTTAGTACTAGAGCTAAGTATCTGTCAAAATATCTGTATATATCCACTAATTCTATATTTAGTAATAAAGATAAGAATAACTATCCTTTTGAGAATAATATTAAGAGTAAGATACAGCTTTATACTAAGGCTAAGTAGATTATAGCTGAAAATAAAGGCTAAGGCAGAGGATAATAATAATAATAACAATAATAATAATAATAATAAGGCTGGTAACTCTATTACTAAAGCCTTTATAGCTATAATAAGTAAGAGTAAGAAGAAGATAGCTACTTGTTAAGCTGCTACTATATAGGCAGTAGAGTCTATTACTCTCTGTTATAGTACTTATACCTATAGCTATAATAGTAAGAAGTAAGAAGGTATATTTTAGTGTTTTTTAGTATAAATAACTATTCTTTAGGCCTCTATACTATATTACCCCTAAGTAGGTTACTTTTAATTAGCTAGATTAGCTTAATATAGTAATTATATAAGTTTATATACTTATTATATATTCCCTAAGTAATTAATAAATTACTTATTATCTTACTTTTTATAATTTTATTTCTTTTAGTAGAGGTATTTCTAAACTATTTAAGATATATTAGTTAAATACTCTAATAGCTCTTAAGTATTATATTCTACTAGCTATTCTGCCTACTTAATAAGGTAGTAAGTTTTATCTTTAATCTTTTTATCTGCTATAATTTCCTCTATATCCTACTTATTTTTTTTCTCTTTCAGTTTAGAGAGGCTTAATAGTTAGTTACTTAGTATATATTAAGCTTCTAGCTATAGTTCTAAAAGGCCTACTAAGAATATATTATATATATATCAGTATTGCTCTAGTAGGTAGACTTAATAGGCCTATTTTCCAATTTACTTTACAATTACTATTTTAATAAATTTAAATACCAGTTTTTAATATTTAAACTGAAAGTTTCTTATTAATAGGCCTACTATTTATCCCACTTTATATTTCTATTCCTAGTATTATTTATTATAATATTTAGCCTGAGATTTAACTACTTATTACTAAGCTTCTCTAGCTTTAGTATATACTTACTAAAGATTTATAATATATTTAGCTACTCTTTAAACTATAATTCTAGATTCTAATAGAGTATATTCTATAATTCTAGAGTAGTAGCTATATAGAGCTTCTATTAGGGAGACTGTAATTATACTGTATTAACTGTTATTATATATAAAGACAGCTTTAGGTAACTATACTGTCCATTTTATTAATACCCCTACTATATAGATATAGAGGTATCTTTCTATTATCTAGTTTATTCTTTCTGTCTAGCTATTAGTCTGCAGATAGTATACAGTAGATAGTTATTAAGTAGTTACTTTCTTAATTATTAATTCCACCTAAAACTAACTAATAAAGAGCTTATCTCTATTACTAATAATACCTTTTAGTATTCTATACTGATATTCTATATACTTATAGATTAAGACTGCTAGTTAAGCTGCTATTAATATCTTCTTATATAGCAGAAAGATTACAAATTTAGTTATTTAATAGATAATTATAAGAATTATATTATATTCTTTACTATCTATTTAGGTACTGCTTAGTAAGCTTATAATAAAGTCTATACTGATTTCCAAAAAGGGATAGACTAGTAGCAATAGAAACTACAGCTTCTTATAAGGCTTATATCTTAGTGTATATACTCTAAGATACTACTAATACTAAGTAGTATACTCAGTAATATCTTCTCTAATAAGATTTTAATAGAACTTCCTACTAATTAGCTTAAAAGTCTTTTAAGCTTCTATATACCCTACTTTAAGGTTATTATAATATCTATATAGAATCTCTCTTTTTAGTATCTCTTCTATAGGAATTATAAATCTGCCTCTAAAGAAGAAAGTACTCTATAAGTTATAATAATATCTTTCTAACTTTCTAACTACTTATTAAACCTTCTCTAACTATTACTAGCAGAATTAGTTATTAGTCTGTAGTCCTTAGACTAACTCTTCTAACTTTATAGAAGGTTATAATAGAAATACTATTTTGCTCTCTATTAACTCTTTTATAATAGGGTGTAGGATATATTACTTCAGATTAATAATTCCAGCTTTAAATAAATCCTTCTAACTTCTATAAGTAGTTAGCTCTTACTAAGTATTCTCTATTTAATCTTTAGTTACTTACCTATTCTTAGTGCTTTTAGTAACAATAGAGATTAATACTCTTTATATTTAATTTTTATTTAGTAGCATTCTGCTTTCAGTTACAGGCTGAGGGTATCTATTCTTTAACTTATAGTTTAGTAGGGCTTATTAGGCTTACTTATACTACTTGAATATATACCTTGGCAATATTCCCCTATTCTTTTAATCTGCTGATTATCTGTTAGATATCTAGAGGCAGCTTGTCGACCAGTTAGAGCTTCTTAGCTAGTGTGGGAAGTATATTGTTATACTTAACTTCCCTTTCTATATAGTTAGGTCGGTAGGAGATTCTATTAGTGGGGTTTAGCTTCTCTAGCTGATATTTAATGTTAAAGTTAAATAGGGCTAACTGATAGATCTATTTAGCTAGTCTTCCTTAAAGATCTCTAGCTGGTGTCTTTACTATACCTTTTAGAGCAGTATAATTAGTTAATAGAAGGAACTTTTCTAATAACCCTAAAAGGTAGTAACTCTAGTGCTCTAAGCTCTTAATTACAGCTAGCAGCTCTTACTAACTAATACCCCAGTACTATTTAGTATCTTTGAGTTTATAAGACCAATATACTACTAGTCTCTATTAATCCCTATATAGTTAGGTCAGAATGCCTAAGACTGCCTGAGGAGATATATCTATCTCTACTCTAGAGTGCAGTTAGGGGTTCCAGTAATACAGAATGGTTGCCAAGCAGAAAGCAGATTTCAGCTTCTAAAATACCTCTTTTTATTTTTTTCCTAAAGAGAATTCCACCCAGTCCTTCTCTATCTTTAGCAGCTCTATAAGGGGCGCTATAATCCTGGAGTATTCTGGGATAAACTTACAATAGAAGTTACAGAAGCCTTAGAAGATTTAGATATTCTTAACGCTAGTAGGCATCAGCTATTCAGCAACTACACACACTTTGCCTGACTCTATCTTAAGTTCTTTTTAGTTTATAATATATTCTAAGAATTTAACTTTTTATTAGTAGAATATATATTTTAACAACTTAATATATAGTTAGAAATATTATAACCTCTATAGTATCTTTCAGATGATTTTTAATATATTCCTTTTTTATTTAGGAGTATATAATAATATCATCTAGATATATAATACAGTAAGTATCTAGTAATTCAGTAAGTATACAGTAGATATACACCTGGAATATAGTAGGGGTGTTTATTAATCTGAAGGGTATAATAGTATACTTAAAGTAGCTATATCTTATATAGAAGGCAGTTTTCTAGTAGTTCTCCTTCTTAATTTAAATTCAGTAGTAAGTATTTTAGATATTAAGCTTTATAAACTATTTAGCCTCTATTAATCTATTAAGGAGCTTTCTAATTAGCAGTAGGAGGTAGTAATTCTTTACTGTTACTGTATTTAGACTGCAGTAGTCTATATAGATTCTAATTTCTCTATTCTTTTTAAGTATAAATAGAATAAGTACTCTAGTGCTATTTATTAAGTAATTAATCTGCCTACTCGCTATATTCTCAGCAAGATATTTACAAATAATAGCTACCTGCTTCTTATTAGTTAGATATATCCAGCCCAGTAGGAGTTCTTTTCCTTCTATTAATTTAATAGAGTATTCTACTTCTTTAAGAAGTGGTAATATTTTAGCTGCCTTTTTGCTAAAGGTTTTATATTCTAACTTAAACTCTAAAGGTAGAGTTTCTACTTTCTCTACTTAGTTCTCATCTAGAGCAGTTATTAGTTACTTACTTAGTAAGAGTACTCTATATATATACATTATATATATTTTTTCTCTATTTTCCACTAGGTCTTTTATAAATAACTCTAAATTCTGAATTAAAATAGACTTATAGCTCTATAAGTATATATAGGTATTAATAATAATCTCTTTCTGGCCTATTATATAGGCAGATAATAGTAAGTTACTTACCTCTTTAGGGTGTAATACCTTAATAAAATAATTAGTAAATCTTCTGTAGGAACTCTTAATAGTTTATCAGAAAGAATATTAGCTAGTATACTAGTAGTAATAGTATAATATCTCTATTAAAGCTCTTTAGTCTTAAAGACTTCTATTTATAGCTAGCCTTTAGGCCTAGCCTTTATATTAGTTTCTTACTAATAAGTAATACCTATATATAAATATCTATATCTATATTAACTTCTTCTTTATTAAGTGCTTAAATTATAAGCACTCTACTTTAGACAATCTAACTAATAGATATTAGTTTGACTTTAAGTATAGATTTTCTTATTTAAGGTTTTCTACCTATTTATTTTCTAAAGAATTAAATTCTTCTATATATATAGTAATAAGCTATACTACTATAGTCTTTAGGAGTTTTATTCTTTTATCTAGTTTAGAGTATTATCCCACCAGATAACCTATTTAGTTACAGTTATAGCAATATATATCGTTATATAGCTTCTACTTACAGACTGATTGTTAGATACTTAATAACTATTTTCCCTTAAGTGGCCTTATTTTTACCTACTGCTTCCAGCTAGAGAGGGGTATTAGTTCTATCCTCAGGAAGAATATCCTTTAGTTCAATTTAAGCTGTATAAGAATTTAAATCTAGAAGTTTTAAATTGCTTTTTCTAGGTTTAATCTATTAGATCTCTTTTTTGCCCTTATAGTAGGCTGTTATAGCTAAAATATTACTACAGATAGTGGGCTTTTTATACTAGCTTTTAGGCTTAGAGGATATTAATTCTTATCTTCTAGATCTCTTTTTTTACTTAAGATTAGAGGCTAAAATAGTATTAATATACTAAAATGGAATTATCTTCTATATGGGCTGTGCCTAGGGATATATAGATTGCCCTCTATATATTGAAGTAGTCTATTAGAGACTGCTCAGCAAGCTATTATAGCTCTATTAGGCTGTTTTAGAGCTCAATCTCTCTTTAACCCAGGTCGACATACCACTTTTACAAAAAGGCCGTAAAGTCTTTCTATTTTGGGTTCACTAAGCTCTCAGTATATACTTACTATTAGGTCTGCAATAAGACGTAGAGCTTTATATTTAACCAGCTGATCTTCTGGTAGTCTTTAGCTGTAGTCCTTATATTATTTGCTTCTTTAACAGCATAAATCCAGTTATCTGTTTCCATACTAGTTGTATTCTCTTAAAGAGTTGTACAAATATACTGTAGGGGCCTCTTATATTCCTTTAGAGGTCTCGACCCCATTATCCTCCCCATCTGCTCTATCAGATAGGCCTAAAAGGCACAGTCTTCTTATCTCTAGGCTTCAAAACGTTAGTCTGCTGCAGCCTGCTGAGCTATCATAACTAACAATAGAGTTTAGACTAATATAGATTCGCAAATAGAGTCATATATTCGCCAAATACTTATCAAATAAAAATACTTATCAAATAATCCCACAAAGCTAACTTGTAGGACTATATCCCTTAGGACTCTAGGTATTCCAACTTAAAGAATTAACTTCTGGTCCTGCCACATATAGCCAGGTCCAGCCCGTCAATTGTCAGTATATCGGGTTAATTCTCTTAGATGAGTTCATCCAATTCATCCTCAGTGTCGAGTTGGGGTTCGTTTCTCCCTTCCGTACCGTACCCAATAGATCGAAATTTTCCGCTTGTGTTACGGCGAGCAGTCAGTTCTCACTTGCGGTGCGGCCGCTGCATCCAGTAGCGCTTCTTGTTCCCTGCATCATATGTAACGCGCTGGTGACCCAGTAGGGTGTAGAAGTAAACGAATTGTAAAGGTTAGTCTCATCAGGGTGATACAGTAGATGTGATAGGGTAGGTATAGCTGTATTGTAAAGTGTTTACTTGGCGAGTGTAGATTGTGTACTTACCGAATAGAGCTATAGACGCTAGATTATATAACCTCACTCTAGAGTGGGGCGATGTCTTGAGGCGTCTTAACTCTTATATTTATTAGGCAAAAAGAAAGAAAGTTATAAAAAGTACCCCTAAAGAATTAAAATTAGTATACTTTATTCTTTATTCTATATATATTATATAAATATATAAGAATAATTTAGTAAATTTCTATAGAAACTAAATT
This sequence comes from Ilyonectria mors-panacis, assembly GCA_002991585.1. NCBI lineage: Eukaryota > Fungi > Ascomycota > Sordariomycetes > Hypocreales > Nectriaceae > Ilyonectria > Ilyonectria mors-panacis. The sequence continues at coordinate 159,498 of PPHJ01000086.1, read as the reverse complement.
AATAAGTTTTCTATTTTTAAATTAAATTTAATATACTAATAATATATAGATATAGCAGTAAGTAGCTATATAGCTTATATATATATATATAAGATATATATACTTTTAATATTTACTATAATTACTAATATCTAAGTATTAGTAGTTATTCTTTTATATAAAAATAAAAAGATTAATATAGATTTAAGTTACTTTTAATTTAAATTTACTATTAATACTATCTATTTAAAAAGCAAACCTCTAGAAGCTTAAAGATAAAGCCTTAAGGGCTAAAAGTTAGATATCTTTAATATACTTATATACCTCTATAGTTATTACTATAGGATTATTATCTAACTAGCTTATTAAACTGGCCAGTAAGGTAATCTATATTGCTAAAATACTTAAATATCTTAAAGCTATTATAAATCTAATTCTAGCTGCCTTAGTTAAGTTCTTATAGTAAGAAAAGGTTATTTTAGCAGCAGGAAGAAACAGAAACAACACCCAACTCATTAACTTACCCTTAGGGAAGTACACAGAGAGTCATCGTACAGGCGTCTTAGCCGGTCAGCCCGAAGCTGCACTAGATTACGCGTTTGAGGTCGGAACAATCTGAGGCTTATGTCTCCTGATAGGGAAGCATCTCATGAGATAGAATATCGGGTCGGTCGCAGGAGAGTTCGCTGGCAAGGCATCAATTGGGCCTGCAGCAGCCCGATATCTGAGGGAGGTTGAAGACAGAGGTTGGACAGAGAACGTAGTGACGGCAAGAAGGTTCAAATAAATCTCTCAAAAATGAAGGCAATAAATTAATGAAATCCCCAGCTGCCTCGAGCCCTTACGGACTCTCTGACTTTCAGCAGGAATTTCTAAAGAATTCAAATTCGATGATGTCTCTTCCAAACAGATTCCTTCCTTCCCTTTTAACCTGATCCAGACCACCCTAGAGACATCCCTGCTGGCAACCAGCTAGCCCAAGCGTTCCTAACTGCCTGTCATATTATTAAGACTAAAAGAGAGATAGAGAGTATAGAGAAGGAGGAAGAAAAAAAAAATAAAGATAAGATAAATCTAATAAAAAAGTAAGTAGTAATAGAGAAGAAGAAGAGTTAGTAGGCAGAAAGTATAATTAATATAGGCTTAATAAGTTAGTATTATAGACTCAGTATATAATATTATGTATATATAGACTGGTTTTTCCCCTCTAAGAGTTTTTTAGGGTATATTAAGTATTCTTCTTAAAGGGGTTTTAAAATACTATTACTAGTTATACTATAGGCTTATTAGTTTTATATTAAGCTTATTATAGTATATCTTATAGAGCTATATTATATATTAAAAGTAAGAGATTAATTAGAGCTATAGAAACTAATAGGTAAGAGTATAAACTATATCTAACTTTAAATGTTAAATAGTAAGTTTATACTAATTCTAAAGTGGATTTAAAATAAACTTATATTATTCTATATATAGTAAGCAGTAAAGAAAGATATAATTTAAAGTCTTATCTATATTTCTATACTGATACTGCAGTAAGGCTATATTAAATATATATCTATCAAAAAGAAAGCTTTATAAGTTTAGTCTTTCTATATATAATTAGATAAATATTAAACTCTTATATTTCTTCAGTCTATTATAGAGTTAGATAACTTTCTTCCTATTAAATAGTAAGCTTAACTTAACTAGTTTAATTCTATTTTAAGTTTATTTTTTATATAATATATAATAGGCTTAATTCTATCTTTCTTACTATTCTTAAAATATATATTTCTAAATTTAAGCTTATTTAAGCTACTTATTACAATTAGATAGCTAGCTAGTAAGTCAGTTTTTATACTTCTATATTAAGTAGTACTATAAAGCTTTCTATCTTTTCTATTAGATTTATCTTATAGCTATTACAGCTACAGCTTATATATGTATTTCTATTCTCGATTATTTAAGACAGCTATAGAATCTAGCAATATATTTATTAAAGTATATATTAAATAGTAATATACCTAACTCACTCTTAAAAAGCTATATTAAGATAGCTTTATAGGCTCCTCCTACTATAAGTAAAGCCTAAATTTATTCTACTATAAGAACTCTTATTAGCCCCTATAGATTTCTACTTAAGGGGGTAAACTTATAAAATATACTAGTGCTATAGCTAATAGTAACTCTAATAACTTAAGTATATATTTATCTTACTGCTATAAGGTTAACACTCTATATACTTATAGTAATTACAGTAAGAGCCTGCCTTTAATACTTTAATTTGCCTTTAAGCTTAGAGATATAAGGTTCCTATAGCAGTTTCCAGTTAATTTAGAGGCTTAAGAACTAAACTATCTAAACTGATACTATTAGATTATTACTAAAATAAATTTAAATTTAATCTGCCTAATAGCCTTATATAAAATAGAGTAATTTAGCTTTATTCTGCTTAAAGATTATTCTATTATATTAAGCCTAATTAGTATAAATCTTCTATACAGCCTTAAGTTATACCTATATTTCTACAATTAAGGTTCTAAAGGTAAATAGATTTATATTATCTGTAAATCCAATAATAATTACTCCCTAAGCCCTTTTAAGATTCTTATAGAGGCTTATAATAAATAGAATAAAGAGTATTAATAATAGTAGTAATTTCTATAGTACTCTAGCTTTAACTTTAAATAGCTTAGATACTGTACTATTAAATTGGATTTATACTATACATACTATAAGATAGCTTATAAGCCAGTATAATAGCTACAGTAGGATATCTATTTTCTGTAGGGCTGTAATATATTAATAGATATTAATTCTAACTATATTAAAAAAAGATATTTTATACTTATTAATTTTATATATACAGTTTAATATAAATACTTTAAAATATAATTTAAGATATTTTAATAACTACAAATATATAAATAATATTATTTTAACTTTATTATTTTTATTAAAATAAATTTAATTTTAAAAGTTTTTATTTTTAAGCTAATTAATAAGAATATATATATTATTTTAACTTTTAATAAAATTCTATTTATTTTATATAATATAATTATAAATATCTTACTATATAATAAGTATATTTAAAATTATATATAAAAGAATTTAATTTTCTTTAGTATATTATTAATATTAGAAAGTTATTAAACTATTAATTTCTACTAATTTCATAGCTAATAAAATATTAAAATATACTATTTAATTAAAATTTAATTTATAGTTATATTAATTTAAACTAATTTTAAAATAATATTTTAAACTCTATATTATTTTATATATATTTTTTCTTATTAAAATAGAAAAAGGCAATTAGTATAATATAAGTTAGTTTAATAATACTATTTTTTTAAAATTAAAACTAAAGAAAACTTTTCAATATAATTACAGTTAAAATAACCTACTATTCTTCTACTTAAAGTCTTTTTAAATTTTCTAGTTATAAAGATATAACCTTATAGCACTGCCTAAATATTAATTAATATATATAGTTCCTTCAATAAGCTAAATTAGCTCCTAGGAGGAAGAATATTATTAGGGAAGAGATAGAGGGGTTTAATTAGCTCTATTATAGCAGGAGAAAGATACAGCAAGTTAAATTAATACTGTAGAAGCTATTAATTGTTAAATTAGAGGGCTAATTTGAGTGTATATTATCCCTCTGCAATAAGGCCAAATATGCCTCTTACATAACGGGTCTTATTTACACCACCGGTGGTGCCGGTATGCGTTCCCCTTGAACTCAAATTCATTAATTCATGTCGTACCTGGGGGGCTGACTTTAGCACATGTAATTACAGGCTCCGCTGGGAGCTAAAGGCCCCCCCTCTCCCCTAGAGAGGGGGTCGGTACGCAGGCAAAGATAAAATGTGAGGGCGCTTTGTATGATGTGAAGCTCTCGGGGGAGTTCTAGATCCTGTTGCATCTTCGCATGCTCCGAAAGCAGCAGAAACGTACTCGCCAGTTCATATGGAGAGCTACTGGACCATTAGCAATCTCTAGTGCGTAGTGGTGGACGGGTAAATTCTGCTTCGCTTACTGTCGCATTTCTAGTGGGTGCCCTTTATTCGAAGACGTCCAGAGGCTTAATCGAAATGTCTCTGCTGGCTGCGTAGAGAGATACGGAGTTGCGCGTTTCAAAAAGGTACTGCGCGCCTAGGGCCAACATGACAAGGTGTAACGCAATGTTCACGGGACTGGACTTTGCGTTTCTGTGCGTAATCTGAGGCCTGTTGTTCTGTATGTAGGACATGACGTATCTCTCGACAGTCTGTGGAGATGGCAGAACGAAGTCGGGAACCTCGGATCGCTGCGATTGCGACTGGGAGCGGGATGCCGACAGCACGGAGTAGTTGGATTCCGAGTCTGCTGTCTGGATGTGCTTCTGGGTCGGATGCGGCGTTATGTCTTGGTATTGGGCGACGGTCGGTTGCTTATGCTTTCGGGGGCTGCCATCGTGGCTCGTCGATATATCGTGGATGGTTGGTTCGGGCGTAAGAGGGCGACGCCGATTAAGTGAGGAGGCGAGAGGGTTATTCTGATATGGCTGAGGGTACAGCTGAGGCGTGTCGGAAACGTTGTGCAGCCAGTCCAAGATGGTATGATCCAAGATGCTGTGGTGGGTCACTGCTACAATGTCCTTAGGGGATGCTGCAAAAAGTCTTCCTAGTGTAGTGTCATGGTGCTGTAACTTGTGATGTTGTTCGTAGTGCTGCGATGACGCTATAGTGTATTGTTGTTGGCGGGGTGACCCAAAACTGCTGATAACTGTTATTAGAGTCGGATAAGTACCATGATAATGATAAGCGCTGTGGTATGATTGTGTCGCGCAATGATATGATATAAAGTCGCGCCTTGTGATATTGCTAGAGCGTCTGTTGCATAGATGATTGATGAAGAGATATTCCCGAACCATCCCGTGCGCCAACGGCTCAAACAGATCCGGATGGGCCGGGCGCCTTCCGGTGAAAACGGGGGCTTGAAGCTCCACCCCCTCCCGCCATGTGGGGTCTCCCCGGGATGATGCATTCGCCCGAGATGGGTCCGTAGAAGAATACCAGAGCAGAAATAGATATAGTCTATTGTATTTACTGATACAGCCTTGTCTTTCCAGCCGCGACATATGGTGACGTGGAACGAGAGGCACGGGCTCGGTGCTATGACACAATTGCGCTCGACGAAATTGCTGCTACCATCCAGTTCGGGCTGGCCAGCATCTTGTCCAGCTCCATCCGCAACTTTCGTGTACGCGAGATGTCGAACGTTTCGCAAATGCCATGTCAAAGAAAGAAGGTGGCCGATTGAGGCTCCTTCAGATTTGCATCGGGGATGAGACCGATGCAGAAGGAAATGGAAGCAACGACAACACTAGGTGAAAGAAGGAGCCGTTGACGGGAATTTCTCCCAAGACCACATCCCATCGAGAAATTTGCAAGCGGATTTCCCCAACAGAAGACATCAGAGTCATCTTTGGGACTTTGTGGCATCTTGTCCAAACCCCGAGTCCCTATCTATGCACGCAACCCACTATTTTGACTTGGACCAACTCAAGTGGCTCAAGTCATCCCAGTCTCGTGGCCGATGATTAGGAAGAAGACTAAGCAAGTATGGAAAATTAGACCTAGAATTAAATTATAATTAAGAGATAATATATGTTTGGATTACATCCCGCTCAAAACTTGGCCACAACACTGAGAACTCCAAGGAGTGAGCCTTCAATCTTCGTAGACGAGGAGAGAAAGCTACAGAATACCGGTTATCCTCAAAGCCACCTCGCCTTTCTTGCATATTCATATGCTTGCGAGGAAAAGCTACCCCAATCGGCTGCCTTCTTTCGTGGTTTATCTGAAACCTTGAATCCTCGAAACTCAACATTCTTACCAACGTATGGAAAGTCGTTAGCTAGGCCTTCGAATCTTGCGCAACGGTCACTGATAAAATCGAGATGGCCAGACTCGATATCGGGAAGGATTTGGCCCTCGCCAGTCTCTCGACCCCGGAGTCTGTAGTACACCCGACGAGAGAGCGAAGGCATCACCTTGCCTCTCTTGGCACCGCGACCGGCGCCACGGGCTTTCTCGTTACTGACGGCCTGCGCCAGGCGCTTCTTCCCTTTGCGTTTTTGTTCTTGGTCAGACTCTTCTTCATCGTCATCACTGTAGGAAGATCCACAGTCAGAGGAAGAATCGGAGTGCGACTCAGCCTCGGCAATGTCATCCAACTCCTCATCAGAGAGGCCCAGTAGCATTGTTCCCTCGATGATTCCAAATTGGAAATCTGCGATGAGAGTTCCATCTGTGCCGCGGCAGACATCCAGAGTAAACGTGCTGTCACCATGCTCCGACCAACCGTTTGATACTGGTTCGCATTGTACAATGTATGAACCTCGACACCGCTGGAGGTCGAACGATGGAGCTCGCGCCCGCTTAGCAGAGGTTTTTTTTTTTACCCTGGGGTGTCTCACCCTGGCTTGACTGCTTCACGTATTGCCGGTGGGCCTCCATGGCGTTCTCCCACTGGGAATCCTGTTGTTGCTTCCGGATCTTGGCTGCCTTGGCATCGATGCGCACCGCCAAACCCCAAACGGCATTGCGATCCCATCCGATGCACACAGTCCTATCTCTCCCATTCCCTCCGCTCATGGTATGGAGTCCGTTAACTCGCTCCGCGATGCTGTGGAGACTCGCTCTGTCATTAAACCCGTGTACCGCCAGTGGCTTTGTCGTCTTCGCCTGGTCAGGCTGCCCCTCAGTCAGGAAGTAATATTCCATGAAGCGATCCAGGTCCAAGCTCGCTCTTTGGCCTGGTGTTGTGCATTTGGCGAATTTGTCGTCGTCTTGCTTTTTTTTCTTTGCGTCGTAGGCCCGGACGTCGCGTTCCCATGCCTGGTGTAGAGGCTCGTAATCGTGTCGCATCGACTTTTCCAGGAGAAGCGCCGGCGCTGGGACACGCTCACACTAAGAGGTAGAGCTTGAGAAAAAACTCCAAGGCATGTGTGCAGCGGCCAAGCTGAAGGGATATCATGGCTAGGACTCACCTTGGCTTCTGTCATCTTGTATACTCCGGGCTTGTCCGATTATTGGGACTACCTCTCTGAGAGATATTTATCTTGGTCAACTCCTTGGTACTCAGGAGGGGTAATGCTCCTACTTGCTTTTTCTTTGCCTAGCCAACGACTAGTCCGTTACGGTTTTGGTGGGCTGATGAATATGGTTAAGCGACGTCCAATTTGAACCTAAAATATAAGGCGAGAATGGCTTCATACATTGGCTGAGGCTGGATCTAGCTGGAGGGCGTATTTAGCGTAACTTGCAAGTCTCGTGTGTGTTATCAACAGACTACTGCACTCCGCCCAGCTGGTCAACACAATTGGCCTAGGCGGGTGTGTCCGACCGGAGCAAGACCATTTTTATCTCCGTCATGAACAAGTTCGGTGTTTCCCAACCTGATCTTCAATTCAAATCACATTTCCATCATTCTTCTCTTTCCCTCTTCTCTACATCCTCCCCACTACATCCACTACTCTCATCCCCTCCCCTATTTTCAGTGCTCCAAGACCTCCTTCCCTAAATCTATAGTTATAATTCTGCATCATGGTACCTGGGCTTGTTGGCTCAAGTGCCTCACCTCACTCAAACGGTGGTCGTACAGAAATGTATGTTTGCCATCCCAGGCTTATTTACTCTTGCTTTGACGTCACGCCAGACGGACAAGATCCTCAACCCAACGGCTACGACTCTTCGATCACCGATTCCGCGGCTGATACTATATATGCGATCGATGATGATCGCTACATCACTGAGGTTCAAGCCACACATGATGCATGTGCTGCAGCCAAGATTCTAATACAGCTGTCCGGTGCTCTTGCGGAAAAACGACAGGCCACTAAAGAACTTGTCCCAGCAAGCTCACCTAAGACTAGCTTTAATTGTAATGCTAGACGTGGAGAGACTACCACTTCAACATCCCCAGAAAGTATCTCCGGAGCAAACGTCATTGTCTCTGTCACAACTGGTCAAATCAATTCTTCGAAGGTACTTTTATCGAATCCTTCCTAGTTGAAACAAATTCCAGTCAGCCAGTCATCCAAAGGGAAGCCATGCTTGCCGGACGACTTTTCTATCCATGTGAGAAAGACCTCGTCGAAGATCGTGAGCGATGCTTTCGCGCTTGCTGGCGCTTTAACAACTCCTTCGGGGAAAAGAATGTCTCCCGAAGCCGGCGCGGACAGCTTTTCCGGAGGATTTTTCAGCCCGACCATCTGGCATTGATTCCATCGCTTCCCAAGGGCAAGGTCGGAACCAACACCACTGTGGAGCACCCTTTTCATTGCGACTATGGATACAACATATCTATCGGGAACAATGTGCATATTGGCAAACACTGCTTAATCAACGATGCCGGCAGCTCATAATCGGAGATAACTGTGTCCTCGGCCCGGGTCTATCCAATCCGACCGTCTTGCTAACGGACCCCGTGAATCAAATGGCCTTCCACAAGCCTGCGACTACTCAAGGTGTCATAATCGGAAATGAATGCTGGATAGGAGGACAGGTCGTCATTGGTGCCGGGGTATGCATTGGCCGAGGCAGTACCATTCTGCCTGGGTCTGTTGTAACAGAGGTGAGTTGGCGCAGTCCTCCGTTGAACATTTGGCCAAGGAGACTGCTAATCAACGAATTACAGGATGTTCCCTCTGGGGAAATAATGGCTGGAAACCCGGCGAGGAGCATTCGGGAGTCAAGTTCGCAGAGACGTGTGAGGCTCCTTTTTCCTTCGGGACGATACGAACCTAGGGACGATGTCGCTGAGTGAGACGAATGACAGTCCAGCTGTGGGACTCAATGCATTGTTTGTAAACAGCAAGTATGCTGAAGGTGTCAACGAGAATAGTTTGCGACATAAATACTATCAGCTTCCCCTTTCTCCCCAGCAGGCAGCCTGTGAAAGTGGCGTGAGCAAGGCTTGGGTGAAGTGTTGTTACATGTGGACCGGATAGCTCGCTTGCTATACTAGGGGGGTCTCGTCATTTCACTACAGCTCAACCCCCCGTTCGTCCCTCACGGGGGGTACGTTGACTAGCCAAAAAGTCGTCGACTCACCAATTTTAGGTACATTAGCTTACACCAAAAGCTCAGTGTTAGCAGTGTATTTTTTGGAGAGCATTTATTGAAGTAAGTCACTGAATTTTTTTTTGAGGGTAGGTACATAATTTTTCTAGAGACTACACCTATTTTATAGGTATTTGGTGAGTCGCCGACTTTTTGGCTAGTCAACGTACCCCCCGTGAGGGACGAACGGGGGGTTGAGCTGTAGTGAAATGACGAGACCCCCCTAGTAGTTCCCCATAAGATAATTACACATAGTGGCTAGGTGGCCGATAAGACACACACCCCTGGCTGGGACACACTCAGAAGTGCACCTGCGGCGGAAGAGGAGACCTGATCACCCTGTACACTGCAGGAAGGTTCAAAATCTCCCACATCTTCGTGCGAATTAAGTTACGAACCCGAGCCATCTAACCTGAAAGATTATTGGCTCCGTCTAATGGCAAACCCCGCGGACTTTGTGTTGTTCCTGAAGGCAACACTCTTCCACGAGGACATTTGTCCCTGAGGACAGCATAGCGCAACGAAATCACTCAGTTCACCCCTCCATCACCTTTTTATGTACGATTTGTTCCTTGGTTGGATTCGCTCCGTGAAAGGTACGATCTGATCTCCTACCTGAGTGTAGACGTTACCGGACTCGAGCTCAAACTGACTGACATTAATGCGACCAATAGCGCGTAGAGATGAGGAATCAGCAACATCACACTCAACATATAGGAGGCTTTTAAACGCACCGACCACACGCAGGTCTCGAACTTCGGGACACTTTTCAAACAAAACGGAACAGATGTCAAAACTGCGGTGTTGTACTACGAAGGAGGGTCCGGAAAGCTGCAAAAAATGACCGTGAAGAACCATCACATGCCCTGGAAGGAGCAGTACAGGATGTCTCTGACACGTTGCAGAAGCGTCTACAACGATTAACGTCTTCATAGGGGACCGGACGTTGTGATCTAGGTCGTGCACTTTGTTTCATTGGCGGATGATGCCCCTGGCGCCCTCAAATCATGGAGGCCCTCATGTCAACCTTCTGTACCACCTTGTCCTGAAACTCTTTCGCTAGTCCCGCGGGGCTCTCCATGAACCGGCCCCAGTCGTTTTCCAGACAAGCAACGACGGCCTCCTGGTACGACGAACCCATTCGATGCGCCAGCCTATCCTTAGCCTCCGGCAGGAAAAACTCCTGCATTTTGTCCGGCGGTAAGCCACGCGGCGGGGGTTTACCGTCATATTCGTCTTCGACGACCTCATCATACATTTCCTTGGCAGTCTGCCAGAGGCCGATCTCCAGCAGCACCACGCCTAGGGAGTAGATGTCGTGCGTCTTAGTGAAGCTAGTATCTGGCTCGCCGTACCTTTCCGGATGCCGGTAAACGTCGTAGTCGGGATTGGCGCAGCCGTGAGACAAGCGCGTGTGGCCTCCGATCGGGCGCGAGAGCTCAAAGTCGGTCAGGTATGGGTCTTCAAAGTTGCAGGCGTCCTGGCCAGGGAGGAAGAAGAATTTGACGGCATGTGCGCGGATGCTCTTGTGTAGCCATCCGTCGGAATGGAACATGCCGATGGCGCGGGCCATGGCCTGTGCAACGAGAAAGCGGTGCTTGAGCTCCGGCCTATCCTCCAGCTTGTTGGACTTGATGAGGTCGAAAAGGCTTCTCGGTTTGCGGTCTGAAGTCCCCGGTGGGTAGTCGAAGAGGTAGATGAACTGCATGTTCTCGTCATCCCGGGCATACGAGTTAAGCGGCAAAGTGCGAAAGGAGTGGTTCCCAGCGGTGCGAAGGAGAGTGGCCAGCTTTGGGCCGTGCAGCTTCCGCATGAGCGCTTCTATGTTGGGCTGATCCGGCTCGACGCGGTCGCCCTGTCGCTTCACCGTCTTCTTGAGTTCGGTTAGGATCCTTTTCTGAACCTCCTTGCTCTTGGCCTCTACCAGGGAGATGAGCATGTCTGGCATAGAGTCAGCTATCAGGGCTGCATAAGTTAAGCCTGGCATGTCCATACCCCGGGATATGTCGGCTTCCGCCGTCTCGTTTCCTACCGCCGGTTTGGTTAGCCGGTTCAGCTCGAGGTGGGGCTCGAAAATATTCGTATCGCCGTCATATTGCAGGCGTTTCTGGCGCTCCAGGTTAGTGAAGAACCCGAATCCGTTGAGGAGCAGGCCGATCAAGGAGTCGAGTTCTGCGTTCCACTTCCTGAGCTTCTCCAAGGTCCGCTCCAGCTTGGGCTTCGAGAAAAGCCATCGAGCATGTTCCGGCAGAACACTCGCCTTCTTTGGTGCTTTCGCGGAGGTGGAAAGGACTGGCGGCTGTGCTGGTTCTGGGCGTATCCCTGTGAGCTTTCCCCAGATGTTGAAGGCCGGCGCCTTTGACCGGGCCTGCTTCGGACCTTCAAGCGGCTCACGCCCGAGACCACCTTTTAGGTCTCGGACCTCATCTGACGTGTCCGAGCCGAAGAGATCCAGCGAGTCTTTCGACGGGTTGGCAAGCTCGGTGCTCCCTGGACACGAACGCTTGTAATCCTCGTCCATGGAAGCAGCAAGTTTGGAATATTTAGCCAATATGGGCTCGAGGCTTTTCAGAACCCCAAAAACAGTCTCGACAAAGTATCTCTGCATCCACGTCAGCGTTCTGCATTTGTTTCCCGGAGACGCTCGGGTCCGACAAACATTTTGCGTCTGCTCGAGCAGCTCATGGTCCAGTTTGTTGCTGTTGGCTAAGCGAAAGAGCCTCGAGAAGTTGGTGAGACGCAGTATCTGAACGTCAAACTGTATCGTGAGCTCGTTCCGCTCTGTCTCGTGGTACTTCATGGTGTGAATGGTCTTTTGGATGAACTGGATCGTCAGGTACGTGTCCTTGAACACGGCGACGAGGCCGAAAGCAAAGCTGGCCGGGTCCATCTTGTGATGATCTGCAGACAAGCTGGGCGACAGGTGGCTGGTGGCTCTGAGTGCCGGAGAGACGGCTGTGCTAAAATACCCAAGTCTTGCTGCCGAGCACCAAAGGCGCATGCAGCTGCATGTGTCAGTGCCGCCCGGCTTGTTCGGAAGCTGGCCGCCACTAGTTAATATTGGCGCGGCTGTTTCTCGTCAATGCAGGCTTGCCTAATATTGGCGCAACTGCTTCTTATCAACGCAGGCCTGCCTAATATTGACGCTGGCTGTCCGTGAAGCGGCCTGTTGCCGGAGGTTGTCACATCGTCCTGGCTTGGACTGCGTTATTTGTTTCTTTCTCTCCTTCCAATGCCTCTTTCGATCATTATCGTTCTTTCTTACTAGTGGTTCTGCGCAAGCAGCCAATCTCCCCTCATTGCTGTGCTGTGACTGACCATGGGCGAGAATAGGCCCCGGCAGCGGAGGACCCGTCAGCGGAGGACCCGTGGGATAATGGGCAGATTTGCTAAGCAGCCCCCAGCCCCCCAGTCACAGCCGACGTCTTCACAGGCGGCACAGGAAGCTGAAGAACCCCCCGTCAACATCCTCAACCGTCTCCTAAACGCCTTACAGGAGAGCGGCGTCGCCGGTCCACAGCTGTTCCGTCTTGAAACGGAGTTCCATCACCCCCTGGGCCAGGGCGGCGAAGGAAATGTTCGAGGTCTCAACCCCAGGCTCGTGGACAAGTACGGCCGCACGCACGAGCGCATACGCAGGACATGGGCTGTCCAGCATATTGCCATCAAGCAGCATCTGTGGAGGGAGATGCAAGAACAGAAACACGGCAAACCGCCGCTCAGCCAAGAGGATCTCTGTCGGAAGTTTCGAGCCGCCGAGTCTGAAGTTCTCGCGCTCGCACCAGGACTGTTCCGCAACCACCCCAACATCGTCCAGCTCCTGGGATGGGGCCTCTGTCTCGACACCATGGAGGATCCTACAAGTCCATGCTGCGGCGGCTTGCAGCTTCCATTGCTGGTCTTCGAACGCGCCGAGCAAGACCTTGCCCAATTGTTGGCCAGTCTCTTTCCCCAGGCCAAGAGACAAGACGACGACTCGCGGGCCCGAGCAAGGTCTGGCCGGCTTGGATGGTGGCGGTCAGCCATCGTCCGGCTACCCGGCTTCTCTCTCGCGCTGGGAAGGGCTCACAGACTGGACAATGTTCGGCCAGGATCCCTTCGAGATTGTCCGCCTTTTGTGCATCGACGTTGGGCGTGGCTTGGAAAGCCTTCACGACCACGACCTCACACACGGCGACTTGAAACCCGAGAACGTGCTCGTCTTCCGAACAGCAGAGGGTTGGACCGCTAAGCTCTGCGATTTTGGCTGCGCTGTAGGGCAGAAATACACGCCCGCAAGCGATGGCGGTGCACCTCAGTCGCCCAGAGATATGTATTATTACCGGGGGACGGATAGCTGGTCGCCACCACATTTGCAGCGGACCACGGTCAAGACATTCGACGATCTGCGGAAATGCGACATATTTGTTTATGGCCTTCTCGTTTGGAGCTCGTTCTGCTTGAGGGGCGAGCCCCCGTCCAGGCCCAAGTCGGAAGTCGCATTGATCGACATGGGTAAACTCTCAAGTTCCCATGCCGGTTCCATCTTGCCTTTCACCTCAAACAGGTCATGGATATTTGACCAAGTTCAAAAGTTGCTTCAGGCTACCTTGGAAGAAAATAGCCCTGAGAAGCCTTGGTCTCTTCTGTATCGAGACGAAGAGGCTGATTTGTATCGAGGCGATCAGGCTGAGCCAGAGCCGGGGGTCCCAAACTCGAACGCACCAGGGACTCCTGGTCACCGCGCTCCAATATCAGTTCTCGCTGATGTTCCGCAATTCGGCCTGTCCGCCAGGGCGAAAGCCAAGTACAAGGAGCAGGATTGGTGGAAGAATCAGGAGAACGCTTCGCGACTGCAAATCGAAGATGGACTAGGACCTCGCTCAGCCCAGCCCTCTGACGCCAAAACCTCTCACAACGAGTATCCGCTCAATCCGGCGTCAACAAAGCCTTTGCTTTCGGACGACAACTGCCTCAGCACTGCCATCTTTACTGGCGAGAGACGGCAAAGGGATGCCCAAGCCCTTGGTGGACGCATGGTGGCTCTTCTTGATACGAGACGCGGCCCTGATCCTGCACAAACAGACGAGGCATTATATCACTGTGCTCGCTTCCGAAGCCGCGTTCCACATGAACATACCCAGTGGTGGGGTCTTCGACACACATCCAGGGACGGAAACCTCGTGAGGCTGGCCCTGGAGGCCTACCCGCCTGTCGAGATCAATACCTTGGCCTGGCTCTGCGCAGGCCCGATCGGAAAAGCTGAAGTTGAGGCTCTGGACGGCGATTTCGAAACATGGTGGAGCATCATGGGCAAGGAGCTCGGCGGTCGCAAGGCCATGCTGGACGAGTCGGCGAGGTTGGACCGGTTCCTACTCCTCTTGCAGTCCGGCGCGCATGTCGAGCGCGTCATCAGCCATTCACGGAACCAAGCCAGTGGAACAAAGCCTGATACGGTATTCTCCACATACATCCAATCTTGTCGCGCAGAAATTGTGCCCATCGTCGTCTCAGAAGTCTTTAAAAGACTGGACAGAGAGGAAGACAGAGCGGAAGACGAGAGGCGTGTGTCCCCATTCACGCTCGAGTACTTGGAGGAGTACGAGTATAGCGGAACAGCCTTCAAGGGCCGGGAGGCAGAACAGGCAGACGACGTGGAAGAGATTGCCAGGCTCACGCTGATGCAGTGCAGGTCTGATAATACCCGCTCATCCCTCGTCGTAGACCCTGACGGCGCGACGGAGAGAGACCCTTTGCTTCCCGAGTGCGATGGGTCAGAAGCACCAATGCCACATGGCTGGAAGGCGGTCCCCAACGAACGAAAACGGTCCGGACAACCATGTTACGAGGACGAGTTCACCCGCTCCGTGACTCTGACAAAACCGCGGGTCAGCCCCATCGCGATGCGCCAGGTCATGGTCGGTCAGCTTTGCAATCCGAGCACCGACGGGCTCCTGTGCCACGTCGACTTGCTCTCCTGCATGCGCGCCCTCTCGAGAACAAGGACGAGCAGCTGAAGCTCAAGAAGGATCTTCAAGACCGGTTTCCGTACTTCGACGGCGTCTGGTATGCGGAGGAATGGGATACAGAACCCCACACGGACGACGTGCTGAGGAGGATTTGGATGCCGTGGCGCATCCGAACATTTGGCCAGTTTATGTTCACGCGAACGGGCACAGAGGTAACCAGGGGAATCATTCTCATGGTGGTCACTGCGGCGACTACTTTGCTGGGCGCATCCATTGTGTTCAGGCTACTCGGCGAGTCCTCGGTCGCCGAGTTTTGTATTGGCGCTGTCGTCTTTACCATCCTCGGTACCGTGGTCAGAATCGCTAGGATCAAGATGACCGCTTGAGTTTCATAACACTCAACGACATTTCGCACAGACTTCACCGGGAGTCCCTGACCACTCTAATCACTGCCTGCTCTGAGGGGCATACTGTATACGTGCTTCTGAAGATAACATACCACCACCGGGCATCAAGTCTTTATACCCCATTGCTATCAATCAGGAAGCTCCTCCCGGTTATCGTAAACCAAGCAGAAATTAGAGCTAATGTAGAGAATTCAAGGTAGACCCAACTACTTTCCTAAAGACAATTCATGGGAGGTCAAGCCCATTCGTCCGAAAGCTGCATGACGAAAGCCCGTCTCAACCGCAGTTATTGATCCAGCGACAGCTGACGCCAACAGTCGGTACTCTGAGGGCAGCCAGAGCCCGGATACTTCGAATCATCCGACGCGAATATTCTATTTCTGCTTCCGGAGACATGATTCCAGGCTGAACAACAGTACTGCCCTACTAACGACGTTGATTACCCAAGCCTCGTTGGGACTGACTTTCTTTCCGACTGGACAAAGAGTCGAAGCGCTCGAAAGGGCCAGTTCCGAAAAGCATCTATCTAAGAAGGATATGTTACAACTTCTGAGGGACCTGTGGACTAATTATAAGCAACAGGGCTTGCCAATCATTGTGGTAATCTGGAACCTCGATGCCTGTGTAGAGCCTCTTTCTTGGCTTGTGGATGCCATCGCCAACATCTCGACCTTCTCAGAGGCCCTGCCTCGAATTCTGTTACAGAGTTCCGGAGCTGAAACTATAACCGAGATCTTGAGGAAGCTCCAAGTTACTACGATCAAAGCCAGCGTAATCCCTCCGCAGTCCAAATATCAACTTCGTTGCGAAGATGAAGTCGAAAACTTAGTGCGAATCCAGCCTTCGCTTGGCTCTTTTGAGGGTGCTCTGAGAAATCTTCTGGCACGGCATCGACATCACAACGCCCTAGATATTGCTATCACTCAATGGGTCTGCAGACATGTTCAGTCGCTCGTTGCCGTTTCTGAAGCGGCAGATGTGACTGCAAACCTGGCGAACCTTTCAAACATCACTAAGCGACATTTGATGATGAAAATGATGACAACAATTCCACCGCACAAGCTTCGATGGGCAAAAAAGATCCTGGCTTGGATCATGGTTTCTTTTCGTCCTTTGACCATTTGGGAGTTGAAAGACGCCGTATACTCGGAAGCGATCTCCGATCACCCGCGCACGAGTTGGGCGTTTGAAGACGAACTCAAAACATGTCTCTCGGGTCTCATCATAATCGAAAACAACGAAGTTTGCTTCATTCATCCAACAGTGCGTCAGCATTTTACGCACCATAAATGTGTATCGCAAGCTTAGCATACATCTGCAGCTGAAGCACACCTCGAAGTCCTCCAGGATCTACTGGCACATCTCGCGCGGACAAACAAGACATCTCCACGTCCCATGCCTTTTCGGCAAGACTCGAGGTCATATGCTGTCGCCTTCTTGCTCTCCCATTGCCTAGAACTTAGAAAGAGCAATCCTTTCGCTGCCTTACCACTGTACGACGAAGGAGGGATCATCTTGCAATCTTCTCGAATGGCCAACCTTGGAAATCATCGAGCACTTCGCAACCTCAATCAATAGAGCCCGAGTGCGAAGGACAAGACCAAGAAGAGACATCTTTGCTCAAGGCGACTGTGACTTTCACCATCAGGTGCGGCAGACACGCGCTGACTACGAGAGATTTTGATACGCTCTGTCCTGGCTGGTCAGAAACAACGAAGTCATTCAAGCTACCTCAGTTGAAGCAATCTTGTGCAATGATTTTGCACTACTCAAGGCCATCACAATGCCGCCTCTCGAAGAGTTAGATGCGAGCGCCCTTCTCAACTCCGTATCTCTCTGCGATGACCCGGAGCTTATCAGTTACTTATTCAACAAAACGGGGAAGCTCGAAACATGTCCTGCAGCATTTTTGAAGCGAGCAGTCTTTCTGGGTGTCGACGAAATTGTCAATTCGATAGTAGAGGAGAGGGCCTCCAGTGATGATCCGACCAGAAACATCCTGGATGAACTTCTTTGGGAAGTAATTATGTCCGGTGAGACGTTGGCTGTTGGTATTCTAACCACAGCCATGAAGAAAGCTGGCCAGAAAGTGTCTCTTAAAACTTTGAATATGGCATGCCGCAAAGGTGAGCCACGGCCCATCGACTATATCCTTGTAGATGGGTTTGATATGGCTTCGCTTGAAGAGATCTATGTGGGCCAAGAGCCATTGAATCAAGCCTGCAGGTATGGAAACTGGGAAGTGGCCCAAAGGCTGGTAGCAAAACGAGTGTTCTCCAACCGCGAAGACAAGAAGTACCTGTGGGCTAGCCTCAAACGCCCCGTTGGAAAGGGCTTCGTCAAATGTACCACGCAGGTGCTATCTCTGATCGACCCAAAAGCCTGTTCGGGGTCCGATCGAGAGCAGCTCTGGGAAGTCTTGATGCAAGGAATCTTCCACGGACAAGTCGAGTGTTGTCGAGCATTGCTAACAAGCGGCGTCGACCCAAATCACAAGGAAACGTGGGAGGAAGAATCAGTGCTTTCGTGGGCCGTTAGATCTAGGAGCAAGAAGCTCCTAGAACTACTTCGAGAATATACAGTACCCTTGGAAGTAAAGGACAACTCGGGAAACACACACCCATCTTTATGGCAGCAACCCTGGGCCAAATGGACGCCGTGAGATTCCTGATCGACGAGGGAGCCAACATCAATGCGAAGGCCGAGTTTGGTGGCACGGCCTTGTATCAAGCTTGCTTCAATAACGACCTCGACGTCGTCAAGATACTGCTTGATCATGGCGCAGATGTGCAGATCAGCACACACGAGGGTAATTGGTCACCGCTCGAGGTCGCCTATGACTATCCCAAGATCCTCAGACTGCTGGTGGAAAAGGATGTCGACTACAAAAGGGTGAGTAGCGGTGCCACGGCGCTGTGGCGTGCGGCTCGAGATGGTTACGTCGAGTCCGTGGAGATTCTCCTTTCAAAGGAAGGTTGCGAGGTTGATTTCTTTCCAACGGATGAGATGGTCGACGGCGGCTTTACGGATTTCGCGGCATCTGTGACTATTGCGATGATAACAAGAATGACGTCTGGCAGGAGTATGTGGTGGCAGCAGCTGCTGCTGCGAAGCTTTTGCCCAGTGTTATGGCTAAAGCGGATGACATTACTAGCCGTGACAGTATTAGTTAATGTTTCACCGAGAGATTAGTGGGTTTGCCGGGGAAGTATGGGGACGAAGAGTGGAAGTAGATTAGTAAAAGGAGGAAATTGTAAGTTGGAATACAGCCGGCAAGATTATAAATAATACGTCAAAGGTAAAACCTTCAAACTTCGCTGACCATAGCTTTAGAAGATAAGAATGAAACCGTAACAGCCTTAGCCACGTCAGCGCACCAAGGTATTGCCAACTGCCGGCAATGAATCTCGGTAGTAAACTGCATAATCACAACTCTAAAGATGAAATTCGGCTTCAGACTCCGAAACAAGGGGCGGGTGACACAGGCCGGCCACGCCTTACGCGGCTGCCTCGTCGATGGCATCTTAGCTCTGTTGATTTCAAATAACCTTGACAGATCTAGCTCGCTGCTCGGGCATTTTTGCGCAGATCGTCCACCCACCTTTACTGTGACGTACGGAATCTCAAACCAATACTGTTCTAAAACATGACTTCTAAAACAGCACCGCGACTCGACGCCACACACTGAATCGTCAATTGCTGTGCCTAACGGTTTGAGACCAAACGTCGAACAAAGCTTAACTCACAATTTATGCATTGTGTGCTGGTTTCAGTCGCCGAAAAGCCCGCTTAGTGATCTTTTCAAGCTCATGATTAGAAACGCCATGTCTGCTTTTTAACACGGCGATATCCAATCCCAAAGTCGCTTTGCACCGGCAAATATCTTTCTCTTCTATTCCTTGGGTATACCATCCTGGAGATGGGCACCTTCTTATTTGCGTTTTTTTATTCATCAATTATTTTCTGTCTTTCCGTCACCTTCATTCTTTATTTCCGGCATTCCCTTTAAAACTGGCGAATCAATCAACACGCCCTCATAACCCGCTTCCAGCAGGTCTGGAACTCGAGCATAATGGCGTATGGCGTTCTTGAGGACCGCCATTTGGCGCTGCCTCCTGGGAGCTCGATTCTTAGCGAGTCTCAAAATGCAACCACGGAAACTCCCGGTATGTCCCTGCGTTTTGCGCCCTACTCAACTTATAGAAGGCAAACTGCAGCAAACCCGGCCTTCAAACTGCCATTTAGTACTATCTAACTACTGTCTACTAGACATCGTGGGCATGAAGAAGGTGGGAAACATCGTCCTAATCCCGCAGCCATCGGACAGCCCAAACGATCCATTGAATTGGTACGTGCATATTTTGACTTGAACGACTCGGGAGTGCTTGGAAAATCTTGTTCCTGCACTGGTTTATTAACATGACAATGTGTAGGTCCAAAGTAACAAAGAACACCATTGCCATTCTGGTTTCAGTTATCTCCACCACAGTTATTTCGTAAGACGAGTGCCGTTCCAGCTTGATTCCAAGACTACGCTGACTGGTAATAGCATGTCCGTCATGCTCACGCCGGCTATTCCCATCATCTCGCGTGATTTCTCCGTCAGCGTCGATACTGCCTCGACATGGACAATCGGCTTGTTGGTTTTCTGGACTGGCTTCACGGCCTCCGTCACGGCAGCCGGGTCAAATGTCATTGGCAAGCGACCTTTCATTCTCGGCTCCATCTTGATCATGGTCATTACTAATATTTGGGGGTGCCTTTGCGACCGTAAATACATCTACTAGGACTGGCTGGACCTCAAAATGCTGACACCTCTCAAGTCCTTCGCTTCATTGGCAGCTCTACGAACTCTGCAAGGGATCGCTTCGGCACCATACGAAACCATGGTTACTGCTCTCATCTCCGACGTCTTCTTCCTTCACGAACGGGGCATGTGGCTCGCGCTCTGGAGCCTGGTTATAAGTGCTGGAATCCTGATCGGGTAAGCTAGTACTTTGTCCTGGTTGAATCGCCCATTGACCAATATTCGCAATACAGTCAAGTTCTGGCCGGCCTTATCATTGACAGCCTCGGTTACTCGGCGACCTTTGGCTTCAGTGCACTGGTGTTTGGCATACTCTTAATACTGTCGTATTTCCTCATCTTCGAGACAACATACGCGAAGCCACGACCTACTGCTGGCGATAGACCAATGCCCATGGACCCTGTGGATGCACCTAGCCCGCCAGAACAATCGTACACCCGAAACGAAACATCTCGAGTAGGGCCTGGAGGGCTCAGCAAAACACTGTCCACAACGCTCTCTATAGATAGATCTTTATACGCGTCTAGCTTTGAAGATGATGTAGATCTGCTAAAGGAGGACGTTGAACGGCCCGAACCGTATTCGCGAAAACTACGCATCTTCCGCGGTCGCGTCTCCAAGGCCAACTTTTTCCGCGACCTGATCAGTCCGTTTCAGCTGATGGCCTACCCAGCAGTGCTTTACAGTGCTATAATTAATGGCTTCTGCACCGCTCTGGCAATTGGTATGGGCCTTTTATCAACAGTCCTGCTGACACAGCCTCCTTACAATCTCACACCCACGTTCTTGGGCATCGTCAACATCGCCCCGTTTCTCGTTGGCCTTGTTGCAGCGCCAACGGCAGGCTGGATGGCGGACGCAGTGGCAAAGAGTTTGGCACGGCGCAACGGCGGTGTTTTCGAGCCCGAGTTTCGCATACTGCTGATGGTTATCGGCGCTCCGATATTCATTGCCTCGTTCATTGGATTTGGTGAAAGCGTTGCACGAGGCCACTCTCTACCCATGGTGCTCGCATGGTTGGGGGTACAGCATGCCGGCTTCCCATTCGTCATTCAGGCAGCTCTTTCATATGTTCTTGATTGTCATGCTCACGAAGCCAATCTGGCATTCGTGGTGATCGCCTTTTTCAAGGCAATCTTCTCCTTTATTGCAACCTCGTTCCTGTCTGGGTTTTATGATCAAGGTTGGAGTGCGGCCCTTCTTCTACGGAGTGGCTGGCGTCACCACGGCAGTGTTGATGCTATCACTCCCAGTATATGTGTATGGGAAGAGGTTCAGGAGTTTTGTGAGTATATGTTCCCTTGCTATGAGCGAACTGAGTTGGGCTGACTTTGTTTATAGATGGCGCGGAGTGCAATTGGTAGAAGGGAGACGAAGTAAAGACGAGTCATTCTTGCGATAGGAGGGGGACATTGAAGGTTGAGTTGCATCCACTCGTTACCCAAAATAGATAGTTTTGTAGGAATTCACTCGTTGTTCCTGCAATTTGAGAAGATACCTAGCCCTAGTTACGTCGCTCAAATTTGGTACGACAAGCAATGCGAACCTCGTTATTGTAGAGCTATCCGCACGTGTCGCCCTGTTTGGTGTTTTAGAGGCTTTGAAGAACGTGCAGAATACTGTTTTCCAAAAGCGCCTAGGAGACAAGGCCGTACTTAGCATGCCCAATTCCTGATGTCAATGAGGTCACTGGGCCATAGGCTAACGCCGTTCAACGCATATTCGATTCGTAGGCCATTCAAGAGTAATATTGAGAGTCCCCTTTACCTCAGCTAGTAAAATGAAAAGGGCCGTATTTAGCTCATCACTACCAATCACACAACCTAGCTATACATGGCTTTGTGTAGTGCATTGCAGAACAAAGTGATGGCTCGAGAGCCTGCTTCCAGCACGGCATCCATGGCAATGAAAGGATGCGGCTGGCCCTTCATGATGTTAACGTCTGTCGTAACGCCGCTTTCTTCAAGCTTCACGGCAAATTGCTCCCCTTCACTCCGGAGAACATCCAATTCGCCAAGCACAAAGCACGCCGGTGGCAGCTTAGACCAGTCGCCCTTCCAGAAGAGAGGGCTCGCCTCCGGGTGCGACCAGTCATCTTCCTTAGGCAGGTAATGGTCTCGGTACCAAAGCATCTTTGACGCAGGAAGAGCAGGGGAATTTTGGTTCTCCTTCCAAGAGACGTTGTTAGTGGTGTTGGCGGTGTTGTCCATAACGGGAACGGAGAGAAGCTGGAGCGAGAATTTCGGACCTCCTCGATCGGCTGCCCTCTGGCACATGATAGCAGCCAAGTTTGCTCCCGCTGACGAGCCACCTATTTGATGTGGAGTCAATACAAAGGAAATATCCCTTCACGACAGGCGGAGTTGGTGCACGGATCTGGGACAATACATACCCGTGGCCATCTTGGTGGTGTCTAGGCTGAGCTTTTCCGCACCATCTCCAACCACCCAAAGAACAGCCTCCCACGAATCATGAACGGCCGCAGGGAAAGGGTTCTCTGGAGCTAGCCTTTTTTACAACAGTTAAAACCTCGTTGTGTAATCCAAAAACGAAAATAATGACAATGCTTACCTGTAGTCGACGGCGACCACCACGCACTCCCCTCGAGCGCAAAGATGCGAGGCAATTACATTCTCAGTGTCAATTGTCCCGAGCACCCAGCCTCCGCCGTGGAAATAGACACACACAGGCCATCCAGCCGCGGGCGTCTTACTTAGAGGCGTGAAACATCGCACCTCGATGTTCGGCCCTTGGCTCTCGGCCCGGGGGATGGAATAATCGACGGTGCTGGCTACGGGTTGCAAGGGGCCGCTGGCCCGGGATAAGCGTGCCGCTTGTTCTCGACGCCTCTATGGGTTGCAAGTGTACCTGCTGCTTGTCGAGGATGTTCTTGTTGTAGAAAGCAGCATATTCGGGGTCGATACGGTCGAGGACCGATTCATGGAGGGGATAGGGCGGTTGGGTACTCATGATGGAGGTGGTAGGTAAGCAGGCAGGCTTGCAAGCAAGCGACTATCGGGATATATCAGATAGGCATGTAACGTAACGGTGGGTATGAAAAAGTACAAGGCTGACCAATTATCGGGGCGATAAGACTTGCAGGGAGTCAGCATAAAATCATACACTACGGCACTTGATCTTAAAAGGAAGGTTGTATCCATGTCAATCAATTACTTCGTGCGGCCACGAGGTTAGATACACAGTGCGGAGACATCGATGGGCACAAAACTGAGACAGCCTCTAGGGATGATCCTGACGCTAGACGATTGAGGGTGATTGACGGTGCTACCAAAGAACGAACAAGGGATAATGGCCACTCATTATGTGGCTGGCAATGTCGTGTCTCACAGCTCTCAAAATTCGGTGTGTCCAAGCCCACCACCTCAGAGGACTGGACCCTGCATACACCCAGGCAAGGAGATAAGCATAGGCCTGCAATTGTTATCGACACTGGCAGCCCTTTCTTAAGTGCTACATAGTAGTTCTCAACCCCGACATCCTTCATTGTACGTTTCCATCCTTACATCCTCACGGAGAGATAAGAGGGCATAGTTGAACCCCCACCTATCCGTTGGTTTGTACCAAACTTGCTTCCTACGGTTTTTGTTCCATTTCACACTCTGGCTAAGCTCGACAAGATGGATTCTGAAAAAGAAGAGGGCAGAACTGGTGCTATTAACGATGTCGAATTAGGTGATGGCGAGGAAACAGCGAGGGTGGTTGACCACCGAGCGGAGAGGCAGCTTTGTCGCAAGCTCGACATACGAATCCTACCCATGCTTTCTATCATGTGTAAGCATTAACACAACCTGGATGGAATATTGACTAATTTACGGCGCTGACCGCCGTCTTTAGACCTCTTCAATGCTCTGGACAAAGGGAATATAGGCAATGCAGAATCTGCAGGGCTGAGCGAAGGTATTAGTTCCCTGTCAACATACCTGACTTCCGGTATTGACAGCATCTAGACCTCAACTTCAAGCCGAATCAGTACAACCTGCTTGTTTCTATATTCTTCGTTCCCTACGTCATCTTTGCTCCGCCTGTCGCTATTCTTGGCAAGAGTTTCGGCCCAGCTCGCGTTCTGCCCATCCTCATGTTTATTTTCGGGTCTGCTACCATACTCTCTGTAGCAGCTTCCAACTTTGGGGGTCTATTTGCACTGCGATTCATTCTGGGCATGGCCGAGTCTGGATTTTTCCCGTTGGTCATCTACTACTTGACGACTTTCTACCGCAGAGGAGAATTGGCTCGACGACTGGCCCTGTTTTACGCCGCATCCAACATTGCTAACGCCTTTGTAAGTACCAATTCCCTCATCTATGATGAAACAAATTCGCTGATATTAAAATGACAGAGCGGCTTGTTGTCCTATGGCGTTTTCCATATCCGCTCGAAGCTTTTTGTATGGCGATACCTCTTCCTCATTGAAGGCGCTGCATCAGTTCTCTTCTCGTTTTTTGCCTTTTGGTATCTTCCTCGCAGCGCTTCCTCGGCCAAATTCCTCTGCGAGGAAGACAAGGCGCTTGCCTTTCACCGTATTCAGGTCGATTCGTCGTCTATCGTGTCCGAGAAGTTCAATCTCAAGGACTCGCTGCGGATTTTTCACATACCCATCGACTTACGGCTTTCTCATGATCGAAATCTGCCTCGGCGTGCCGATCCAGTCTGTTGCGCTGTTCATGCCTCAGATCATCAGTCGTCTCGGGTACAACACGGTCAAGACGAACCTATACACAGTGGCTCCCAACATCGGCGGCGCTGTCATGCTGTTGATTCTGGCTTTCAGCTCTGATTTCCTCCGTCTGCGATTCCCCTTCATCATGCTTGGCTTCGCTCTCACTTTCATCGGCTTCATAATCTACGTCTCTATTGAGGACGTTCAGGCTCAGATCCAGCTTGCTTACTACGCTTGCTTCATGATGGTCTGGGGCACATCTGCGCCATCCGTTATTCTCTCGACCTGGTACAACAATAACATTGCCCACGAGGGTCGTCGCGTAGTTCTCACATCGGTGGGTGTCCCGTTGGCTAACGTGATGGGCCTCGTCTCCAGCAATATTTTCCGAGAGAACGAGAAGCCAAAGTACGAGACGGCATTAATCACCACGGCGTCTTTTGGAGCGTGCGGGTGTCTCATTGCCGGATGCTTGGGCACCTTTATGATTTTTTGACAATCATCGAAGAAACCGCAGGGACGGAGTGAAGACAACAGCTGCAGATGTTCCGACTCAGAGGCTCCGCGAAGGACCTAATGCTCCGAGTTCCGTTGGTTCTTGTAAACCACCGAAACGAGTCAACCAGTGTAGGGTTCTGGTCGGGAATGTGCAAGGAGGGCCACACTGTGTCATCTGCCGATGCTACCCGCAAACACAAACCCGGCTTCCCTGATTCTGCCTAGACCGTGTCATTATGGCGGCCGTATATCGGCGCAACTCCTCGATCCTACGGAGTACTTAACCCGTGCGACATTACGGCCACAACCGGCTATCCAATACCGGTATTTCCGGCCATGGAAGTGCTTGTATAGGGCCACGAGTCGGGATGCGAGAGGGGGAGATGCAGATAAGCTGCGGAGTGGAAGGATCATCTATCCATTATGCAACGTTGCACGGATGATATGACGATGAGGGTCGAAATGAACTTGATGTGTGCAACACTAAGTTAGAATCCCTACCAAATTCCGTTTAGCCTAGTTCACCCCTTCACTTTGTCTCCGAACACCAACAGATTTCGAGATCAGTGTACTTCTCCCTCCAAAGGTTAAGCTCGTTTCTTTTGCTTGTGCCATTTACTTTACTTTATTTTTTCAAAAAACATTCACTTTCACCAAGTTAAATTCTCCGATCAAACATGGCTTCATCCTATTCCCCGAGCGTTGGTGACCGGCTTGAAAGCCTGGACACGCCGTCAATGATCGTCGACCTTGACCTCATGGAAGCCAACATTAAGAAGCTCATGGATTCTCTTCTCCCAACAGGCCTCAATATTCGCCCCCACCTCAAGACAACAAAAAGCGCCATCTTGGCTCGCAAACTTAATGCCGCAGGTGCAAAGGGCGGTTGCGTGGCCAAGCTGAGCGAGGCGGAAGCTATGACCAGTGCCGGCTTGACGATCTGCTCATCACCTGCGAAATCATCGGTGCACCAAAGGTAAATCGACTGGTTGAGCTATACAAAAAGCACAGAAACATCCGGATTGTGGTGGACAGCGAAGCTGGCGCTACCGCCATCAAACAGTGCATTGGGGCAGGCGCCTGAAGTTGCAGACGATCCCATCCATGTGTTACTAGACCTAGATGTTGGGCTACACCGTACAGGGGCCAAGCCAGGAGAGCCAGTGCTGTCTCTCGCTCGACATGTTAGCAAGCTTAAGAACCTGCGATTGATTGGCATCCAGGGGTATGAGGGGCATCTACAACACTTGCACGACCGGGAAGACCGCAAGCAACAGTGTTTGGAGTCGATGAAGACTTTGACGGAGACGGCGGACGCGCTGCGCAAGGAGGGCTTCAACATCGACGTTGTCACAACTGGAGGCACAGGGACGGCCGAGTTCTGCGCGACGGTACCGGGCGTGACGGAGCTGCAGCCCGGGTCTTTCATCTTCATGGATACGGATTACAGGAACGCCATAGGCACACTCTACACGAACAGTCTGACGATACTATCGACCGTAATCAGCAAGCAAGGGGAGCGACAAGTGACAATCGACAGCGGGCTCAAGTCTTTGACGACGGACAGCGGGCTAGCTGAATGCCAGGATTCAAGGTACGAGTATGGGTGTCTAGGAGACGAACATGGCTCGTTAAACTGGGAGGAGGGGACCCGGAATTGAAGATTGGGGATCGGGTCCACATGATTCCTAGCCATATAGATCCCACCATCAACCTGTATGATGTCTACTATGCGCATCGCAGGGGCGTTATTGAGGAAATCTGGCCAGTTGATACAAGGGGAAGGTCCAGTAGGTAAAATATGTCTGGGGTTATAAAGACGAATCCTAGGACTACCACCAAGTCAGTACAGAATCAAATCCAACATAGAAATGATCTCACCTACCCCCATGTAACACCGCTTCCCGTCATCTGGGCGGCTAGGGACGGCTCGCTGTGAGTGTCACTCATAGTTTGCTATGCAACTAGGCTTTCCGGCTTAGTATGGAGCCGCTAGCCTGGGAAAGGTATTGCATAGTACCATCCTAAGAAACCCATCGTTATCTGAGTTGAAGGACCTGGAAGTTGAGAACTTCACGCTGGCACGGCTGGCAATGTAAAAGCCGAGCAACTCCACCCTTGAAAAGGAGCCCTGTGACTGAACACCCGGCGGACAGAGACCCAAACAACTCAACCAACTCAACGGACGACCTATATTGAGTGAATTGGCTTAGTAATCGCCGACCTCTCGTTGAGTTGATCAACTGAACGCTTTCGTTGAATGGATTGACGTTGAGTTGGTGTGAGGGAACGATCATATGACTTTCATACTTTATAAATAGTCTCACTTTATGAATATTGTGTAAATAGCTTAAGTCGGAGTTTTCCTTAGGCGTCTCTTTCTTTACTCGTAAACAATCATTTTACCCAAGTCACACTCGACCTCGTTCGTGCTCTTGTCCTGTCACAGTTGGCCTAATTGACGAGATATTCGCGACATGCTCCACCAGTTATTCCCACCCATTCTCCTCTTCTGACAGCTCTCTCGCTCGGCCGAGAAATGACGCCATTGACTCTCTTGCGCCCGCCTCGCTTCTGGCGCTGCTCTCGACCTCGATTTGCGTGGGAACGAACAGAGGATCCAGGTCGTCGATTATCTTGGCTTGTAGCCACGAACGCAGCACTAAACTCATCCCGATTATATCGACTTCGAGGCGGGATATTGAGCTCGGTTATCCTGCCAATATGCGCTGGGGTCTCGAATATCGGTGTCTGTTGGGATCCAGCTTTGCTGCCACGCCTCGTACTCGTCCCTCGGGGACTCAGGAGTCGCAGAAGACCTCATCCTCGCTGTAATCTATGGCAGCCAGCTGGCCTAGTTAATGGCGCCCAGGGTACTGTATATGATATCGCCTGGAACGTAGGCGCAGAACCCTGGGAAGACCCCCCAGCCGTTATTATGGTGGATTTCGATGGCTACGACGGACCGCCGTATCTAACAACTAACGAGGGCAGGAAAATCGTACCCATCCTTCCAGTCACGCGTGATTTCCTAGTTGGCAACGAGACCTGCGCTCGCACGCAGTTTCCCCTGATCGTGGCATTTGCTATCACCGTTCACAAATGCCAGAGCCTAACGAAGGATCAGATAGTTACTGACCTCGCTACACGCGACTTCCAGGCCGGTATTAGTTATGTTGCTGTCTCACGAGTTACCTCGCTACAAGGCCTACTCCTTGAGGCGCCTTTCGATCGTCAGAGCCTCTATAACCACACGCCCACAGAAGGTTTATACGCCTGCGTTTCCTACGTACTGCGTTTGTGGCTAACTATAAGGCAGGGATGAAGATGCGCCTTGCTGACCAATAACGCCGTCAGGCTCAACAGCTGGCCGATCCGCCGTATCCACCACGCTACATTGACTAAATGACGTTTTGCTATAAGATATAGGGAACGGGGAAATTCCATAACCGGTATATAGTTGATTGGGCCTGTCAGGAAGCGGTAGAGGGACCCCTATGACTATCAGTCAATTCCCTTGCTACAGGTTTGAAGTGGTTTTAACAGCTGGTTACCGCCGCAGTCGAAAAGGGGATCTAGGGGGTTCCCCCAGGAGAGTTTAATAGCAGGTATACGGTATTTACCCTTCGGGCTGGATATTCAGCCGTTAAGTCCCTTGCCTTGGCAACTTAACGGGTGTTCGAAGTATTTTAATGTAGTAGTTACTAAAACGAACGATGCTCTGACCCGTATGCTCTTGAAGAACCTCTCCATTGAAAGAGGCATACTCAGACCTACCTCACTCCATAATCAAGGTCACGATGAATTGTGTAAAGGACAGCTGCAGTATGAAATGAGGAATGTGATGTAATTAGAAATTAATAGACGCTTCTGTAATATAGAGTAATTACTCCTTGCTGCTGCTCCGTCTCCTTCTACACGATTCCGTTTGCCAGTGTGATTGCTCAGAACACGGTCTTCGGTAGTTTTCTCGGACTATACATGATCCTGTCCATAGGTTAGACTGGGAAGACGTACAGGGATATGGTCGTACTCCTGACACCAAAAGCGCAAGCTAGAGACGAGAGCCGAGCGACGCGCAGCTCTCGTCCTCTCGGCCCCCGGGGCGCTTAGAGCCAGCCCTCATCACGGTCACTGAAGGCTCTGGACACGATTTCCTCAGAGGATCTTTTTTCGACTGCGAGCCCTGCCCGTCCGGACTATAACAGCGTGGGAAGGGTTTCTATGGGACCTGCACCCTCGGGCGAAATGAATTCCATTCCATGCGCCGGTGGCGCTGCCAAATCATGCCAGGATGCCCTCAGGATGCCCTCCCCCCTGTATCCCTGCAGATCTGCGAGTCTCTCTCGACGACGATCACTTCCGGTTGTTGGCGAGGACCGGGGGGGCATGGCTAGCGGTTGGCAAGAGGTTCACTTGGCCCGTGCTCGGCATTGGTTTTGCTTGTCATTTATCAACTTGGATGATGAAAAAAGTGGAACACTTGTGATGGCTCTCTGACATATAGATGAATGAGATGTAAGCATGGCAATTGTGCTTGGAATACCGACGGAACTTCCCTCCCCATGCTTACGCGGGGAGCATTCTTAGGCTGTGACGACAGGGGTATCATAAGCCACTCGACCAACTCATGAAGGATTCAGTTCATCTTGCGGCAGGCCGGAGCCGTGATCTTGCCGTCTCGTCATATGCCCAATATACTTCCGTATGAACTCGTTGTTGCTATCCAGCTTGTCATGCTGTGGCACCTGGCGGAACATAGTAGAATTCTACGGCTGTCCATGTTTTAGCGAAAAGAAGGCGGACTTGCTTGATGGCGTTTGTCTCCCAGGTGTGGCT
This sequence comes from Ilyonectria mors-panacis, assembly GCA_002991585.1. Taxonomy (NCBI): domain Eukaryota; kingdom Fungi; phylum Ascomycota; class Sordariomycetes; order Hypocreales; family Nectriaceae; genus Ilyonectria; species Ilyonectria mors-panacis. The sequence continues at coordinate 129,244 of PPHJ01000086.1, read as the reverse complement.
GTTTTATGAAACGTTCACGGACAGGCTGCGAGTTTCGCTGATTGGTCATTCTCGCCACTTGGTGGTTTCGTCTCTTGGTTCGACGGCGCGCACCTGGGCCTCAACGACCTCCTCGGCCTCCTTGGCAGCAAGCGCACACAGCTCCGCCTTATAGATTCGACACTTGCCAGCACGACAGAAGTCTCGACATCTCCCACCAAGCGAGGCCGCCGACTCAGAGTCTAGCCTGCTCAATACTTGCTACATACCCATGTTACATCCCTCCAAGCTTGTTTGGTTCGTTCCTTAATTAAATAACTTATGCTACCATTATTTATTCCATTAGCGTGAGAAGTTTGTCTACCAGCCGGATCTCGCCTTGAATATGGATGGACATGTCTGGCCACCGCTCCAGAGCCCGAGGACTGATTTCATGGTTACAGCCAGGCTTTCCTCGCTCGCCTCTGCGAGCGGGCTGAGCGCTACGATGACATGGTCACGCACGTGAATGAAATCGCGAAGTCCGGTGATGAGCTCAGTTCGGACGAACAGAACCTTCTCAGTACTGCCTTCAGGAACGTGGTCGGCACTCGCTGTGTCAGCTTGCGAATCATCTCCTCGATCGAGAAAATGGAGTCTCAGAGTGGTGAGAATCATGTTGCTACCATCCGCGAACATCGCCACAAGATCGCCAATGAGCTTAAGGAGGTCTGCCATGATATTTCGAAGGTGTTAGACGAGAAACTAATTAATCCCCACTGCTACTACGGGCCAGTCTAAGGTCCTCTATTATAAGATGTATATCTATTTACTGATATTCTTACCCCAGTCCCTCCGCGCACCTGAGCTAACCTATCATGTTATAGGAAGGGTGACTATAGTCGTTTTCTTGCCGAATCCGCGTGGGGTGAACAGCGCAATATTGCCATCAGTTCTGCCCAGGCGGCCTACAAGGTAGGCCCCCTATCCATTAATGTGGGTTGATCAGCTCCGTTAGAGATTCTTACGTATTACCTTCAGATCGCCACTGATATTGCTCAGATCGAGCTCGCCGCCACCCACCCTTTGCGCCTAGGCATGGCTCTGAACTTCTCTGACTTCTACTACGAAATCCAGAACTCGCCCAATCGTGCCTACCACCTTGCCAAGCTGGCCGTTCATGATGTCCTTGCCAAGCTCGACTCCCTGTCCGAAGAACCTTTTGACGACTGCATGTTCACCATGCAAACTCCTCTTTGGGAATCTGACTATTTGGGCGTCTTCGGAGATTGATAAGCCAGGACCTCAGGGTGAGGCTCGGATGAGAAGGTGACCGAGGCGGCCTAGGTCGAGAGGGCACGTAAGAATACCTTTTCCGAATTATTCAAGATCCACGGCGGTGGCAGCATCAAGTGCGGCAACTGCCGCTGGCGCAGGTCGGATAGCGGGGGCAGTGACAACCTCAGCCTCGGCGAGGGCGCCGTTGTTGACACCACCAAAGAGGTAGCTGTCACGGAGACCCTCGGTGGTAAACACATGCAGCACAGAGTCGCAGACTCGCAGATCGGCATACATGCTGCCGCCACAGTACAAAGCCAAAATGCCCTCGGAGAGCCCCCTTCTGGCGTTCATGACATCGCCATGGACGAGGCCAACGAGTTTGACACGATACAACACCAAATGCCGGGACCACTCCCCTCAGCTCTCGAGACGCTCCGCCCAACGAGCATGGTGCTGGGCATGTTTGTGGTGTGTGCGCTTGCATGCGCTTGCTCTCGACCCTTCGCTCGGCATGGTAGACCTTTTAGCCTATAAACTTGGGCAACGGCGAGGGAAAGCCGGACCCGTAGAGACAAAAGGGAAACTTGATTATTAGTGGACGGCGAGGGTGTGTGTGAGTGTGCGAGTGTGTGAGTTAGAGATGAGTGCGTTATCCGTCTGTATTATTAGACGTTAGGGTGCATTAGTTTAAACGGTGGCGAGAGGTAGCAAAAACGAGGAGAGATCGAGACAGCAACCGACACACTAGACGCAGGGGTCTGCATCTTATCCACCAAAAGTAGACGCGTCATCTACTATTGATAGAAAGCTGTGCTTTCTACCCATTCTACCCTGCCTGCTGCCAAGCGTCTATCCCTTCTATCACGGCCTCACCAACGTAGATTCAAGTGGGTAGATTGCCAAGAAATCCTTTTTGTATATATACATCAAATGACTAGTAAGCTGGCAGGGCAGTAAGGTACCGGAACCTCAGCTACGCCAGCAAGTTCCGCGCCTAGATCAGCGCCTGGATCAGCCACCAATGCCCCAAGCGGCCCAATTCCGCCTCACATCCGTAATTTCCGCTGCCTTCGTGGTATTGTTACTATCCCAGCGCCTCAACTGGCCCAAGCCGGTGAGGCACTCCACGTGGATAGATACATATATCCTGCTGGCAGACTAGCGGATCAGCAGCCACCATTCGCCCTTAGGAGTACAGAGATCGAGGCGCTTGAGAATGAACTGGGCTGGGAGATGGGGATGGATGGTCTGATGATGGCGGTGAGGGATTGTGAGGCTGATGCTGGCGGGATATCCTTGATCCGCTGCGGCGCTTGAGGCGTTCTGTATCAACGTAGATGGCATCTACGTTGATAGGTAGGGTCTATTTCTATCAATTCAACTTCAGGTCAGCTTAGTAAGTCATCTATTCTATCACTGTTGAGGTGGTTGTGGATAGAAGTAGGTAGATGCAGAACCCTGTGTCATAGTTCCATAAGAGGCGTCGCACCTGAGCAATAGTGGCATAACCCTCTGTCACTGCGGCCGCTAACTGCTCAAGCCCCTGCAAACCGGTCAACGCACGGCTGTCCAGGCTCCGATAAGTTTGCAGAGGTTTCCTTGACGCTTCCACACCGAATAACTGTCTGCGGGCATGCTTGATGCTTCTGCTCTCCTCAAAATGATCTTGCTCGTCCTCCAGCCAGCAACCCCTCCGACGATTTTCGAATCCCATCGACGATACTGCCCATATCTTTTCCTCCGTCCTGAGCTGGCCTGAAAACGGGTTCGATCACCTGCCCTCACCAGAGCCCTCACGTCCAAGGATTAACAGCAGCTCTGAGCCCCCTGCGGGCATACTGCGATACGACAGCTAGTAGGTAGAATGGAGACGTCTGCGCTTATCAGAAGGATAAAGGTCGACTATGGCATGGTCAAAACCTCCGACGACCCGGACACCAGGTTTGCAGTCGTAGCCTTCCTCTCTATTGCCCTCTACAACGTCATCGAGCTTGCATTCATCATCTATGCCACCTTTAAGAAACGCAGTGGCCTCTATTTCTGGAGTTTTGTTATCGCAACATGCGGGATTCTACCCAGCTGCGTCGGTTGGCTCCTAAAATGCTTGGGCGTCAATCCCTCGGCGGCATTGTCTATGCCACCATGATCGTCGTCGGATGGGTTTGCATGGTGACTGGGCAGTCTATCGCGCTGTACTCCCGGTTACATCTCGTCGACCACGACCCTAGCCGCCTGCGGTTCGTTCTCGCTATGATCATAACCAACGTCATCATCTCCCACGTCCCTGTTATTATCATGGTATTTGACAAGGACCACTGCCGGACAGGTGAAGAGAAGGACCCAGAAGGGGACGAGACTAACAGCAAAAAAATAATGCCTGCGTAAGGTCACTCTGGCGGCCTTTGGACATGTGGTATGCGATCTGGTGGCGGGCAACGGGGTAGCTGCAAGTATAGGCCCTGGCTTAATCATTGACCCACAAGCAACACATATGAAGATCCTGTCCGCCGCCCTGTTCTGCGACTTGATGTTGTTGATTGCATCTCGAAATAGGCGCAGATGTCTCCACAAAATGTAGCTAACCTAATAATATCCGCACTGGTTACATAGGCAAAGAAGTGAAAGACCTCGATAAAGTGCCTATACAGGTATTTGGGCCAATTTCCGCCCACTGTGCGTGACAAGAGCTATTATCAGTCGAAAAGCCGGAAGGGGCCCCGTTCCCAACTTTAATGATAGAGTAAATTCTAGCAACACACGAGCCAATGCTAACGGTGACCTTATCTTTTGCTAGCCGTTTGGTGGTTGGACACGTATCTAACAATGTCGCCTAAGGGTATTGACCCTAATCATGCCATATCTTTACCCAACGGAGCAAAAATACCTCATGAACTTTGATATCTGCACGTCGTCGTGCTGTCACATGCTACCACAAACTCCAGCTCGGTTGCTCATGCTGTTCATACTTTGTGGCCTCTTGCGTCATTCTTAATCATTCGGCCCTCTCCTAACATTTCCGAAGGCTGAGGAGATTTAGTCATAGATGATAATCAATGACGTCCGGCGTTAATGCTGTAGCCATTAGTGCGGTCTTGTTGATGGGCTGTACAATCACAGCAGGGTCAAGGGATTAATCACCTGATTGGAGATACTACCATAACGGCCGCCGTTTTTTTTTACATTTTCTTGTAGATATTTTGATTACCTAGGTCAGCCACAGCGTGTTGGACACATCTTCTAATGTTCTTTGGTAAGGTCTGAGAATGGGTTTGCTCACCGCAGGTTCAGGAAGATTCGCAATATTCACATGTATGCTGCTCCTTCATAGCAGGAACTTGACTGCACTGGCCGTCATTGCTCCACCAAATGATGTGTTCTTATATCTCTCCTCCAGCGTTCACGAGAGGGCATACAATAAAACACGAGAAGGTATCACTGGCTTCCTTTGTATATACGAGATAAGCGGCACTGTGTGTATTGCGACGTTATGCATCCCAACACTGCTTTCCTGCATAGCCCTCAATTCAAACACAGAAGCGGCTGAGGTTGACGTCATCATATTAGGTGCAGCACTTCATGACACGGATGTTCGTGCTGCCTGGCTCAAATATAAAATGGTCCCCTTTGACCCCGGGGAATCGTTCTCCAAACCATACACTTGACTTTCATCTGCAGAGCCAACAAGCACTTCAGCTACTCGCCAATAGTCAACACCATCTTCAAAATGAAGGGACTCGGCACAATCATCTGGCTTCAGCTCCTCGGCATCATCTCAGCAGTAACTGCTATCAACCCACAGTTCCAAAAAGTCACTGCGAAAATCACCGCCGGCGGAGCTCTCCAGGTCGAGTGGACTGAGACAGGCCTTGGGAACAACCAGAATATCAACTACCGCATTGAAGCTGGTGCTTCCTCGACTTGGGCGTGCATCAATAACGCGGGCAAGATTTCAAACAAGCAGAACTTCAGCGAACGCGTCGAAAAATCGGTTACTCGCAATTCTGGGAAGAATGGCCGGGTTGATGCAGTTGAGATTATTGGCCCTGTCCCTCCGTCGAGCGGGTTCTCGTGCCCACCTGGCCAAGACACATTCCTCCTCGCAGTTTCGTACACCAACGTGATGGTTACCGATACAACCAACGGCGTCTCCAGCAACATTTCCGGAACGTTTAGCGAAACAATCGTTACTCTATCATTAAGGAAGTAACGAGTAGCCCGAACCGGCCGTCAGTATCGTCATTATGACGGTGGACACGGTGGGGAGTTGGAATTGGAATTAGGAGGTACATTGCTTGGCAATGAAATTCGGTTGACCGATTGCAGAAGGGTTTAGGGATGGTTACACTTATATTGGAGGAGAATAGGCGCAGTCACATACCTTCAATACCAGCTTGATCAGGTCTCCCAGTGTAGTGGGCACGGAAGGTCAAGGAATCAGAGACTGTGTTTACTCTATGATTAAAGTCAGGAACGGGCCCCGTTCCCGGTTTTGGGCCAATCATAGCTCTAAGGTGTCTACCCCTCCTCGCCAACTTGGAACCGGGCCCGTTCCCAACGCGATGGTCTGTGTCATCCTGGTAGATGCCATTGACTACCTCAAAGAGCGCCAGATGAACCAAGCTTCCATCATCCATTCTTTAACACCAGATGCAATGAATTCTGAGATTTTGTCTGTTAAGCTTTCTTAGAGCACCCTTGCTGTGCAGAAAATCACTCCAAGCCAGATACAGAGGATTCAAACCCTTCATTTACATTATAATCTTTCTGAACCAGCTATCATTTGCACGCGCTGCGGTTATGCGCTCAAAACAGATGCCGATCGCGTCGGGCGCCATCTGGGGGAGAAGTACGGTGTTCCCACATCAGCTCGCCGAGGTCTTAATTCTCTTATTCTAACATTGTCTCTCCCTGACCCCGATATCTTGCCTGTGCGAGCCGACAGATCTACACCGCATCCGTATCTTGCTCTTCAAGTTGGAGCTGCCTGCTCGCATTGTGAACCACGGTCAACAAGTCTAGAGCTACTTTCGCGGCACTTAAAGAAGCTACACAAAGACAAAATTAAGAAAATAGGCGCAAAAGGACACCAATGGTTGCGGGATCATATCGAAGACAACCTTACCTTTCAAAGCTGGAAGGCGAACTACATTCATCACTCGTGGATTGTATCCGCAGGTAATCGCCAGCCAGGGCAAGGGGCTGCAAGTAACAACCGGTTCCTACAAGCAGCGCCAGATTCTATCAAGGACTTCGCTCAGCAGTTGTTCGTTGAAGAGTGTGAACACCTACAAATGCAATCAGGCGGAGGCCCCCCTGATGATGGCGGGCCAGCAAAGGAGTTGTTGACGAATTGGATGCGTCGGACGGGTTGGGAGGAAACCTTCAGCCAAGCACGCCGCGACATACTTGTGACACTATCAGAAATGCCCTGGATATATGGTCAGCGTTTTTACTTGGGAGTTCACGACGGAAAAGAACTGTACAGTTCAGTTGGAGACGAATGCAAGTTAGCTTCGATCATAGTAGCGCTGGATCGTTTATTCGATCGCTGTATACCGATGTCAGCGTACGAAGATGGCTCCGAGGCAGGTTTCCAGATCGTCCATATAAGGCTTTTTTTGAGCTAGTCATGCGACATGCCTCTGAGCGTCTGTATAGGAGCGAGTTCAAGCGATGTGCCTACTTCTGGCTTCGAATTTCGCGGTTTACCTCGTCAGTGGCTAGGTCAATCACGGGTCAGTCATTGTCTGGGATGCAACGCAGGATGTTGGAGCAACTTTGGTTTGATCCAATTTGGGATAAGCAAAGAACACTAGACTACGCTGATGCAGAGCACTCCTACATATTTGAATAGACATGCACGGGCCAGAAATTCTTGTAAGTACAACCAACAATTGGCACAGTGGGTCGCTGCCATCAGCTTGGAAGAGGCCAGCCAAATGGAACGCGTTTATCACAAGCAGATACTTGCTGGTTGCCGAAGTACGCTCTATGTCGCGGAAGAGGGAGCGGTTAGCGCATCAGTTTCATGACACATGTTAGCGGGCCGATTAAAATGTTCTGAGGTGATGAAAAGTGCAATTTATGGGTGATTTTTTTTTTGAAAAGCACGCCGAGTCGCTTTGGCATGCCGCAAGCCCGTGACGAGTGGCAAAAGGAGATAGAGTTTTTAGAGCTGTAAGTTTGATGTGACCGTTGGTGTGGAATACCCTTGAAAAAACTTGATTAGCCGATAAGCTTTGCACAAGGTCAATACTGAAACTAACCCAAGTTAATATGAAACTTTTGAAATGACGAAATTGAGAAAGCATGGTAACAGCGAACTGAATCCAAGTCTATGTTGGCTTCTCATCATGAATTCTCTTTTCTTTTATCACCTGTTTCTACAAGAGTATCAAATGGCAACAGATCCAGGAAATATTCTCACAAGCAGTCGGCTCGAGTCAACCAACGCAACTAGGAGAAGTGCTGACTTAGGTGAATATATTGCATCAGTATATGATGATAAATCATCATTCACGACCCAGATCTTTGATCACGGAATTTGTCATCGACGACCTGCCCTACGAAGTGGCAGAATCAATCGGATTTTGCTTTATGCCGGTTCTTTCAATCCCCCACATCGAGGACACGAAAGTCTTCTTTATCACGCATTCAAGTACAGTCAAGATATCGATGTAATTGCTGCCATCATTTTTCCGCTTGATGATATGGATGTCGAGGCAAAATGTCGTGCCTTAGGCGAAGATTTGATCTTCACGAAAGTACAACGGGTCAAGCTTTGGACGCCATTTGTCCCGCACGACTGGTACTGGGTTTTCGATCGCAGTGAAAGAGATTGGAATTCATTTCGGGCCAGACTTACAGAAGCAATCACTAAGGACGGATTCGACTTGCGATTTGTCGCATTGACAGGCCCGGATTACATTCGACTGAACCACCCCCTTCCATGGAATGCCTGGGATTGCGAAGAAATCGTCGTCAGTGAGTCAAGTCGCCCCGCAGATTTCGTATCTATTAACGGCAACCCAACACGATTCTATGGTTGCGATGCCTGGAAAAAGAGTTTTTGGAACGAAGATACACTGAATTCTCATGTTATGGAGCAAGTGGCCTTCTTGGGTGGAGGCTTGTCGTTACTCGCGCCACACATGAGAGACACTTGTCAGACTTCAGAACGCAGCTCAGAGGGTCAAAGCTAATGGATGTCAGTGCCCGGTTATCTTGCTCGTGAGAAAATAAATCTCCGAAGGGCGTTAGTTGTCGACCTAACCGCCGTGAGCACCTGTCACCGATGTCATGCGCCAGAGCAAACACTGCGGTTTGTTCATTCTCGCGAAAAGACAGCGCACACGCACACAAGCTCAACACAAATCCGCCGTATCCTCAAACGTATAGTTGACAGCAATGACTTTGAGGGTGTGCAGAAGGATCTCGAAAATCTGGCTATTTGCCCCGAGCAGCTGGTTGGTGCCGCACCTGACATAACCTACCATATTGAGACTGAAACTCATACAGGTACAATATTACTTGACACAATCCGGTCATGTCAACAAGTGAGAGGCATAGTCGGCATGACAGGGTTCGCCTCGACAGACTTCGATGGGTCACCAGGAGGCCCTTTTGTCTACAGCGAGGTTACTCTATACTCAAACGATCATATTTCGCAACGCAATTGGAAGAACGAATGTGATGGTAGCTGAAGATTTTAACCGCCACCATCTCCACTAGGGAGAAGAAGAGGTGTCAAAGGGGTGGACAAATTAGGACAAACCCAATTATCGGTGTCGTGCAGGATCACGGGCTGCTCAGTCCTCCCCCCCGTGGCCGTCTGCGGAATTGTGGAATGCAGTGGACATTCCTTAACTGTTAGCCGAGGGTGGCAAATACCCCCAGAACCCGGCTGTCACCACGTGACCATCCGATCCGATGCTCTGTACTTCGTACATGATCCAATCTAAGATAGTTACCCTATAGAACAGCAAGCGATAGAAGTCAAAGTGCTTAAAGGTAAACCATCTATATTACCTTCTATTATGATGCTATTTTTTCTCCCATCTTACAGTATGCAGGTGCTTTCAGATGTACCATCAAATCTGGGCACTGCCTTCGACCCGTCCGCCCACCAGGAAGGTGGTCTGATTCCAAATAAGGAGAAGCTATACTACATTTGGAAAGTCCTCAACAAAGTCTTGACCATTCGACGGACCGTGCGGTCAAGCTGCCCACCCATTGGCTTGACGGCCAAGGCGAGGATCCACCGCACAAACAACCAACCGCAGGCAACTCGCAGGGCCTTGGCGTTTGGAGGTCTAGACCGTATCCCAGAATGATACCTTGGACTGAGCGGGGCCCGTACCGTTCTATATGTTAGCATCCAGATAGGCGATTGGTGCTATCCCAAGCCACCGTAGCCTCTAAGTACCGCTTACCCTAACCTACAACTAACAGTGCAAGGCAAGGAATAACTTTTACCCATTCGTCCGGGAGTTTGTTTATTCCGGGGGCCGAGGCATAAATTTGGTTTAAACCGTTCGATGAGGGGTAAAATTCACATTCATGCTCGGTTCCTCCCAATTTCATGTGCCTTCACACCAATCTGAGTAACGGAAATGGCTACGGTCAACGCTGATCCTATTTTGCATCCTGATGAAGAGGTTTCACCCCCGTTCAACTTCAAATTATTCCACGCTAAATATCAATTCAGGTCATCGACGATCGCGACTCTTCCCTAGGAGATGTGTGGCCCTCCCATTCGCAAGGAGAATATAAGATCACTAACTTGGCCCGGGTGTAGGATGTGGCATCATCAACGCAGAGCGTTTCAAGTTCCATCATGAACTACCGACGTGAAAACGGGAGAACGTATCATCGGTATAAGGATGGAAGTAAGCTGCAGCTGATTCCTCTTGCACCGCAACTTCACCGTCATAACCATTTACTATAGTATATCATCTTCCCAATGATGAACTAGAAAACGAGAGGCTAGGTATGAACTTGCAACAGGATTGCTTGAGATTTCGTACTTATAGAAGCCAGACCTGCAGCATCACTTATTTCTTCTAACCTTTGGGGATAAGCTGGGCCTAGCACCACCGAATAACCCTGAACGGAACGTCAGACGAGTCCTCGACCTTGGCACTGGAACAGGAATTTGGGCGATGGACTACGCTGATGAGCATCCGCAAGCTGAGGTGAAATAATCCACTCATATTAAAACACCCAGCTAACATCTTCAGGTTATCGGCGTCGATCTCTCTCCTATTCAACCGGATTTGTATGGCTTTCGATCCTCTCGATGGTTATGTCAGCTAATATCCGGCAAGTGTTCCGCCGAACATTCGGTTTATCATTGACGATATTGAGGAAGACTGGGATTACTCAGAACCGTTTGACTACATCCATAGTAGAATGATGAACTTCAGCATTCAGAATTGGCAGGACTATCTTCGCAAAATCTTCAAGTAAGCCGTGCCGGGTCCTCTTCATTGTCCTGTTATCAATCCTGATTTGGTTAGGAATCTTGCTCCGGGTGGCTACGTCGAGATCCAAGAGATTAGTAGCGTTATACAATCAGATGACAGGACTCTCACAGAAAACCATCCTCTCTCCAAATGGTGTAAGCTTCTTGATGAAGCTTTCATTAAATTAGGCTGTCGTTCTGAACATTTTGAAAAGATCAAAGAAATCATGGCTGAGGTTGGTTTCACTGACATTGTCGACACCCGCTTCAAATGGCCAACCAATCGTTGGCCAAAGGACAAGAAGTATAAGGAACTCGGCGCATGGAATAATGAGAACACGGTGGTGGCCTTGGAGTCACTTACTTTGGCGTCATTCACAAGAGCCCATGGATGGACTCGCGATGAGGTTACGGTGTTCCTGGTTGACGTCAGGAAGGACTTGAACGATCCCAAAATTCATGCCTACAACCCGATGTACGTATTCTCCGGACCAAGCTGATGGGGCCCTGGCTGACCTATACTAGATGCTCGATCTATGCAAGGAGGCCTGAAGCTTGAAATCTTCGATCCCTATGGCGGTGTAAGTCGAGGGGATAGTGCAGAGGGAATGAGCGCTGCATCCATCTCCAACGTCCTGCTTCAGCAGGAGTTTCTTTTTTTCTACGTCACAGATATGATTTATTTTGGGGGCTTCTGGGCGGCCTTCAAAGATCGATAGATGGCCATACGCATGTGGCTGACGCCACATGAACCCTGAGACATGCGATGTCGGCGAATACATAGTAAATTATACTGAATCAAAGACGGTATGTTGTCTTAGACAATAACTAAGTAATAAGATTACAACGTAACAAGACACAGAGCCGTATATAATAATAAATAACAATGCCCATCTACTCATATTTTTCTATTCACCTCATCTGCCCAGCTTCTATCCTTCATCACTATGGATGCCCTGTTCAACCGCGAATTTGAGTCCTATGAGGCCGCCCTTGCTACTGCCCGCTTGGTGGCTAAGGAGCTTGGGTTTGGACTTAATATTCATTTATTCGTTGCAAGAAAGGCCGATCCCACAAGCTGGCCCCAAACCCATCTACATATGAAAATAAGCGTAGGGAAACCTCAACGCAGCGTTCGGGCTGTCCCCAGGGTGGGATACTAATACTAATTAGTTTAGTATTAGTATATACTAATTAGTATTAGTATTTAAATACTAATACTAATACTAGCTAGTATTAGTATTAGTATATACTAATTAGTATTAGTATTTAAATACTAGTACTAATACTAGCTAGTATTAGTATTAGTATATACTAATTAGTATTAGTATTTAAATACTAATACTAATACTAGCTAGTATTAGTATTAGTATATACTAATTAGTATTAGTATTTAAATACTAATACTAATACTAACTAATACTACTTAGTAATTAGTATATTAATTAGTATATTAAATACTAATTAGTATTTTTTTATTTAAAAAGTATTTTTTTTATTTAAAAATAAGCTTTTTTTTATTTTAAAAAGATTTAACTTCTTAATTAGAAAATTAAAATTTCTTATTTAAGAAATAAAAGAAAACTCTAAGATTTTTTTAATTAAGTTTATAAAATTAATAAGCTTAATATTAATAAGCTTAAAATTAATAATACTTATTATTAGTATTTTATAAATTAATATTAATAATCTTAGTATTAATAATTTTAATATTAGTAATCTTAATATTAGTAATCTTAATATTAGTAATCTTAATATCAGTAATCTTAATATTAGTAATCTTAATAATAGCTTAGAAATAACTTAGAAAATTTTAATTTTAAGCTTTTTATTATTAATCTCTTTTTTATATTAATAAGCAATAGAATCTTCTAGTAATAAAGAAGTATTATATATAGAAAATAACTTTTTTCTTTTAAAAAAATCTTTCTCTTTTATAAGCTACTATTACTTTAATACCTATAGTATAGTAACTATTATTTATATCTCTTATAGTATCTTTTTAAGCTTTTTAAGCTTATTATATCTTTTTTATAATGGATTCTTATTCTATTAGCTCTGAAAATAACTCTCAGGATCTTATAGAAACTGAAAGTAATATTTTTAGCTCTATAGAAGTTAGAGGAAAATCTCCTTCTTTATCTACTATTTTTCCTTCTTCTGCTATATCTAATATAGCTGAAAATTCAATTGAAAATAGATCTGATTTAGAAGAATCCTCTTCTTCTATAAATCCTAAAGATAATATATATATCTTAAGAGAAGGGCTTTTTAATAGGATTTTATTACCTTATCAGCCTGGAAAAGAAGCTAAATATAAGCTTTCTTATACTAGGTAAGTATTTCCTTTTAATTATATATATATATATATTTACTAATTTTTTAAGCTGTTCTTATTCTAAAGAAGAAAAAGTTAAAGGTTTTAAATCTTCTAACTTTATTAAGTATTATCAGAATAAGCATCCTAATATAGCTTATAATCCTGAATCTGAAAAACAACTTAAAAGAAGTAAGTTAATTATTTTTATATTCTATTTTATTTAATTTATATAATACTAACTTATAATTATAGAAAGAGAATCTTTAGATTTAAAAGATAAAAATCCTTTTTCTCTTAGTTTAAGAAATTCTCCTTCTTTTTTCTCTTTTTCAGAAGATATAGCTTATAAAAAGATACTTTATTTTCTTATAGAAAATAATTTATCCTTTAGAGCTATAGGTTCTAAGTCTTTTCAGAAGCTTTTAAGCTATTATAATAAGTAAAATTTTCTTTATTTTTATATATTATCTTTACTAATAAATATTTAGTGCTGGGCCTAAAGTTAATAGGCTTAAAATTAGAGAAATTTTATTTTCTAATTTTAATACTAGCTTATTAAGGCTAAATTTACAGCTAGTAGAAAATATATCTTCTTTAGGGAAATTTTCTCTAACTTTTAATATATAGACTGCTAGTAATCAGACTTCTTATTTAGGAATTATTCTTATTTATATAGATAAGGAGTTTAAATTACACTATCAGCTTATAGATAAGTTCTTTTTTTTTTTTTTATGATCTTTATTTTATATTAATCTATATATAGCTTTTGAAAGCTTAACTGAAAGTCATACAGGAGTATATATCTATAGTGAATTTTTAAAAGCTATAGAAATATACCCTAGTATTAAGGTTAATAATATTCTTAGGTAAGTAATATTTATACTCAAAAAGATTCTTATTTTTTATATAATATACTTATATTTTATAGTATTACTAGAGATAATGCAGGGAATAATAATACCTTTTTAAAATCCTTTAAAGAAGAATATTTTAATTCTTTAGAAAAGGATTTTAAAGGAGATATTCGCTGTGTTGCACATATTATTAACCTTATAGCTCAAGATATATTAAAAGATTATATATCTAATTCTGCTTCTGAAAAATCCTTATCTAATTATATAAATTCTGAAATTATATATTTAGATATAGATAATTCAGAGGCTAGAAAAGAGGAATTAGTTAATCCTCTTTTTACTAGTAAGTCTTAAAGTTTTATACTTTTTATATATATTTACTAATTTTATTTGTTTAGGTCTTATAAGCCGAGTTAGAAGGCTTATAACTATTTTAAAATATACTTAAGAGCCTAAACAACTTTTAAAGAGAGTATTTTAAAATATAAAAAGGAAGGCTATTTACAGTCTAATAAAGGTCAAATTCCTCTAGGTATATATATATTTTTCTATTTTTCTTATAAGGTTTTTATACTAATATCTTTAAATTAGATAATTCTACTCGCTGGAATTCTACTTATTATATGCTTAATACTCTATTAGAGCTAAAAGAACCGCTAATTTATATCTTTTAAAATTACTTCTAATTTAGAGTATAAAAGGCTATTTCTTTTCTAATTCTGATTGGGTAGAATTAGAAGAGTTAAAAAAGATTTTTCTAGTTTTTTTAAAACCTTTTATTAAGCTACAAGGTTAGGTTTATACAACTTCTCAAAAAGCTTTATTTTATATATATATTATATATAATAAGCTTAATTTATTATATATTTATTTTTCCTCTAAAGAAGAAAGTTCTTTAAAAGTAAGTAATTTCTTTTTTTCTTTTTTTAATATTTATATATTAATAACTTATAGGAAAGCTTTTATTATAACTTTAAGGAAGCTATAAATAAAGGCTTAAATAAGCTAGAAAAATACTTTCCTAAAAAGCTTTCTTATTCTAATTTAAGAGATTATAAGCCTTATTTAATAAGTATTATTTTAGACCCTAGGTTTAAAATTAATTATTTTATAAGTAATGGCTTATTAGCTCATTATGAGGGTATAAATAAGGATATTTTAAATATCTTTAAAGCTAAATTTATTAAGTATTTTTCCCTTTTTCTTTTTTTACTTATATTACTTTATATTTATTTAATTAACTTTAAATTTAGAGTTAAAAGAGAAAGATTTAGTTCTTTAACTTCTTCTAATTTAGAAGAATTAGAGGCTTCTTCTAGCTCTAATAAAGAAGATAATTCTAACTTTAAAAAAGACTTATATATTAAGACTAAAGAAAAAGAAGAAGAATTTACTCTTTATTTAAGTGAGGGTTTATTAGATGCTTCAGTAAGTATTTTCTATTTTTCTTCTTATTATTTATATATAATATACTAATTTTATATAGGCTAATTCTTTACAATACTGGAAATTACATTCTAAAAGATTTCCTATTTTAAGTATTTTAGCTAGAAGATATCTAGCTATTCCAGCTACTTCTGCATCTATAGAAAGTACTTTTTCTATTAGTAATAATATTATTACTAAATCTAGAAATAGAATAGATCCAGAAGTAGCTAAAAGAATTATTTTACTTAAAAGCTGGAATAAAGATAATCTTAAGGATTTAGAAGAGGAATTTAAGGAAGATTTAAGTTAGAAATGGCATTTCTTTTTATAGTTTTTAATTAATTTTTTTCTTTAAGCCTTTAACCTTACTTTTAATAAACTTATAAATAAAATAGGTCTAAATTTAGCTATTTATATAGCTTAAAAGGCTAGATAAGATAAATAAAAAATATTATCTTATTATTTAAATTTCTCTTATTTTTATAACATTTTTATTTATTTAATTATCTTATATTTAAAATATTTCTATTTATAGATTATAATAACTTATCTATTTCTATAGCTTACTAAGCTATATAAGCTAAATAAAAGGTTTAAACTTATTGTATAGATTTTTCTCATTTCCTTTATAATTTTTATTTATTTAATTATCTTATATATAAAATACTTCTATTTATAGATTATAATCACTTACCTATTTCTATAGCCTACTAAGCTATATTAAATAAATAAAAGATCTTATCTTACTATTTAAATTATTTTCCTTTTTTCTAAGATTTTTATTTATATATATTCTTATTTATAAAATATTTCTATTTATAGATATTTCATTTTTTATTAATTTATTTCTTAAATTCTATATTAAATTTACTAATATATTTATTTAAATATATTATTTTTTATCACTTTTTATTCTTTTAAGTTTTAAATATATAAACTATATTAAAATAAACCTTATACTCTTTTCTATTTTAGTATTAAATTTTCTTTCTATATATCTATTTCCTTCTATTTAATTTATAACTTCTTTTAAAAAAAAAACCTCTATAGGGTAAGTAATACTAATTAGTATACTAATTAGTATACTAATACTAATTAGTATAATACTAATTAGTATTAGTATTTAAATACTTATACTAATACTAAGTAATATTAGTATTAGTATATACTAATTAGTATTAGTATTTAAATACTTATACTAATACTAAGTAATATTAGTATTAGTATATACTAATTAGTATTAGTATTTAAATACTAATACTAATACTAATACTAATTAGTATTAAAAATACTAATACTAATTAGTATTTAAAATCTTATACTAATACTAACTAATACTACCTTAGTATTAGTATACTAATTAGTATACTAAATACTAGTAGTATTTTTATCCACCCTAGCTGTCCCTTCAACTTCCGGATACGGCTCTTGCCATCAGGCCTCTGGGTCATCAAACAAGTCAACTCGGACAGATCGAACACACATAATCACTCCCTGGATAATCCTGCTGCTTACCATTACATCAGCAATGAGGCCCTTACATTAAGAAAGAATACTATTTTCAGTCTTTCAAAGCTGGGGCTTTCACTAGCTAAAATTCTCATACACCTTCAAAACGATAACGATCCCGCCATCCGATGCATCACTCGAGCCGATATCCATAACTTCCTCTATTGGCGCTGTATCGAACAGCTACAGAAACGGTCCCCAATGCAATATCTTGTTAACCAGCTTTAATAACTACAAGCAGGTGACAAACTACTACTGAGTTGTCAAATGGAATACACCCCATTCCTATATACACGCTAATTACAGCACCCTATTCCGTCCCTGGAACCCAGTTGGAGAATGCGCCCTATTACGCCCTCTAAATACTCTAAATAAGAGTTATCCCTAGGAATACACTCTGTTTCCTTAACTTGCTACTGGAAATTAATATCCTGCTGTAGCTTATATCTATCTAACTACTAGAGCTTAAATAAATCCCTCTAGTTTTAAAGTGGAATAGAGATATAGAATATTATTCCCTTTTTACCTTTATAGTTTTAGGTATACTATAGGAGTTTGCATTTACAATATATTATTATATTCTTTTTTCTTTTCTTTTTTTTTGCTTTTTTTTTACTATATTAATTTAATCTTTTCTTATTATATATTAAATAGAAATTAAATATATCTGTAAAATACTATATTAAAACTGATTCTATATTAATTACTTACTCTTAAAGATTTAAATAAACTGTTAAAACTTAATTTTAACTTAAATCTTTTTAAGTTTATAATTCTATATACTTACTGTAAATTTTACTTTAATACTATTTAGCAACTATATCTTAAGACACTTAGAAGAGAGCTATAATATATTTAAATCTATAAAGTAGAAAGTTAATAAGCTAATTTAATCTCTTTATTTTATTAACTTAAAGACTTTTCTCTACTAATTTAATAAATTACTAGAGTACTCTTATTTAGTAAAGTAATAAAAAGCTGCTTATTAATATTATAACTTTTAAACTATAAGTTTTAAACTGATTTTATACTACCTACTTAAGGTATATAAAAGCCTTATTTAAAGCTCTATTAAGTAAAAGTAAAAGTAGATATAAGATTATATTAAGAATAATCTTATATTCTAAAGTTAGATATTAAGAGATATTTTTAACTTTTAAAGAGTTATAATTAATTTATTACTAATTAGCTTAATACTAAATAGTTTAGTCTATATTATAAATAAGAATACTTTTAAGTCTTTTTAAATAGATAATATAGAAAATCTACTGTAAAAAGTATTAACTTTTCTCTATTTAATTACTTTAACTTTAATAAATTAAAAAGACTTAAGTAAATTCAGTTATAATAAATAACTAGATATATTAAATAGAATAAGCTATACTATTTAAAAGGGTAAATTAAAAGTATCTATTAAAGCTTATTAAAACTCTTAGTTTAAACTCTTTTATACTCTTATATATAGATAATAAAAAGATAGAAAGCTTTAAATATATAAAGTAAAAGTTACAGATTATTTTAGCTGCTTTTAATTAGCTATTTAACTAATATATTAGTATATTACTAACTGTTAGTTTGCAGTTATTAAATGCTATTTTACTGTATTTAATAACTGCTTTATATATAGCTATTAGTCTGTAACTTTAGTATTAGACTTATTAGACTTTAAGAGCAGTATTAAATAACTATTAGCACTTAATAACCAGTTTGCAGCTAATTAGAAGCTAGCTAGAAGTTCTAAAGAAAAAAGAAAAAAAAAAGAGAAAAAAGAGAGTTTTTTTTTTTTCTCTCTTTCTTTCTTTCTTTTTTCTCTCTCTCTCTCTTTTTTTTCTTTAGTCTTTCTTTTTAATCTATCTTTCTATCTATATATATACTGCTAGCTATAAATTAGTAGCAGTAATAGCAGTAAGTAGCTATTACTATAAGCTAAAGCTAGCTTTACTACTATCCCTATCTTTATATTCTTATTTATACCTCTTATAGCTATATTATTACTAACTTATTAAACTACCTCTAAAGATAGTATTCTAACCTTAGTTAGCTTACTTATTAAACTCTTATTAAATACTATTGCTAATAAAATCTTAAAGGCTCTAGCTAGTAGTAGCTATTAAACTAAAGTAAGAGTAAGAATAAGAAAAAAAGTAATAAGTAGAACTTTAATATAGATACTATAGTAGTAGCAGTAATAGCAGTAGTAATAGTAGTAACTCTTTTTATTAAGCTTTCTATTTACTATATATTTTAATATTAAAAATACTCTAGCTTTATAATAGTTAACTAAAAGCTCTATAAAATATACTATAGCTAGCTTTATATAGCTAGCAGTAAGTAGACTTAAGCTAGCCTCTAATATTAAACTCTAGCTTAAACCTTTTTTATATAGCTAGCTAAATACTCTTACTTTATAATTAATCTAACTGTTACTACTATAATAGCTGCCTCTTTAAGCTTAAATTTAAGCTTTAATTTTAACTCTATAAGTTTAAGCTTAAACTTAAACTTCTTCTTTATTACTAGTAACTTAAGTTACTTAAAATTAAACTTTAGTATACTTAAAACTAGTAACAGTAAGAATAAAATAGAGGTATAAAAATAGCAGTAAGTAGCTTAACTTATACTTACTATCTAATAGTAATAAGAATATAAATAGAATAAGCAGTAAGAAAAGCTACTTTAAATAGCTAAAAATAGTATCTTTAAGTATAAAATTATAAACTAACTGTATTATACTAACTAGCTTAATTACTTTAGCTGTTAAAACTTTAGCTATATTTATACTACTAGCTAGATACTATAGTAAGTAAATAAGCTAGATCTATAAATACTTATTAAAGCTTTAAACTAAATCTTTTTTAAGTGCTATATTATTAGTCTTAAAATGCTACTATATATTAGCTAGCTCTATCTAACTAGCTTCTACTTATAGAAGATTTATAGCTAGCTCTTTAGGCTTTTATAGATAGAAAAAAACAGTATAAATTAATATTTAAGCTATAATAAGTACTTTCTTTACTACTACCTATAGGTTTAAATACTTAAGTTAGCTAAGCTAGCTATATAGTATACTTTTATCTTTATTTTAATATAGTAAGATTAGCTTATTAAGCTTAACTATTACTTAGTATAAGTAGTAATAGCAGGCTATAGCTATAATAATAAAAAGGAAAAAAATAAAAATAATAATAAAAATAATAATAAAAATAATAATAAAAATAATAATAAGAATAATAATAAACTTTAAGCTAAAAGAAAGTATATTAAAAAAGAAGTTCTATAGATTCTAACTAGCTTTTAGATATAGTATCTACTTATTAATCTTTTTACTAGTTTACTATATATAAGGGTTGGGGCGGCATGCCCAACCTTGCAATAGAAGGTCCCAGCCGTTAGGCCAAAAAGATCAAACAATTCAAGTAAACCACATTACTCAATCGTGCCGCACAACAGGTTATAAGGGAGGCCCCGCGCCGCAGCGCGGCGAGCCCTCGGCAAGCCCTCGGGCTAGCGCACATCCTTACAATTATCCCCCCTCTCTAACAGCACGTCCCGGGCTGCTTACTTATCAGTAGGTGTAGCGGACCTCTTATGCTTTAGGCGCACGGAGCCTCTTATGCTTCAGGCGCATGGAGCCTCTTCTTGCAGACTGTGTGCAGGGCCACTGACGCCACAGCTCAAGGAACCTGATACCCGTGCATACGTGTGTGCTAGTGGGACTAAGCTGGTCCTCCAGCCTATAAGGATAACCACTGTTGTCAACCCCCAGGGGCTAGGCCCCTGTGAGCCCTCTAGCCTATTGCAGTCATAAGGATCTTTTTTAGGATTCGAACTGCAGTTCGAACTCCCAACCTTCTGCACAGCTAGTAGACCCAATGCGTACTTGAATAATTGTAAGGGTTGGGGCGGTATGCCCAACCTTATAATAGAAGGTCCTAGCTGTTAGGCCAAAAAGATTAAATAATTTAAGTAAACTATATTACTTAATCGTGCTGCACAACAGGTTATAAGGGAGGCCTCGTGCTGTAGTGCGGTGAGCCCTCGGCAAGCCCTCGGGCTAGCGTACATTCTTACACTATAGTATTTTATTACTATTTTAGAAATTAATAAATAAGCTAAATAGCTATAATTAGTATATCTCTTTATAAATATTCTAACTAGCTTTATATATATAAACTGAGCTATTATAGCTAAAGTAGTAATTTCTAATAGTAAGTAAGTAGTATTAATAAACTTACTTAAGTAACTATATACTATAAAAAAAGAGCTAGCTATATAAAACTAGCTATATATTAATAGGCTATATTTTAAGCTTATTACTTTATAAAAAAAAGCTTACTATAAAGACTAATAGCTAGCTTATTATTTTATAGAATATAGAGAAAACTTTACTTTACTTTTAAAATTAACTTCTTATAATAGATACTATTTAGCAGCTAGTAGTAAAAATAATAGTAAAAGTAAAAGATTTTCTATAGAAAAAACTGCTTTTTTAGCTCTTTAGTAATACAGTATTAAAGCTATATAAAGCTTAATTAATAGAGTTTAAAGCTAAAAGCTAAAGCTGTTTTTTATTTCTCTAGCTGCTATTTAAAATAAGTTAACTTAAACTTAATATAGCTACTTTTTTATCTATATAAACAGCCTATTTAAGTAGGAAAAGAAAATACTTTAAAGTTTTATAGTTAGCTTACTATAGAAGGAATTTCTTAATAGTTAAAATAAGTAGAAATAGCTTTAAGTTTAATAGAATTTACAGTAAGTTAAATACTTTTAAAAGTTATTTTTACTTTTTATCTATTAAATTAATTAGCTTTTTTAAAAACTGGAAATTATTAAGTTATAGCTTATTAATAGTATTAATTAGAACTACTATATATTTATTATTAATAGTAAGATTATTTTAGTTAGCTAGTATTATAAATTTCTTACTTACTTTAATAGTCTTAAAGTTATTTTTTAAATATTATTAAATTAAGTTAAATAGCTTTTAATAATATATATACTTTATATCTAACTTTTTATAGACTAACTTAAAAGTAGCTAGTTAGCTTTTTATAATAAGATTTATTTATTAAGTAACTTTATTTAGTATTAATATAAAAAGTTTAATATATTTTAAAATAATAGCTAGCTATTTTAAGCTCTTATTAAATAGAGTTAGTACTATATTAGCTAAAGAATTATACTATAATAATAGCAGTATATTACTATTACTATTAGTAAATAGTATACTTAAGTCTAAAGGCTTTAAAAAAAAGTATTTTAACTTAGCTAACTAAAGAGAAAATAGAGGTGAAAATAAAGAGAAAAAAGTTATAAAAAAAAAAAAAAAAAAAGCTATAAGAATATTAAGAATCTAGCTGCTATATATATAAGCTGTATAGCTACTAGCTATAAAGTAATAATTAAAATTTTAAAGTAGTTTATTTTTAAATTTTAAAGGTTTTTAACTAAACTAATTAATATTAATATTACTTTTTTAGCTATATAGCTAAAAAAAAAAGCTATTAAAAAAGCTAAAGCTAAAAAAGAAAAAAGAAAAAAAAAAGAAAAAGCTAAAGTTAAAGTTAAAAAAACTAAAGCTTATTTTAATATAAAAGAAATAGTAAAAAGAAAGAAAAAAGAATATTAATATAAAGTTAAAAAGTAAAGTTAAAAAGTAGAAAGTTACTAAAAGAATTTAGCTTTTAGAGCTACTATAAATAGTAAGCTTAATAGTAATTATAACTATAAAAGAGAATATAGTTAAAGTTTTAAATAACTAGCTTTTTTTATAAACTTTATAGTAAGCTTTATAAAGTCTAATAGCTAAATTTTACTTAATAGTATAAAAAAAAACTATTTAACTAGCTATAGCTAAATATATTCCTCTTATTACTATTCTACTTATTAATACTAATAAAAGCTTAGTTTTTATAATATTAACTCTTCTAATTAAAGCTAGTATAATTATTATAGTTACTTTTTATTAAGTATTTAAAAACTAACTTATTAGCTACTATTAAAATATTAATTTAAACTGCTAAATCTAGCTAAAAGCTTAAAATTTCTAATCTATAGTTATAGTAGTTTTAATTAAAGCTATTATTACTAATAGCTTTTTATAGTAAGTAGCTAATTTTAATATTAATAACTAGCTTAATTAAGTAGTTATTAATAAATACTATTTTATTTTTATAGTAGCTTTTAGCTATTAAATTAAACTTAAAAAGCTAATTTAGCTATAAAGTTTTTACTATTTATTTTTCTTTTTTATTAATATTTTACTGTTATATAAATAAGCTGCTTTTAAAGCTACTATACTACTATAGAACTCTATTTATATTTAAACTTTAAGTTACTATTTTAATATATAACTTTAAATTTTTAAAATGTATAGCAGTTAAGATATTATAGAAATAAAGTAATATATAGCAGTTTAAGTAAAAACTCTAAAAGCTAGTAAAAAGAGTATTATTTTTTACTATAGCTATATAAGCTATAAGGCTATTATTTAGTAGCTTAACTATTATTACTACTATAGAAATATAGAGGTTAATATAAATTGAAATAAAATTAAAACTAATAATACTATCTTTTTTTTAATTTAATAGAAAGTAAGTTATTAGTAGTAAATTAAGAGATTAATATAATATATTATAGCTATAGCTATATTAAATATAGAGCTTAATAACCTAAGTATTATATATATTATTTATTTTAATATTTCTTACTCTATTTTAGCTATATTTAAAAGGTTAATTAAAGTAAGTAAATAGATAAATTAATATTAGCTAAAGTTATAGTTAAAAGAAGAAACTAACTACTAAAGAACCTATAGTAAAAAGCCTATTAAAATAAGAAAAGACAGAAAATTAACAGTTTAATTTAAACCTTAAAATACTAGCAGTATATTTTAAGTTAGTATTTAAATAGAAATTATTATAGCTGCTATACTATTAGCTTTTAGATAGCTCTCTATAATAACTACTAGTAGTAAGATAAGCTTTTTATATTAAAAACTTACTCTATTTTAAGCCTAAAGTTAATAAAGCAGTTAGAATTTAATTAAAATAGAAGCTATACTAACAATTAGTCTATAGTTATTAAGTGCTATTTTACTATATTTAATAACTGCTTTATATATAGCTATTAGTCTATAAGTTTAATATTAAACCTATTAAACCTTAAAGATAGTATTAAGTAACTATTAATACTTAATAATTAGTCTATAGCTAATTAGAGGTTAATTAGGAAGTTAGAGTTATAATAGCTTATATTAATAGCTTATAATAGCAGCTTATAATAGTAGCTTATACTAATAGCTTATAATAGTAACTTATAATAGCAGCTTATAATAGCAGCTTATATTAATAGCTTATAATAGCAGCTTATAATAGCAGTTTATACTAATAGCTTATAATAGCAGCTTATAATAGCAGCTTATAATAGCAGTTTATAATAACAGCTTATATTAATAGCTTATAATAGCAGCTTGTAATAATAGCTTATAATAGCAGCTTATAATAGCAGCTTATAATAGCAGTTTATACTAATAGCTTATAATAACAGCTTATAATAGCAGCTTATATTAATAGCTTATAAGAGTAACTTATACTAGCAGCTTATAATAGTAGCTTATAATAGCAGCTTATAATAGCAGCTTATATTAACAGCTTATAATAATAACTTATAATAGCAGCTTATAATAATAGTTTATAATAGTAGCTTATACTAATAGATTATAATAGTAGCTTATAATAGTAATTTATATTAATAAATTATAATAGTAATTTATAATAATAGCTTATAATAATAATTTATAATAGTAAATTATAATAGTAATTTATATTAATAAATTATAATAATAATTTATAATAGTAACTTATAATAATAATTTAAATTAATAATTTATATTAACTATTTAAAATAATTATAATAAAAAAATTAATAAAAATTATTATAAATTAAATAATTATTTTAATAATAAAATAAATAATAAAATTAAAATTTATATTAATAAGAAATTTAAAAATAAAATTAATTTAATTATAAATTAAAATATATTATTATAAATAATAAATTAATAATAATAATAATAATAATAATAATAATAAATTAAATAATAAATAAATTTAATTATAAAATAAATAATATAATTAATATTTATATAAATAATAATATAAAAAATAAAATATATATAATTATAATTCTTTTTATAATTATAAATAATAAATTAATATTAATATAAAATATATTAATAAAAAAAACTAATTTAATAATAAAATAAATTTATAAATTAATAATAAATATAAATATAAATATAAATTTAATTTAATTTTAAATTATATATTTAATATTATAAATAATAAAATAATAATAAAAAATTATTAATTAAATTAATAATAAAATAAATTTTAAAATTTTTAAAATTATATTAAAAAAAAATTATTAATTAAAATAATAATAAAATAAAATAAAATATTAATAAATAAAATAATAATAAAATTAAAAATTAAAAATTAAAAATTAAAAATTAAAAATTAAAAATTAAAAATTAAAAATTAAAAATTAAAAATTAAAAATTAAAAATTAAAATTAAATAGAGAATTTAAGTTATTAATTATTTTAATTTATAGCTATAAATATAATATTAAATATATTTTAATTATATTAACTTTAAAATAGCTATATAAAGAAGTTATTAATAAACTTATAGTAGAAAAAAGCTTTTTATATTTAGCTAATATTAACTGAATTATAAGGAAATTAAAAGCTATTTAAAAAAGAATAAAAAGAATTAAAAGTTTATTTAAAGTTTAAGTTAAAAAGTAAATAGTAGTAAAATTTAATAGTTTTAAAAGTAAGTTTAAATTAAATAAAGAATTTAATAGTAAATTAATAATAGTAATATAAATATAAAAAACTAAATTAATTAATAGAAAAAAATAATATTTATATATTATAATATATATTATACTATTTTTACTTTCTATATATATATATAACTTTTAATAAGAAAATCTAATATTTAAATTTACTATATTTTTATTATATATATTATAATTATTAAAATTTAAATTTAAGTTTTAAACTACTTTTTTTCTATTTATTAAAATTCTATTTAACTTTTTCACTCTATTTTAATCTTAATATTTAGAGTTATAAATTTAATAATTTAACTTTTAAAATACCTTAAAATCTCTTATATCTATATTAACTTAAGTTATTTAAATTTACCTTCTAATTAGTACTTTAACTAGTTATTATCTATACTATCTCTATATAATATAAAAGCTCTTTAAATTAAGAGTTATATGTCTTTTTCTTAATACTATTAATAACGTTTTTTTACTTTTAAATAAGCTATTTAGTTTTAAAGATTTTAATTAATATTAATAAAGTAGTTTTTTCTATTTAAATAAATAATAAATTAATATAAATAATTTAATTTTTTTATAAATTTAATTTATTAATATTATTTAAAAAGGAGTTATAGTTAAAAATAGCTAATATAATTTTCTATTAAATATTTAATAAATAGAATTTATTTAAAAAGAATTTTAATAGATTAAAAAGATTATAATTCTAAAGAAATTAATAATATATAAAGTAAAAAATTTATTTTTTAATATTATATTAATATTTAATATTATATAAATATAAAAAGTAATTAGTATATTTTAAATTTCTATTAATATTAAATTATAAAATTTAATAAATAATTAAAAAACTTTTAATAAAAATTAAAATTTTTTAATAATTATTAAAAGAAAAATTAGCTTTTTAATAATAAAAGATATTTTTTTTATATTTTATTATTTAAAATAAAATTACTATTTTAAAAATATTACTAATAGATAGTAAGATTATTAATTATAAATAGTAAGATTATTAATTATAAATAGTAAAATTAAAATTAAAAAAGTTAAATTAAAATTAAAAATAAGAATTAATATATAATAATTTTATTATTTAGCTATTATTTTTTTCTATTATTAGATATAGTACTAACTATTTATTTTTATTATTTAAAAGTACTATATAGTTTTAATCTATTTAATAATATTAAAAAAAAAAAAAAAAAAAACCTAAATATATATATATATAATTTATATAAAAAAGTAAAAATAAAGGGTTTTAATTAAATAGTAATTATAAATCTCTTTTAATATAAATATAATAATTCTAATTATTAAAATAAAATAAAAAAAGTAAATAACTAATAAAATTAATTATAAATTAAATATTATATAAATAATAAGAGAAGTAATAAATAATATTAATTATAAATTAAATACTATATATTTAATATAATACTATTTACTATTTATATTACTATATACTATAATAAGTATATATATAGCATTTTAATTTTAATTAAAAATAGATTAATATATATTTAAATTAATAAGATATATTTTCTTATAGTTAAAATATATTAATATTATAAATAAAAGTTTAAAGTTAAAAAATATAGCTATATTATATATTTAGAATTATACTATTAAAATAAACTGCTTTTATAGTTTATTAGTAAAAGATATACTTAATATAAATTAAGTTTATAATAGTAAAAATCTAAAATATTCTATAGTTTAAATTAAAAAGAGGTTTTATAGTTAAAATTAGCTAAAGAAATTTAATAAGAAAAAAAGATAAAATACTTAATTAAATACTTCTATATAAAATAAAATAGAAAAAGATAATAAAAAAGAAATAAAAGCTACTATAATAGCTAGTTAAATAGTAAAAAGATAATAATAACTATTTTAAAAAAATTTAAATTAAAAAGAAAAAAAGTATATTCTTCTATAAAAAAAGCTATTTCTTTAAGTAGGCTTTAATTTAATTAAATTAAATTTACTATTATTAAATTCTAATATACTAATTAATACTATTTTAATAGCTAGCTAAATAAAAACTTACTTTAATATTATAGAAAAAACTCTTTTTTTTTCTATATTTTAAAATAGATTAATACATAGCTTTTCTCTCTCTCTATAATATTAAGAAATTAATTCTTTTATATTATCTTAAAGTTAATATAATATATATAGTATAATAAATAAATATAATAAATATATAATAACTTTATAAGAAATTACTATTAGTATTATTATTACTATTATAAAAAGTAAAATACTTTATATAGTATTAACTTAAAGTAATTTTATAAAGCTTTTAAAGTTAAATATAATTTTAATAATATTAGTTATATTTTCTATACTCTAGCAGTTAATATTTACTATATTATAATAAGAATATATTTAAGTAAAAAAGCTGATTTTATGTATATCTACTTATTAATTATAATTAAATAGTTAGTAAATTCTATAGAAGTAATTATATCTTCTATTTATTTAGCTTTTATTTTATATATAGAAACTTTAGCTTAAATTATCTATTTATCTTTTTAAATAGTAATTTATTTACTGTTATAAAAAAGGATATAAGCTACTAAAATTATAATATTAATATACTTCTTTTTAGTTTTTTTTTAAGAGTATTTTATTAGAAATTAAACTTAAAATAAAAAATTAAATTAAAGTCTAACTTAAGAGAACTTATATTTAGCTATATAATAAGCACATAGAGTTTTTATAGTAACCTCTCAGTAAGACTACTTCTTTCTTTCTTCTCTCTCTTTAGCTTAAGATACTCAATATATAGAACTCTACTATTAGACAAACTCAGAGTGTGCCCCTTATATATTTAAACCTTAAGCAGCTAATCTACTATTAATCTAATAACCTATTTACTAGCTACAGTTTTATAAATAGGTATACTTACTATTCTATTAATAGAAGCTTAATATATAGCTTGCCTTAAAGGCAAATAGTAATACTTACTGGCTTAGTTATAGGGGCAACTTACACCTGATAATTCTGGTGTATTAACACCCTTCACACAGAAATACTAGAGAATTAAAGCAGCTATATAGGCAAAGGAGTATATATTCCGGTTTAAGTAGGTAATATTAATTGACACTCTACAGCTTATACGCTAGTGCAGGAACTTTTATACCGTACTGCAGTCTATCTTCCAGCTTATATAACTCTTCCTTAAAAAGAAGTAGCTCTATACTGGTATTCTATAACAGTTCCCTCTAGAGATCTTTCTGAGTATACTTATAGCTTTTACTAAGGTCCTAGAGGCAGCTATAGCTGAGATAGACTGTTATTTCTGGGAGGGAGGGTTAAAAGAATTAGATATAGCCCTCTTAGAAGGTATTACTACTCTTAATCGACTAGATAATTTTTACTTTATAGGCAATCTGAGAGTACTGCCCTCTAAAGTTATAAAGCTCTTAGGGATAGTGGATAGCCTATAGACGTACGGGTGGCCATTTATATCGCTGCAGATGCTTGATATCCGAAAAGGATGAGGGCTTGTCAATCTGGTAGGGTGGCCTCAGCTGAGCAACAGGCGGCCTGTTCTGATGTATGTTGCCTCGCTTGAGTATTACTATAACCGCTCTGTGGCAGCCAACCGCCACAGTCAACTCTGGTTCGCCGAGCTTAGAGGCCGATCGATAGATGGGGTGTATAGAATAAGCTCGTTTCTGAACGAGGTATTCCGAGACCTGTAGGTACCGGAGACAGTTGCCTTTATCTATCAACAAGTTCGTTGTGGTCTTAACCGCGGCCTCTGCAGTGGTGGTGGTGGGTTACGAAACGACGGCGATCTGAATAATGCTGTTAGCCGGGCGATGGTGGCGTTGGTAGCATGGGAAGAGGGGGAAACTCTATTCAAATTGTCGTATGTCTATCGTTCTGCACCCCTACTATCCCCTTCACTTCCTTCCAATAATGATCGAGCGAGAGCTATACTGACCATAGACGTGATTTTACGTTTTCTGATCACAGACGTTTTGAGAAGCTTTCAGCTGAAGTCCTCAAATTCGATAATCAGTCAATCGACGATTCCAAGATAGTGTTGAAGACACGACGAGACTTTGCTGAGGAGGTGTACGTAGTATTGATAGAAGGCAGTAAGAAAGGCCACGCAGGAGTAGAATCTATTGCACCGACTCGTTCAACTTGGCCTTCTATCCTTCGGGCCGCCATCGAGCACACTAGAGGAGGGTTCGCAACGAGGACGCAGTGGGTTTCAGGCATCGCGGCCGCCATGGTGTCTATGAAGATCGAGTGGGTTCCTGGTTCTTATCGTCGAAGGTTGACATATCAGCAAGTGGTACAGCTTGTCGGAGCGGCGATGCCAGCAACTGTGCTTGCGGCACGGCCGAATAGCCTTAAGCGACGAGCATTAGAGGCAGAGGCCCGCATGGCAGCCGAGCCAGTCGACGGCAAGCGAGCGAGGATACGGCAGCGAATTGACCTTGGCTACGAGATCCCGTTCAAACAGGTCCCCGATATCGTGCACAGGGGCTTCAACGAGCTGCAACGTCTGTTCGCCAAAGGAGATCAGCGTGTGCTATCTCACTATTGCGTGGCGTACTGCTGTCTAGCAGGCTGTCTTGGGGACCCGTTATGTGATCTCATGCTCATTCTGACCTTGACTATCACGGCATCGAGTGCAACCCCAGAGGTTCAACCCAATACAAAAGTCTTTAGCGTGACGACCAAGCGGAGAGATCCGGCTCTTTTGGCAGCAAACATGGTCACGAGAATGCTCTGGTTTCTGCGGCCAAAGGAATTTCCGTGGGAGAAAGATGACGGGCAAGTGTTACGAGTCTCTGAGATGGCAAAGAAGATTGGTAAGCTATTTCACAGTCAGATCACACCACACCCAAAAGATATTGCCTCTACGACGTGGTCCGCATACTGAAGCTGATCGTTTTGTGAATTACAGAGCACAAGGGAGTCAATAATCGGCTGCTTCGAGAATTAGGGTGGATCCAGGTCAAGGGCAATCGAGATAGCCCACGAAATTGTGAATCGCGTCTCGCGCCAGAAGAGGAGCTCTATAAGCTTCGTAGAGACCTCCTGTTTCTTAGGAAGGAACCGAGAAACTTTATTGGGTGTATCTTCAAGAGTAACCAGCAAGAATGGGTGGATAGGTGCTCGGCTATCATTCGAGACAGGTAGTTGAACCAGAAATAAAATTCTCAATGAACTAGATGGGATATACTTCGGTGATAATGTACCAGTCAAAATGTATAAATACCCAACCCAGCGGCGCTTACATATATGCCTTGCGAAACCCTAGAACAGACTAGCGAGCGGCCCTATGCCGCCGACTTTGCACTTCTTATGAGTGAAAAAAAAACCCCAATGCCCGAGTCCCGCCTCTTTCTCTGTGTCTGTCGAGGATCATTGCGATCGTTCTGTCGGATAGTCTTTCTAACCCTACGAGAAGCCTCCTCCTCGGCAGTCCTTTCTTGCTCCGCCCCCTTAGCTTGTGCTTTTGTGAGAACATACCCACGGTGGATTGAAACCCATGATGATGAGTTTGCGCCGTCGCCGTCTTGGGCTTGCTCAGGATTTGTGGCTAGAAATGCCGGCACGCGACTTCTTTGAACTCTTCCTTCGTCAGCACTTCAGGACGGGGTTTAGGTTGTTGTTGAGTTTGGCGGCCGTTTTTCTGTTGCTGTGTCGTCGACTGAGTAGACGGCGATGGGTTGGGCTTTGTGGAGGTTTGGGGCCCTGGCGACGGCAGGGGCTGCCACTCCTCGGCAAAATCGAAAGAGAAGCTGGGCCTGACTCTCTCCTCCAGCTGCTGGACCTGCGACCAACCGTGGCATATTTCGTCAGAGACTAACTTTAGGCGTGATTCGAACTCCCCTCGTCGCGAAGAGGGCATTAAAACGCCTAAGACATCTGACACGTGTGTAACGACGGACTTAACTGCCGCTTCTTGATTTTTTCTCTGCCTGTCGGGAAGAACCCTCAGTAAGGCAGCACGGACATACATCTCCTGAAGATAATTCTGGTACCGAGACGACCTAAAACATCGTCGAGCTCGCTGTCCTGGGCGGTGTGAGTCGGTCTAAAGATGTAGTCGGCAAGTGCTTCACCAAAGATGACAAGGCCGGCGACGATCCTCATCCGCTTGGCACCTGGCGAGTTGGAAGCCGGGAGCGGAATTCGTTGCTGGCTTGATACTCGCATCCGGAGCTCTATCCATGTTGCGGAGTCTGCAAGGCAAGCATCGTCGAGGTCGCTACAGAGGAAAGCCTCCATGTGTTTTAAGGCAAGGTCGAAGAAATTGGCCAACAAATTCTGGCTACGGGTTGAATTTAGCAATAGGCACGAATTGTGAAATACAGAAAGAGGAAGAAAAGAAACAAAAAAAGAAGAAGAAGAAGAAAAGTAGTTGGGCATACATACATCAGAACTCCTTTGTCCGCGAGACTCTGCAGGTCGATGACGAAAGAGCGAATCACCTTGAAGTTGTCCTGAACTCGGGCTAGCTCAGTAGTCTTGGAGGCCAGTTCGTCTTTCCTGAGCTGCAACTCGCCTTCGACCTTTGTCATCGCTTGTTGGGCATTCTTTAGGTCGGTGGTTTTTGCTTTCTCACTGTTGGTCAATTCCATGGTCTGTGACTCCCATGATTTGGACGTGGCTATCGCCGTTTTTACTTTCTCTTCCATGTGTCGAACTCGATCTCGTAACCCTTGCGAAACATCTCTTTCTTGTTTCAGATGCTCTAGGGCGTCGGCTCTGACGCGGTCGGCCTCTTCATATCTGCGATGCTCAGATTGCCACTTGTTCTCGGACCTTGTCAGTGCTTGGATGTTTTGATCGTAGGCAGATTCGAGCTGATTGATCTTTGCGTTGAGTTCTTTATTCTCCTGGCACATTGCCTTGAGGCGGCTGAAGTCGCCTCCAGCACAGAACTCGTTGATAAGCGAGAGCAAGCTGTGTACAGGGTTTTCCGGGCCTTCAGAAGGGGGCGAAACGTTGTTGGGTTCCGGGGGTGGCTTGTCAGCTGCCGACGGTATCACCATTGGGACAGAAGTCGGAGACTTTTGCGGGTTCATTGTATGGCTGCAATTTTGACAAGAGCGGCGATGGGTGGGTGGATGGGGAGGATTTTAGGCAGCAGAAAGCGCGACCGCGGGACAATTTATACGTCAAGTCGGCCAACTCATGAGGCCGCATAAGTGGGTTCACATCATGGATATGATTGACTGCATTTTCGAAGACTGTTGGTCGGACAGGCAGTTCGACAGCCTCGTTTTACGGAGGGTGCAGGTGCAGCAGAGGTTAAGAAGACGAAAAGGGAACTTGGAGGGTGGAGGGGGGATCGCGCTGGTTGGCTGCGACAATGGGGCGGGTTGGGATGACCGTGCAGGGGGGTCAGTCGGAAGAACCAAGCCAAGCGCTCGCCAGCACATCAAGTTCGTTCCCCATCGTCAATACTGGACGGACGATGAGCGGAATGCCTCTGTGTGAATCCAGCCCTAAGTATTTCTAATAGAGGGTTGGGGGTGGTAGCATTCCATCTGGTATCTACGAGAGATATCCTTTATAGGAACTTTAGCGAGGATCTCGAAGACCGTTAGAGGTCGCAAGGCAAAGGCTGCCCAGCGCAACAAGGAAAGGGCTCGAAGTCTATCCCGCGTTGGCAGCCAGTTGAGCTTTTCCCAGTTGCGATCGTAAAGACTTGAAAGTCCGGTTGGTGTCTCCTCGATAGCGCCCTGAAGTGGCTTTTTGTTCAATCCTCCACTCAGAGAGTCTCCCTGCATTTTCAGCCAAAGAAATTGACCTTCGCATCGGTTAGCCATCCTCTCAGAGATGTCCGTCCTGATGTCCTGGCTCTTGTTTGACAGCTTCCCATCAACAATGCTTCTCGAGTACGATGCCGTGTCGCCGCGGACATCTTCGGGCGAAATCCTGTACTCAACAAATTCTGTGTCGGTGACGTCCATGAGAGATCGTCGGATCTCAGACTCGTCTCGACTGACAACCATAACCCAGGTGTTTGTTCCAGCAACTGCGTGACGGACCGTCTCCAAGAAGCTTGCGACAGACACGCTAGTGTCTCCCGTCGAGGAGCATTCGTCCAGGCCATCAACAATTATTGTGCAGCCATGTACAGCTTGAATGATCTCTCGGAAGAGCTTGACGATAGTGGTTCGCGTGGCGACTTGGTCATGCTCGTTTTCTCATCGCTGATAGGCGATATCAAATGCGACCTGATGGCACGAAACGACTTGGGATATCCATGATCGTATCGAGGCTCAGCCGTTTGAGTAGGATTTGAGGGCCATAGACTGGCAATGCTTGATAATACAGTTCTCTCATATGACGACCGAGACCGTAGGCGTGACTATTGTACATGACAGAACATCTCTGAACCATATCATAAGAGGGATTTGCTTTTATACCAACTGCAGAGCCACTGTCATCTGAGTCGTTGCTGGAAGAGCTTTCAAAAGCACGAATGTTGCACCAACTGCCACCGACCGTCCTTAATGCAGACGCCGTTAAGATAATAAAGGATATCTGTCGCCATAATGATACATGAACACTACCGGGACCTAGATTGTATGCGACAACAATATTCTTGCCGCATCCCGTCTTCAAGCTTTCCTCAAACTTGGCTACCAAAACACCACAGGCAGACATGCCCGCTCTAGAGACTCGGTCAAAATTGGTTCTCTCTCGAAAATAAAAACGAGTATCTGAGACGGACAAGCAAGATCAAACGCCGAGGCATCCACAAAGCTATCGGACAGAATTTCAGACCCGTTGGGAGAGACGTATTACAGAATCAATGATAATGTACGGCGGCTGGAGACTTGGAGAAAGTCAAGACTAAAATGCGGCCCTGTCATCTTCTCCATGATCACCTGTTGGTTTTCCTGCAAGAGAACCTCTTTTTTCTTGGGCGGTAGACTTGAGCAACCGCGTCTTGACCAAGAGTGTCACATCAAGCCCGACCGGAGTGAATGGACCGCGAATGCAACAAGAGATCCAATCACGTATCAGACGCTAATTCGGCAAGTCCAGATTGCGTAAGAAAGGTAGGGGTCTGACCCATACCCTGGAGGTAGCACCTGAGACATTGGCAATAGTTTGAATGGCTAGCCATCACATTCCAAAGCGCTAATGCGGAAGCGATGCCGTATGCTTTTAGATTGGCACGAAACGGAGCCCTTGTGTGGCTGGCTGAAGGAGACGAGCAAGTTGATTTCTCGCCAGTGCATTATCAACGCGTCAACATTCGTCAACATGCTGTGACTGTCTTAGAAATTACAAAGTAGGCAAAGACTGAACCCTCCTTGCTCAATACGGATGCTTGTTCCAGACTATCGCCATGCCGCGGCGAGCTGGCCGGGCCGCTCCGTGAACCTTGGAGGCCAATATTCCTACTCGGGACTAGAAACATGGCTTAGAGTGGTTAATAACAGTCGAGAGATGGACCTAGACTCAGCGTTTCCCCGCATTTTTAACGCCCAAAGAAACATAGTCCCCACCGCGCTGAACAATGTTTTCTTTTCAGCTGGCAATATGGCGCCATGTGGCAACCTATTACAGATGCAAAGAATGTGACAGAAGGTGACGGGATTTGCAACAGAATGGAGCTCGTTCTATAAGATCTGTTCCAAGGAGCAGATACAACCACGTTCTACTCAATATCATTACTTCATTTGACTTAACTCAGGGCCATGCATACTTCAATGAGCTTCAAATTCTTTCTACTCGGCTCCTTAAGCCTCCTCCCTAGCGTTCACACACAAGGAAACTTTCCCACTCTGGAGCTCCCATGGGGCACATACCAAGCTCAGTACGCCCCACATGACGATCAGGTACAGCTTCCTTGAACTATCCAATGCAGCTAGCCAACAGCTTGAACAGATCTACCTCTTTCAGGACGTCCGGTTCGGTGCGGAGCCAGTACGCTTCGGCGAATCCCAATTCCCCCAAGGGAAGAACAGCAGCATCCAACCTCCCCCGCCAAACACAGACTGCCTCCAGATCAACCCGAGCATTCTGAAGAACCCGCCGGGTGGCAAGAGTCGGCTTGGCGATCCAAACCAGGATCTCGGGCCAGGAGATGCTGATTCTGCAGCTCCCGCTCCCCCGTTTAACGGAGTCGAAGACTGCCTGTTTCTGGACATTTATGTGCCCGTGTCGGTGTTTGATCAACCTCCTCCCCAGCCGCTGCCTGTGAACGTCTGGTTCTACGGAGGGGCATATGCATTCGGCACAAAGAAGATGAGCAACGGCCCCCTTTACTCTGGACGATCTCTTCTCAAGGCCTCCGGATACAAGACCATACTCGTCGCAGGCAACTATCGCCTTGGAGCTCTCGGCTGGCTGGCCGGCTCTTACATGGAACAAAATGGCTTGCCCAATGCTGGGCTGTATGACCAAAACCTATTACTGCAGTGGGTTCAGGAATACATCGTCATGGTTCACGGCGACAACACTTCAGTCAGCGCCTGGGGAGAGTCGGCCGGGGCTGGGTCCATACTCCATCATCTCATTCGCAACGGCGGTAAGGAGGATCCTCTCTTCAGAAGGTTTGTCGCACAGAGTCCCGCGTTTGAATGGGCCTGGGACAATTCGCCTGACGGCCAGCTTGATAAAGTCTACCAGAGCTTTGCTTCAAGCGTCGGCTGCCCCGCGCCATACAATATCGACTGTCTCCGAGACCCTTCCATTACATCGGATCAGCTAGGCCAGGCGAATGTACAGCTTTTCAAGAATGTCAAGCAGACAGGATTGTTCCCCATCGGACCGGCAGTCGACAATAACTGGATCAAGACCATTCCCACCCTGGCATTCTCCCAAGGTATTTGATATCCCAAGATTCTCATGATACAAAGACTGATCCTCGTCGACAGGAAAGTTCTGGCCAAACATAAAGTCAGCTATTATTTCCCACTGCGGAAACGATGCCCAGAGGTTCACCCCGACGTCTGTTAATACCAACGGTACCTTCTACAACTTCCTAAACATGTTTCTACCAGGCACGAAGTTGGCTTCTCTGCCGCAGAAGATTGCGAACAAGTATGATTGCCAAGGTCAGTTCGGGGGCAATTACTTCAACTGCCTGCGACAGGTCATCCGCGATATATCCTTTACATGCAACACCAGGGATCTCATCGACGCATACCCGCAGCAGGCCTACGCGATGAGTTATGGCTTTCCCAATCATCAGATAGCTTACCACGCTACGGATCTAATCCCGCTCTTCATGAACAATGACCTCCAACTCATACCGATGCTCAATGCGCTCCAATGGACAGCTGGACAAATTGCCACGTGGAGTTTCACATTAGCAAACAAGGTTGTGCCTTCCTATCTGAAATACTTTGCGTCATTCGCCTTACAAGGCAATCCCAACTCGGCGGGCGAGACACTGTGGCCCGTTGTCAACACGTCAGGGCCTCTCTTCTCCAATGTGATGGATCCATCGGCAGGTGTATGGACTCTGATTAATGACACCCAGAACACAGCAGACACATGCTCATTCTGGAACGGCATAGCTCAAGATATTGTAGACGCGCAGGGGAATTCAGGAGAGAGAAATGATGTGCATATAGATGAAGAGGATCAAGAGGAACTGTAGGGAGATTTCCAATGAGTTATCGTTGGATAGCTTAATGGAAAGACTATTATATGATGTGTTCTATAGGCTGGAAGGATATTTTAATGTATCAGGTGAATAAGAAGCTGCTATAAAAGAAGGCGAGCAATTATAGTGGGACAGTAAAGAGAGAAACTGTTACAAGGCGACTCAGTGGCTCAGCAGTCAACTTTGCGGGGTTGACTGTAAGTCTCAACTCATACTGGGTGGACATGTGGTCACAAATTAGGCTGAGTTGATGTGACCTATATGTGCAGTACACTGTAAAGCCTAGCTATTTCTTCTCCCAGCCTGACTTCTTTAACTCTCTACAATTGACGGCTAAAGAATGGGGCTGCTATGGATTCTGTGAGTGCTGGCGCGAGCGTTGTGACATTTATTACGCTTACATTCTCAGTCACCAAGACTTTCCACAACGTTTTATCATTAACCAAAAAGGGCCCTCGGGTCATCCAGTATATCAGCAATGAGTTCACCCAGATTTCGAGTATTCTAGTGCAACTGTCGCAAGTGCTGGATTACTAGCTAAGCACAAAGAAGCAGACCACCCTAAAGCAAACAATTTTCAAAGTTAAAATTCCTACTTAATAATAACCAAGATCTCTACACTGCTTAAATGACCCCTTCCTGCTCGAGCCGCTCTGGTGCTCTACTTCAATGCTCCACGCAGAACGGGTTCGCAGTAAAGGTTCCCTTGGGATCCCAAGTTTGCCTGATCTTCTGCATCTTCTTGTACGTGTTCGGATCGTAATAAAACTGCCAGACATTCTTCATGTCCCAGTCCCCGTACGATCCCCAGAGAACGCGTCGATCTTGCTGGCTAAAATGCGTCACCGCACCCTTGTCGTTCTCCGCCTGCCACTGCTCGGCTGCCTCTTTCGTATCCTGATAGAAGACATCCCACGTGCCCCCAAAGGTGGCGTCCCTGAAGCAGTAGGCCGTGCCGTTGTTCGCATTCCTCTGGAACATGGACTCCTTGCCGCCGAATACCTGCAGCTGAGACGAGACCCAGAGGCCGTTGCCCTTGTTCTTGAGCACCTCGTCGATGCGGCCCGAGAACCACTCCGACCAGCCGCTCTTGGAGAGCGCGAGCGACTTGGTGCTGTTGGTGCGCTTGACGTAGGGGTAGGGAAACTCGCGTGGGCTCTTGAAGAGCCACATGGATGCGATGAACGACATTGGCGTGCCGTCGGGCATCTCCTTGCCAAACTTGAAGTCGTGTGGGACATTGTTGATCTGGTCGAAGAGGTCGGACGAGTACGGCTCCTCTCCGACATTGACCCACTGGGCGTAGACGACAATCAGTGCGTATTTGAACTTGAGCAGATCGGCAATGTTGTCCTGGCCGTTGTGGATCTTGTCTGGCAGCTTCTGCTTGAGCTCGTCTTCGGAGCCAGGGAACAGATCCAGCAGATTGATCTCCCTGCTGACAATGTTGACAGTGAGATCGTAGCCGCGGGGGAAGTCGGGGTCCTCTCCCTTCTGGACCAGAATGTCAAGGAGGGCCTTGAGCGTGTCTTGTCGGTAGTGGAAGGCCATCCAGAGGCCCTTGGAGCCCTGATACTTCTTGTCGTCTTGGACCTCGATCTTGAAGTGCGTCAGGACACCCAGGTTGCCGGGGCTGCCGCCGAGAAAACCATAGAATAGGTCGGCATAACTGTCCTTGTTCACCGTGACTACCTCGCCCTTGTGGTCAACAATCTCAAGCTCACGGACGTAATCCCCAAGGAGGCCAAAGGATCGTGCAAGCATTCCGTATCCGCCGGTCTGGACGTGTCCACCAAGGCAGACCGTGGCGCACTGTCCGGTCGGCATGAAGACGCCATTGTCCAGAAGAAAGTCGAAGATCTCACCCAGTGTCCAGCTGACACTCGATCTGAGGTACACCTTGTCGTTGGCCGTGTCTTGGACCAAGTTGAGGTCAATGTTGGGGCGTCGGAAGGTGGGCTTCAGGTCCAACTGGATACCATCGGGGCCAGTTGAGGATGCGCCGCTGTATTGATGCCCGCCAGTTCTGACAGCGATGGGCTTGCCCTGCATGGCAGCAATCTGGACGATTCCCTGAATGTCCTCGATGCTTGTAGGCTGCAGGATCTCTGCAGGGTTCATGTCGCGCTCCTTGCCGTAGGTAGAGGTGGAGTATAGGTCATTGGCACGCTGGTAGGCAGCTGTGCCAGGAACAAACCGATTGCCTCGAAATGCTGGGTCCATTTTGATGATGATGGCTAAGAGTAGTAGAATGGCTTATAGGTATTGAAGTGCTGGATAAATTGCAGAATCAAGGTAGTCGATCTGAGCTCAGTTCTTATACTTACCTACGAACCTTTATTAGGGGAGGCAGTTGAACATGTGAGAGTTCGCGCCGCACACGACACAGTGACATTCCAGAATTTTCAGCTGTCAGCCAGTGTGCCATATGGAATGCCAATAGTTGATACCGAGCATGCAGTTTGGAAATGCTGCGTGCCTTTCTTTCATTGTAGACGTAGCAATATGGTCCCGCTTCCTGTCGGCCGTGAACCACTTACAAGCGTAGCCTAGTGAAGAAATTCATTCCTCCTCATTCTCGATACATGAGTGGCTGGTGCTGTCTCGGTATGGCCGCGGGGCAGATGGCTCCTTCGCCCGGTTCAGCCAGCCGCAGAAGCTCAGCTGTCCGGTTTGAGCATGCTCACTGGGTGTCAAGACGGCAGATGAATAATTCTATTATATTCAGCCAGCCACAGAAGTACAGCTCTCCGGTTTTAGCATAGATCGTCCGGGGTTAAGGTATATGGCTGATCAGCTGCGCTGAAGTTTTAGCTGACATATGTGGCGTCAGTCTAGATGCTTACAGACCCATGAGATACTAGTTCATCACGACTTGCCTGTGAATACAAGACCATTCCTTGAATCTCGCTTCTTGGGGTTTAATATCTTCACCACAACGATCAAAGTCTACCAGATCAGTCCAGCGGTTGTTCACATCGCAGATCAAGCATCATGGCTCCCAATGACCAGCCGTCTCATGCTGGGATTCATCTTCCAAGCGGTTTTCAATATGGTGAAGTGAACTTTGATACTGTTCCTCCTCCAACGGACGAGCCTCTGCCGCCCCTGGGAATCTTGGCCAGCTTTACCGGGCACGCTCCATCACGCCCTTCACCATCGGAAACCCGGCACAGCTCCAGCCCAAAACCAGTCAGCGGCCGCAGATCCTCAACGACATCAACAGCCAACTCGACATCATAGAGACGAGCACATTTACAGTCACGACGCTGTCTACGTCGACCGAGCCCGGCGGCGGGACGGCCAACATTGCCTTCCTGGTCGGACAGGACGCCGCCTTGGGTTCAAACGCAAATGCTGCGCAGATGGACGCTACGTTCTGGGTCGAGACAATACAGGCTGAGATTACCATTGAAAGCTACCATCCGGGCGGGCCCTCTCTTGCTGTAGCCCAACTTCAAACCGGTCGAGGGGAAGGCGACTCCTCCGTTGCCGACATTTTCTGTGACGCCTCCGGAGCCTGTGACGAGCCCCAAGACCATCACTGTGACTTATACACAGATACAGTCAGCCCGGGTATCGTTACTAGGGCTCTTCATTGCCTCAGTCCTTCGTCTTCGATGTTGTCTAGCAGTGGCGGGAAGAACTTGGCTAGCGATTCCTGGGCTCGCTCTCGATGATTAGTTGTCGAATCACACGTATAACCCCGTGAGATTCTACAAGATTTGGAAAGGTAGCAAGACCAGCAGATTATTCCTGAGCAATTGCCGTAGGTTTTATGTGTGCCATATCCCGATTGCTTCCTCAGGCGACGGGAAGATATTCTATTGATGCACATGTGCTGAAGATGGTCATGTGCGAGGTGCCCTCAGATCAATTTTCAATACTTTATGAGTACTCAGCAAAGCCGCTGCTTCGGAGCTATTGTTGCACACAGATTAGGATACAAGCATTAATGACTTGATTGGTTCTCACTGGCTAAGGATACTAGAATATACTAGAAAAGTCCCTAAAGTTGTCTACAAAGTACCAGGCATGCCTGAGACCTCTGTGTCCTCTATACTTCTCATCCCCAATTAAATACCGCTCAATTCGGCCAACAGAATTGATCTATCATAGCAGTTATAATCTTGCTGTGTTGTGATGTATCTCTAGGTCCCTTTTCTGCGGGATTTTCCCCTTTTCCGGACCTCCGGTCTCCCGGACCCTTAGTCATCCGCCCCAGTCGGGCTCCTCCGTCTGACACTTGTAGTGACCTCTTTCCGCATCATGGCATGAAACCTCTCTTTTCCGTCGGATAGTGGCATCGTACTTTTCTGACCAATGTATGGGTCTCAGAATCGCTGTTCGCCGCAGAACCCCGATCTTGTCCCGCGTCTCGTACTCAAGGCGGGCTAAGATGCACATAACCTTGTCCATCAGACACTTTAACAAGCAGTCTTCAGAACAGTAATCTGGTTGCTTTTCCTCTCCAAAGTACGAGCTTTTCTAATACCACTACGATCCATAGCCGCAAAATACCAGTCATGTTTGATGACAATGATGCTTGATGGGGAGCTTTCGGGCTAGTACGCGGGTATTATTGTGGCATTGAAGCTGCGATGTGTCAGTACTCTTACTTATCAGCAAAAGTAACAGCTAGTCATGCCACCATCGGTAGTCTAGTAGACCATCATTAGTAGGGCTGTCCCGAAATACCCAGTCCAGGACTCGCAAGTGCACGTCGTCATTCCAGGCGGACCCGGGTAGTTTCTTATTTCCATCACAACCCGTCGCCCTACGCCAGATATTTCTCGTTGCCGTTACAGCAAGCAGCTAATCCGGCCCAAAGTAGTTGATCACCAGATAATCATACATAAGCATCGCCATCTCCTTTGAGCTAGAGGCGATTAACAACAGGGCATTGTACGAGCTTGTGGCTGGCCGCATACGTCGTCTCGGAAGGCTCTAGGGAGGACCCCAAAATCCGCTTGGATCAACTCCTAAGACGAAGACAAACGCTTCAAAGATTTGGGCTGTTGGTCGTCGTTGAAGCTTGCCGTGAGGAAGCCGGTAGGTTGAAGACCGGCATTTCGTATTTGTCTTGTCGGCAATGAGTTGTTGGGGTCCTTGCACGCTCTCGACGAGGGAAGAGAGGGCCAGAGGGAGGTTCCATTAGTTGAGCACCGACGGTGGAATTACCATGCGATTGATCTTTGTCGTCTGGGCCAGGTGGTATTCTTCTTCGTCGTTTTCGGGGCTCTCGTTCGCGACACAGTCGGGGACCCAGAGGTTGAAGGAGTCGGCAGGTGAGTCGGTTTGCGCTCTCGATGTTTACCCACAGCGCCGACACTACGAGGACGTCTGTTGTTGAGTCTAGCCCTCTTTCGTGGTTCATCGGTCGGAGAGGGAGGGGGTGGAGCTTCTCTTTCGTAAGGCACGGGGAGGACAGACTCAAGCTAACTCAGAATAGCAGAAGAAGGTTCGTGGGACATATTTGAAATACATTGATCCCTTTGCGACGTAGAGGAGAGGCGCGATTGAGCACTGAATAAATACTTGATGCCTGCTCGGGTGAAGATGGAAGCTAAAGCGTTGTGGTACGGCACTTCATGTCACTGGGAAAACATGT
Organism: Ilyonectria mors-panacis; assembly: GCA_002991585.1. Lineage (NCBI taxonomy): Eukaryota > Fungi > Ascomycota > Sordariomycetes > Hypocreales > Nectriaceae > Ilyonectria > Ilyonectria mors-panacis. Next base: position 86,345 of record PPHJ01000086.1, on the reverse strand, counting down.
GTCGTGATTAGACAAGATGAGATATAAGACTGCACAGACATCACTTCAAAGTGGGATCCTCCTCACAATCAATAATACTTCAGTCTCATTTATACCTGAACGATAACGCCTTAACACGCAGATGCCCTCATTAGACCCTCAATATAGTCAAAGCGGATGCTGAAATTGCTATGGCCCACCATATCTATTATCCGTCGCCATGCACAACACCAGAGTGAAGAAATGACACCAGTTGAGCAAGTGAGCTTACCTTCATGCATGAGAATAACCCCAAGGGCGATACTGCGTTGAAAACGAAGGAGAGCGAAATCTAGCCCCATCCGATCCCTTCCGCCCTGTCTAGGGGCTCTGACTGCAACCCTTTGTGCTCGTTATACTCACCGTTTTGTTCACTGGTAGCGGCGCACTCACCAATGAAAACCACGTACTGTTTCGGTGAGCTCACGAGTCGTCATCGCCTCGTTTGAAATTGGTTTGTGTGGATAAAGGATGAGAGATCGATGAATGGCTACTCTTTCTTGACTTGAAGTCTACAGGTCAAGCGGCTATCGCCAATATCTTAATTGTGCTGAGCTTTAAAGCATACTAACTCCTTTTACATTTCAGCCCAATTACTTGAAGTATTTCGTGGCCAGGGGGCATCAACTAGAGTAGTGCCGGGGCTCACTTCACATGTAGGAGCAGTAAAGTCGTGATAGAATGTGCGCCATTTACAAGATGTATCAAAAAGTGCGTGGGCGTATGTCCCGTCGAGGATATAATCTTCACTATATCCGCCTCTTAAGGGACTTGTAGGTATAACATGCGGCATAAAGAGGAAGAAACCAGACAGCTGGATCCGGCATCTAGATATGATTACCATTTCGCTTCTTAACAATCCTGACTCTATATCCCACAGTGCTAGCCTGCCATCTGACATTTCTTGAACCTTTGCAGTTCCCAGTCTACGTCTGCCAAGAACTCGTGACTGTTCCAGGGCGTGATACAGCCGTCCAGTGAGTCCTGGGGTAATTAGTCAATCCTTACTATACTTACTGACTGTTAGCTTAAGTATCTAATTAAAATATTAAGGAATTAGAAATAAAGGCCCTATTTAATAGTATCGGAAGTTTTCAATAAATAGATTATATCTACTACTAGGAAATATCTACAGTTAGCTTTAGCTATTATACCTATTAGAATTAATCTACTTTTAATCTATCTGCCGAAATAGAAATCTAGGGCTTATATAATTTAACGTTATTACAAGTATGCTTTTGCCTTATCTTGTAGGTACGGTGGACATGTAAAACGCGGGGAAACAGCATCTCGAAATACAACTGTAGCATCAGATTCTTTACTTTTATATACTGATCAGATCGGGGGTGAGCGAGGCAAGAATATCCCGAAAGCCGGTCATTCTGTGCAGGTAGCCTTAATAACACACTGAGATATGCCAATTCAACCAGACACATAAGTGGCGCAAGTGGTGCGGCTGGCACATTCCATCATCACGGAATGGGCCTAGTGAGACACAAGCTATCCAGTTGGATAGCCAGATGGCGGGCAGAATTGACGTGATTAATGCTGGAGAGAGGCGTCATGCGAGTAAGTGGCGACTGCAGCGCCTGATAGTCAGATCAGACTGGCTCTTCGGTTCAGGGAGGACTGGCTGTGATGTCGGCTACGACATGGTGATCATCACGCCACTGGCCATTATAAACACGCGACATAACCAGCCAGGCTTGAAATCACGAGAATCGTCAATTCAATGAGAATTATATAATATCTCATCCTCTCCCAGTAGCTATTTGTCATTATCTTTACTACAGTTACAACCACGATTACAATCACAATTATCGTCGCCGATAAAAGCACTTAGGGGTCATCCCTATAATTATTAAGATCTATACCAGCAAACCCCACACAACATCTAAATGCTCCCTGCTACAAGCACCATCTCAGTCGGCCCCAAGTAAGCATCAACATCACTTCAACCAGCCTCATCTACACTAATTAATTATTAGGGTTCTTCCTGTCCTTCTGGCCGTCGGAGGCGCAACAGCTGCTAGCGGCTATATCCGCAACCAAAGCCGCAATCTCAATCGACGTTACCAATACAGCACTACACAAAGCACTGCACAAAGCGCGCCGTCACGCGTAGCACCATTAGTGAAGAATTCTCCTGAGCCTCGACCAAAATCACTCGACTTGGTTCTCGAGTCCATCTTTATATAGAGAGGCTGGCTTGGGACAGAGAAATAACATTATGACTGATACAATGACGAAATGAACTGTACATAACAAGCGGGTCCCGCTATGAATGGCTTGCAGCTATGCTTTTTTAATGACAACTTCTTATACTTTCATCTTCTGATTCTACGATGCCTGTACCGATGCACAATGTCAGCTACTCGACTTGAAGCGTCTACAAGTACCCGCACTATAGCGTGCGTGGAGCAGGCGGTCTATGCTTCGTATTTCCGCCCTGGTCTGAAGCAAGGCACAATTTGACTCTAAAAACGAGGAGGTTCTCAAGAGAGACTGGACGCCCGAGTTTGGGGCTGGTTTTATGGGTGCGAGGGAAAAGATGTTTGCAACAACAGAATTTTCTGCCCAAGGCGCTGCTGCTCTTGACCTGGGCATAATATGGGTGCAAGTGCATTCCATCCACTTGCTCTTTCATTTGTTTATATGTTAATGACTTACAGTGTCAATGCAAACGCCATCCCTGTCGTAATCCAGATGATGCTAGGTATCCTGCTCGACGATGACATCAAAAGCCGCATCATGAGCGAAATCGAACCAATGTCCCATGACAATTCACTCTAGTTCGACATCAATCGCCTATGAGCAGTGCTTCTGCTTAACTCAAGCTACCGAGAGACTCTCCGCGTGCGCGCGCAGCACCTGTAGGACGAGCATCGCTGACCCCAAACCTCAAGTTTGGGAAGTGGCAGATGAGCAAGACGTCGGTATGCTGTCGACACCGTGGATGGAGGGACATGGTGAAAACTTTTGGAACTTTGGACACGTCTTTCCGGACGAATCTGTCGGACGCTCTGTAGACTCGTTTTGGACCGAGAGGTTTCTTCAGTACCAGGACAATCCAACTAGCGGACCTATTGGAAAGCCCGATGGAAAAGATACCCCAGACAAGCCGAGGAAGCTTACAGTCGAAGATGACCGGAACGCTCGGGTCGTTACCGAGGGTATGCAGGAACATTGGTATCCGTACGGCGGCGGCACCAAGATGTGTCCGGTCGGTTCTTTGCCGAGGAAGAGCTGATGGCTGGGGTTTCAGTCGTTCTTAGGGCGTTCGAGATTGAACTGCTTGACCAGGTGGAGCATCCAGAGTTCAGCCAAACATGGCTTACTTTCCTTTGGGAACTATTTCCCCCCAAGGTAAGGTGGGCTTCAGAATCAGGCGGCGCAAGCTACAGGCCTGAAGTTTACCTACCTAGCTTTAGAGACATCTACCACACAGTTTTTATGGTATAGCAACCCACTCCAATCGATAGCAGATCGGTATTGTCACAGCAGTCATGCTTGGTAGCATACTATAGCTTCTTGCCAGGATTGTTGGCTTTTAGAGGTTGAAAGCAGATGAGCTCTTACGGCACTCGAGACATGCTCAGATGGGCACCATCAGTCATGTGAGAAACGAACCGGCGCTCCAAGATCGCGAGTACGGTTGATTTCTTGGCCAGTTCTTACTTCTAACTAGACCCTTGCGCGTTCCTCCGCCATCTTTGCCAGCCTAGGAACTGCTGCCCAGTCTCTGGTTCCAGATACGCTTAAGGGTGTTCAAGTTGCCCTTGTTTGCACTGTACTCTTCCTCGGACAGACAAACACTCTGGTACTTGAGCCCCTCCTCGGCCGTCGTCGTGTAGTGAGATTCGAAATGTTCGTCGAAATAAAGTCGGCCAACACTTAGATCGCGAAGTTCCTGCACTTGACGGCGAATGGAGTCCTTGACAAAATTGACCAGCTGCGCACGCTCGCGTACGAATGAAGAGCAAGGCAAGGAAAGCAAATCTTTCACCGAGGTTTGGTGTTGAACGAAGTAAGTCACTAGACCTCTGACGAGTCCATCGTGAGCGACGTTGGTGCGAAATGCACGAGTTGCTTTCTCGATGCTATGCGGAGCGAAAAGAGAGTACACCGCCGATTCGTGCAGTGATGTTATACCTAGTGTCGTGACGCCGTTGATCCTCTTGGCTCGGTGTTCAATGTACGTATTCCAGGTATGGAGCTGGCTTCTCCAGCCATACTGGGCGCCGGTGAAGTCAATCGCAAAAGTCTCGCCAGTGTGTAGAGTGACGCGTAGAACGCAATGACCAAGGTGCGAGAGGTTAGGACCATTAGTTAGGACAACCACCATTGCTGGATCCTTGATGCAGACTTCTGCCTCTTTGATATCTGTTGTGATTGCTAAAGACCAGTCAGGGATGCAATTGCGCAAATGTCAGGGAACATGACCTACGCCTCAAGAGGATGTTGATGAATGGAATTCCGGTAGAAACTACCTCAGTGCAAGTGTTGTCAAACAGCACAGCTTTCTTGACTGTATCCCTGGCGTTTCCTGGAACGACGTAACCGGGGAACTGCCTCAGAAAAGAGTTCCCCGTCCATGCTCCCTCGTGAGAGTCCTCGTCTTCGAGTGTAAGAAGGACTTTGCCGTTTCTCTCATTCACGAAACAAACCCTGGTGACAAAGGTTTCTTCCTCAAACGTGGTCCAGAGCTCCCTGAAGATCGAAACGGCACGGGAGAGACGGCGACGCGTCTCACAGACGTCCCTGTGAGCCGCGGCATGCTGCGCTCGACAGGATTCGGTGCAGTAGAAGACGCGCAGCTGGCCGACGTCGTTCTCAGCACACTGCTCGCACCAAAGAGCCGAGTGAGGTTTGCTGCAGTTGGCGCAGTTCTTGCGGCCGAAAGTAGCTTGTTCAGATAGAATCGGGGATCCTGTTGGTTGAGGTGGCTCTCCCGAGGCATGTGGTGACGATCCGCCCACCGTGAATTCGAATTCCGTGAAGTCGAAGTTCATGGCGGCGGCGAAAAGAGAGGCAGAGAAAAGGGGCCTAGTATGACAAAGAGTATCTGAATGCAGTGGCTTTCGCGAAGATGAGGACGTGAAGGAAGATGAAGGTGTGAGGAAGATGAAGATGTGAGGAAGATGAAGGTGTGAGGAAGATGAATATATAAGAATTTGAAGCAGGAAGGTGTCCCAGGGAAGAGTAAGAAGTGACGAGGAAAGTCAGGGAATGTGCCATCTGCAACCATCGGTTTCCCCCCAAACAACAATAAGAGAATACAAGCACATTTTCATGTCATGTTTTGCACTATGATTGCTGCTTGTTATTTGTGACCAAACTTTGGCTGTTATGCGAGCAAAGGCCCGCTGGAAAAACAACACAAACGCGACAAAACAACCAATTAAATTGATCTGCATTCACCTAAATAAGTTTGCAAGCGTGTTTGCGAGTCTCAATGCTCCCCTTGTTTGAATATGCGAAAGCAAAAAGCTTGAGAGATATACGTCTTCTGACGCCCAAGTTTGTTCCCGGTTCCTGGTCGATTGAAGACACAAACGATGTTCAAAACGGACAAATGAGACCACTACGTAAAACAATTCACCAAATCTCAACTGATTGATGATGCTTTGTTGGTTTGGACCTGCACTGACTCAGTTGTTTCTCGTTTGCCATCGAGAGACCCATGCTTGTTCCAGGCAACATTGATGCGCGGGTCAACGATGATGTTTCCCTCTGTTAACTGACAAATAAAACGTCAGTAGCTTGCCCGAAAGGCAATTGAAACGCAAAGATATCCGTGCATATGCACAAACACACAATGTGTCATTCAATATAAAAACAAGAGATATCTAATTGCACGGGCCGAATCGTTATACCGAATCTCATTGCGTACTGACTTAGAGAGGGTCTCGCTGGAGAGCGGCTACCTTGTATTGATGAAAGACTATCCAAAGATGTTTGCAGCTATAGTGCTCAAAGCTGCAATGGCGATTACGAACTTGGCTCGCACCGAATACAGCCGTGCTGTTTTCTACAACCTTAAGGCCGGCTAGACCCAGTTTCCTTTAGTCCCGGGCCGCAGCACTCCATCAGTATGCTTTTGAAGCGTCCAATGTCGATGGGCCGTCGATGCCCTAAAAGCCCTATTCCCCAATCTTCAAAATCTTGGCCGCCCGCAACACGGCGTTTGCGCTTCTCTCAACCCACTCTTCAGCCTGTGTCAAGTTCCCTTGGTCCAAGCTGTCCTGGGTGGCGGGAAATACATCGGCCCATAGCCGCTCTCCAGCCCGGGCGCACTCACAACATTGTAGTACGAGAACCTCTTAGGTAGCAGGCCGGCGCTTGCAAACCCGCGGCTGAAGTCGCAGTACGTAGAGTTGACTGCCGTCAGTAGTGCCGTGTTGTTAAATGTCAAGGCGTTTTCTGCGATGACGGTAATGCATTTAGCCGCCGCTTCAAAGGTAGCGACTGCATTATCGAGAGGACTGAGATCTATGCTGTACTTAGGGAGCTTTTCTTCAAGCTGTTCTTTAAGATCCACAAAGATGTCGCGGAGTGTGGATCCCGTATTGGGCAGATCCCAGGGGATTAATACATCATCGGCAATGTGGTACGCGAGAAGTGTTACGAACTGGTCTATGGCAGCATGGAGATGAAATCCTCAGTCCGCATACTCGGTCATCCAGCGATAAGTGTCGTAAAGGCTGTTGCCGGGCGGTTAGAGTCTGGCACAAGTATCTCCACACACGAGAAGTGTAAGCTCACCTGTGATACATATAGACAGGGTCCTTTAGACCAGGTCCTCCCGAAATGTCAATCTAGTAGACAATGTTAATTAACTCCTGTGATAACGGGACAAGCTGTTTCGAACACTTATAGAGCTGATGCTATTGTGGTAAAATGCAGTAAAGGTGCTACTGTTACTAAGTAGGCTAATGACGCCCTCAGTAGCATTATACCACGCATCGTATAGCATAGGACTAGCGCCATATCCTTCGGGGAAAATAACCTTTTTTATCATCTCAATGGCAATGGTTTGAATCTCTCCAGATCCGACGATTTCTGCTTAGGGCTTAGAAACAGCTGTGTCGACATTAATATACGCAACTGTCTTGCCAATAAGCTCCGGTAAATGGTCTTCAACCCATTCTGTTGAGCCCATCAAGCCAAACTCTTCAGCATCCCATAAGCCCAGGATACTGCCCACTATTAGATAATTACTTGTGAGGGTGGCATACTGAAATTAAGAGACTCACATGGTTCTCCTAGGTTTCCACCCCTAGTCAAGAAGCTTTCCAAAGGCCTTAGCCATCTCAATAAGGATAGAACCACTAGAAACAGCGTCTGTAGCGCTGCCTGCAGTCCAGCCATCACGGTGGTTTCCAATTATTACGTACTCGTCGGTACTCGTACTGTTGATAGAAGCCAGGATATTATATGCTGGTTTGAGTCTGGCGTCCATAAAGTTGATGAGGTTTAGTGTGGCTCCCGGGGTAGGGCCACTGCTATACTGACGTTTGAGAAAGCCTCTTTGTAGTTGGTGCGATTTGCTTCCTCGGCTGAGATACTGTGCCCATCTAGAGCGTGGAGCAGCTGGAGCCTGTCCCTCGGACTGATGGGGATTGACGGGATCTTGGGGCCATAGGCACTGATGTCTGCTCGTGGAGCATCTTTGGGGGACGCATAGCCTATGGTCGATGGATCGCCAAATGAAAGGGACGCCCATCTCATGCTACCTCTCTGAATGGCTGATGGGTGCCTGCGGGACCGTCTAGGTGAGGCCAATGTCAGTATCCTATGTGCAGACGCCAATAGTACGTTACGAACCCGGGTATGGTAAATAACCGTTTTCTTCCGTCATCTCGCCATCTTCCAGTGGGTCGGTGTACAAGATCGCACCAATCATACCGTTGGCCTGCGCACATGGTGAGTGAGGGAGGAATTATATGGGTCAATGTGCACTGTAGGTCTTTAAATCCGCTGCTCGTAATACTTGAGCGCAGGTTTGAAGGTATGAGCGAAACTAACCTCGGCATTCTTGATCTTCACTCCACAGTTGGTGCCGCCATACTAAGCCAGAGCAATTTTTCCTTCCAAGCTAACACCTAGATCCAGTAGGCGCTTGAAGTTATCTCGAGTCCCACGCTTAGAGACTCGTTAACCATCTAGAAGCCCACGTGAAGAGATGATTCGATACATACCCAACGTAGACATACTCGGCGGTGATATTTCCGCTACTGCTGAGGGCGTAGTATGCCGGCTTTTCATTGGGATTGGACGTTTGGGTGTCGATTTCCAGCGGATCCTCCAACAATTGGGCCGAGTGAGATAAACCGTCAGGTTGATTTAACATAAGGGAGCTCTCAATCGGTTCTGTATACTAGATCCAATACTCGGAAATCCAAGACTCCCAGCTGAGGTCGATCCATTTTTGCTGCATCCACTCGGCCTGAGATCTGTTGTGACCAGCAAGACGGTAGCCTGAGGTGTAGTAGAGTGACCAGTCTGAAATAGAGCTGTTATCAAACGAATTAACGAGGATAGACTCAGTGTCGGTCAGAACAGGGGGAAACTCAACGGCGTCACGTTTTAGATGACGACTGCGAACTTCTCGACTGTAACGTCTGGCAAGAAGACGTTCCGTCTCTGCCTTGTCGGGCAAGCAAGCATAGGCGCAGGCAGCGGCAACGACACAAGCCGACAGAATCTTGGACATGATGGCCGATTTAGAAGAGCCAAGCGCGAAGAATCCTCAGTCCAAGATACTTCCTTCATGTGCCCTGGATCTATGTTTATTTGTAGTCTTATTTATGTACCACAGCGTTCGGGTTCGTCAAACAGCCCGTCATTCAAATACCTCATAGCGTGCGGGGATACAGGATCCGCATCCTAGAGTCCTGGTCTCAACGCAGGCAGACGTACAAGGGCTTACACCGCTTGAAGGCAATCCTTAGACCATATCCAGAAAGGGAATGTCAAATTAGACTCCCGGCGTGCGGGGAAGATAAGGTGTGGCGTCATATCATGATGGTTTACTTGGCGTATTGTAACCATCTGAGCTCACCTTCCTACTTGGGCCTCCATTTGCGTAACATTGTCACACTTTGACGTCAGAACAAGGTTTTAGTAAGCTTAAAAGACCATTTGTTTGCTTTCGGACTCCGCAAGTTGAATTTTCTCGCGGTCACTTGATTTAACTACCTAGTGTTCTTAATACCCACGTGTATTTGTAATAGGACTCCCTGTAAATAGGTCAGACGATAGCGCTGAGGTGACTGCAAAGGGAAGTGCCCAACCGGTCTTAATCTGGATACTACCTGGAAGAAGAGAATGAAGCTACCTAGGATCTCTTAGATAAGTGGTCAAGGTGAGTGTGGTGAGGCAGTCATCGATTCCCTCAGAGTATCACTTGGTATCCCTGCTACCCACTGGAAGTGACCAGACCAGATGTGGGAAGTCAAATCTTCATGCTGAACAGAATGAGAGCGGCGCCTACGCCACAGACAATATATCGAGCCTGAACGGAACATCGGGGAGAGACCAGTTTGTTGAAAATAATGCTGCAGCTTTTCTAACCTGATCGTACAGAGGAAACGCGACCCTCCATCAACGAGACAAGCGCCCATATGCTGCGGGCACCTGATTGATAGTCACGAATTTAATCTTCGAGCCTTTTTGAATGTGAGGGAGGCTGACAATGCCTCGCTAGACGGGGTTTGAAGTTTGTATTATCGCATTTTGAAGCAACGCCAATACCCATCTCTAAACAACTCTCACTTATATTCGGAGTATCTCGCTGCTTCTTGCAGTCGCGATTACCTTTGACTCATTAGATTACGAATTGCGTGCCTCGGTGAACAAGGTCAAAGTGCTGTCTTTCGCCTGCAAAGCCTAGAAAGGTATTAACGTTATCCTCTCGAGCTATCATGATCTTGACCTCACCTTAGCCAAGGCAAGATGTAACACATCGAGTCTCATAATGAGGCAGATGACTCCAAGAATACAATGAAGACAAAAAGTGATATTTCTACCAAACGTCCCAAGTTGGTGCACCCAAAACAACCCCGCAGCCTGGGGGCCCCCATGTCCAAGAGCTCTCTCGATTTTTAACCTTACAATGACCATCATTCGGCTGGTAACAAACAACAAAGCTAGTTGATCAGTTCAGAACATGGCTCTCGACAAGAGAGCTCTTACTTCTTAAGAAATGAGACTAGAGACAGAATCCTGCAACCTCCCGTCAGTCCGATGACGCTCTTCTGCGCTGACAATTCATCAAGGTCACTTTTGAAAATGATTCCAAGACGACCAGCCAAGTCAAGAGCAGGAGCTGATTCAATGAGAAATGCTAGAAGCGGGGAGGGATTCGACCGGTTCTAGGATTTAAGAGCGTATTATCCCACCATCAAGCGGATAATAGCCTAGGCGTAGCTATGTTACGAGACTCCAGACACACACACCGACCTCAATCTAGCCCATGCCCACCACTACGAAGCAACATGACAGTCAAGCCATCGAATTAAAAGAAGTAACGCCACACCAAAGTTCAGTCACCGTGGCAGCTGAAGGAGTCTCCCTCTCACAGCCCTGCGAGAATTCCCACAGGCCCTCTCCCCAGACGCATATCTCGCGCTTTGGCAAGATCATGAGCAAATGATTGAAACTTGGTTCGCTTTCAACTGCTTGATCAAAGCCATGTCGAACTTGACCCACTGCGAGAGGATCACTTTCGACGATAGCAACCGACCCTGGTGGAGATTGGATCGCGTGGAAGATACTATGGGCATTTTACTACAAAGGACAGTTACAAATTTGTATTAACAAACATTATGCATATAGGTTTTTCTTGTGAATATAATACCTCCTGCCGGATTCTGGTATTCTTACGATTGAAAGACCCTAAACTTTCTAAGCTGTTCCTTAGGTATCTTAATAAAGAAATCTCTAATAGTAACTAGCTTAATAGCAGAATAGTATTTATTATTGAGAGGTAATAGTAAAGTTATTTAGCTATTAATAGAATAGTATAACGTGTATGATAAGTGAGTGGGCCAAACAAGTGAGTGGGCCAATCCAGTTTTACACCTTAAAGTGCGATTTTTAAGAAATTTCTTAAAAATCTAAACTAGGCTTAAAATGTACATAATTTAAGATATAAATCTATTAATTTCATTATAATAATAAGAAATTTTCTTATATTTTTAAAAAAAATATTTATAAAGTTATTTAAGAAAATCTTATTCGCACTGTTTTTTTTCTTATTTTTATTTTTAAAAAGCTAAATAATTTTTTAAAAATCTAGAAAAAAATATTATCTTATGACTTTTTTATTTATATATCCAAATTTAATTCCCTAAAACCCCTAAAATTATATATAGCTACTTTTAGGAAATTGAAAATTATGACTTTTAGCTGTACAGTATAAGTGGCCCACTTACTTATTTGGCCCACTCGCTTATCATATACGTTATATAAAATAGACTTAACTAGATTAAGGTATTATCTAAATTCTAATTCTATTTTTAGTATATAAGCTTAAATAGACTTTTTAAACTTTTTAGTTATTTTAGTTTTAGCTTTTTACTATAAATAGTTTGGAATTTTATAGTAATCTCTTTAATATTAACATAATTACTATAGACTATATAGTAAATTATTAGTAGGTATTTTTTTAGATATTTAGAAAATAATATCTAGAAGAATTTATATAAAAACTATCTAACTGTATTATTATTTACTATTACTTTTATAATAAATTAAGCTATATTTTAATATATTATAAGCTTCTATTATTTATTTTCTATAATTTAATACTTAAATAGATTACATTTATAATTTTAAATTTCTATTTATAGTTATCTTAAGAAATATATATTTAATATATAAATAGCTTTTAACTATCTAGCAGTCTTTTTATCTTTTAGATATATTTATATAAATTTTATTAGATTCTTTAGAAAATACTAGCTAAATTTCAGCTTTTAGAAATCTATTAACTAATTACTAGTAATATATCTAGAGATACCTTTAGTAATATAGGTATTAATAAGTAGTTTCTAACTGTTAACTATTATAAAGTTAGAATTAAAATAGTAATAAATAGTTATATTATAACTATATAGAATATTATAGAGTATAGCTATATTAGTAGAGAATATAGTATAGACAGTAAAATAGAGTTTATTATAAAATAACTAAAGAAGCTTAATAGGTATTTAGTAAAGCCTATAGATATAGATATTTAGTTTAACTAGAAGGCATTTAATAATAAGCTTATTAAGACTGTTAGTAATACTAGTAATAGTAATAGTAGTAACTATATTAGTAGGTATAGTATAAGTAGATATAATTAGATTTTATATCGGAATTAAATATAATCTTTAGCTTTAATTACAGCAGTTATTTAGGTTAATATACAGTCTTAAATACAGGCTAGTTTTCTGCTTGAATAAGTTGCTGGAAATTAGTAATCAGCTGATTATGGCTACTGGCTAACAGGTAGTTAATCCGGCGCTTAGTTTGCATAACAGGTAGGTAGATTGACATACCGGGATGGCGGCCGCGTAACGCCGGGTGACTCATACGCCGAGAGGCGCGTCCGGTTATATCCTGGCTCGGGCTTGGAGGCGCTGCTGCACGGAAGCTTTGCCTACTTTCATCTGGTGCATGTGCCTAGCTGGGCTTGTTACTGTCGTTATCTAGCATCTCTTGCTCCCTAGTCTATATGTCCCCTCTGCTCCTTGCTTCTCTGCAAGCTTCTAGACCCTGCAGCTAATTCCCCTGTTGGAAGTCTTCTTTGTCTAGCTGATAAATTCTCGTTTACGGTATCTATGAACTTTCCAAAGACACAGGCGCTGCTGATGATGGTGTTCTTTAAATGAAAGAGAAAGGTTGCCATGAGGACCTTCCCTTGTTGACAGAATCGACCATTTCGCCATCCATGATTCCATGTACAAAACTGGCAACCCGAAAATATTAGCCCGCTGAAGTATATAGTGATGCAAATGAATGCTAAGAGCTTACCATTCTCCAACCATAGTGTAACGATGGTTCGTTGTTGGCCGGACCACAGTAGGGAAGTAAGCGCCTCGCAGGACACAGACTACGTCGCCAGCTTGCGTAGCGGCCGGCCCCAACCCGAAATAGCCTGTTTTCGTGATGAAGAAGCGCCTTTCTCCGAGTTTCTCAAGAACCGTCTTGGGAGGAGGGGCGTCGACGATGCCTGCCCGCACTTCGGTTTCCTCCTCCGCGGTTGTGGGAGGCATTCCGGTAGCTCCTCGTGGGAGTCTCTTGTCTCTTCGGTCTGGGGCTCCGGCCAGATAGTCTCGATCGGTCAGCAGGAGGTCAAAAGTCACGGCTCTCCAAAACGCTTCGAGGATGGAACCTCGGCCTCCGACGTACTCGTCGTCCCCATTCAAGACGAGCCTACGCCATCCGTCGAAGACGGCTCGAAGTTGGGCTTCCCGCTGTTCCCATCCATCGGGAAAACGGGGACAGACGTCGCCTAGCTGTTTGACCTCGTCCACTGACGCTCCTTCCATCAGCAACACATCGTCGTCGTCGGAGACCTTCGGCCGGGCCCAGCCAGCATCGCCGAGCAACGCATTGTACAAAGACCCGAGGGCCAAGGACATTCCAATGCCGCTTGTGGCCAGGTTGATGGTCTTGAAAGAGTGCAGGATACCAAAGTCTGGAACCCACGACGGGAGAGTGGCATCTCGCTGCTGGTAGCAGTCCTGGAGGAGGTGGAGTGGATGCGCGTTACCATATCGCTCGAGCATGGCTTTCATGGCGCTCTTGTAGACGTGCTTCTTAGTCTTACCGTAGTCAATCTCGATAGTGGTTTTTCTCCATCGACAGTCCAGAAGAGCGTATATCACATCTCGAGGGTCCGTTGCCTGTCGAATGAGCAACTGCGACCAGGCCATTTTCTCGAGATGTATGTCTACGCCGTAGGCCACTTTGTATGAGAGGTCATCAATAGCACTGGCGGCGGCGTATAGCTTCGAAACCTGGGCTGTCATCTCATCAAACACGGCTTCGTCCATGGGCCGTCCCCAACTCAAGGTGTTGTGGTGAGAGACCTCGAGGGCAAACGCGGCCAATTTGCTGAGATGACTCCACGAGGCGTATTTCGCACCGCATCTCAGGGTTGCCGATTTGGCTAGCACAATCTCTTGGACTGTCCAGACCCTCGTCCACCAGACATGATTCATCAGCTTGGCCAGACCTCCAGCAACGCCGTCATAATTGTCCAACCCATGCCTCATTCCCAACGCCTGGAACACGTGCTTGCGGCGCTCCCACGGCAGACCGTTGTTCTCAACGATGAGCTTTGCCGTATCGGGGTCGAGTTTTGACATGCCTTCGATGAAGTCGAGTGCCACGTTCGTGTCGTCATCCCCTTCGCCCAACCAGACGACAACCTCTGTCGCAGAGGAGTAAATGGCTCCCATTTGCCTCACCTGGTGATTTCTTTCCCCAATGTCTGACTGGTTGATACATATGGAATCGACCCAGAGCGTCCGCGGCTGATCCGTGAGGCGGAGCTCTTTGAGGGCGCCGTAGAGATTGGTTCGCACCAGCACTTGTTCTGCGTCGACGAGAATGCCGTGGGAGGCATCTTCCTGACCCCAGACGTAGGAGAGGGCCTCGTAGGGCCGCTCGTTGATGCGTACCGGCAAAAGATGGCACTCGAGTTGGGCGTCGCGATCAGCGGATGGCTGAATGGACAGAAGCCGGATGCAGCCATCTGGTAGGGCGCGATATCGCTGCACTAGGTTTGCGGACTGGTCCATGATTGTGATGGCGCTTAGCTCTACCGCACTGGAAATATAGCTCTGTATTCGATGAGTGAAAGGTAAGAGCCAGATCTCGTGAATTGAGGAGTCTGGGAAGATGGATTGACTGTCTGGGATAGTGGATTGACTGGCTGGTGTGGGGTTACTTAGCCACCTTCGTCTGCCTGCTGCACTGCCCCAGGACGAAGGCTGCTGATTGAACGCAAGCTGCATAGGGTGGATGCTCCCATGCGAGGACTCAAGGATCGTGTGACTTTCTTCGCAGTGGTAGTGCAATCTAAAGTTGGTAATGCCATGCATGGTATAAAATAATTTGAAGCGCTTAGATGACACTAGAGTATCTAGAGGCTGAACCTGGGGATGCACACAGTAGTGTCAGGTACACCAACTGTTTCTCCAATTTGAACAAGACAACCCTTTGGACTGTGAGAACGGGGCGGCTAGCAATCTTTTCGCCTGCTACCTGGAGGTTTATGGAGCGAAACGCAACGTTGACAAAGATCTGAAGTGGCTCATCAATGGATACCCTCCTCGGCTCTTTGGATTCCGCGGTTACTCCAGACATCATTACATCGTGCCTTATGGCGCATACCACTTCAATACTGAGCTAGCAAGGATTGCCATTGGCTACACAAACGAGCAAGAAATGGAGACATTGGGCGTCATTTTGAAGCACTTGGTCAGACGAGAGAGGATTGATGAGGTCGACCAGTCATTCTGGAGACCGATGGATTTCAGCATCAGAGCCATGGACGTTGCAATTCTTTCACGATTCATCACTGCCTACGGCCCGGCAGTTTTAGGGTGGGTCGACGAGACTATAGACATAAGATAGCGATGAAAGCAGGGAAGAGGAGGGAGAGGGGCGAGGTCGCCCAAGACCTCGAGGGTCAACCAACGTGTCTCGATCCACTAAAGACCTTAGTACCTCAAGTCTTTAGGGAATTTTGCGATACCACTTTTATGCCAACCTTACGACAACGTCACGCTCATCCTCTGGCGATGGGCCTAGTTGGAGCCGCTATCCTTCGCAGGCTCCACGCTCATCAATCTGGTCCAAACTTGCCCACCGAACTCTGGGGGCGTTCTCGGCCGCTCTCCACTACCTCGTCAGTCCGACCATCTCGGAGTCGGCTCTCTAGTCGGTCAGCAAGCCGACCAGCAAGTGCAGGAGGTGTCAGGGACTGTGGCGGTGACAAAACTCAATGGCCGCGCCGTTCTTCTTTGGAACAGATGTGTCTGAGAGTGAAAGGCCAACTACTTCACGATGGGCGCATGGTCGACAAGGCCAAGCCAATTTTGACAGGTCACGCAAGACTTCCAGGGCAATGCAGTGCTCTACTGGGCAGTACACTACAGGGCATGCAGTGGCGGCAGAATGGCAAGGGAGAAAGTGAAGAACCGCATGCAAGACTTGCTGTTGGTGGCTTGGAACTTCAACTTTTGCATTTGCTGCGTGCAGAGGTTGCGCTCGCAGCAACCGTTTGGCTTGTACAATGATGGGGTGGAAACGGAACCGATACAGTGCATCAGTGCATCGAACATCAGCTAACTGCGTTCCAGGTCGCTTGTGTCTACGGACTCTTACATATTGTCAAAGAGCTCTACGAAGAGTCCCAACTCTGGTTTCTTCCAAAAATATCAATGGCACTACGGGCCTACACTTGGTCTGCAGGTTTGGCCGCCTCGAAACTGTTAAGTTGTTCGTCGGCTTGGAATTGGCCGACCAACATTTCGTGGCCGAAGACAAAAAGAACAAATATGCTCTTCATCACGCGGCAGAGACATCCAAAGACCAGTCTGTGGTGCAGTTGCTTCTCAAGACTACAGCTAAGAAGTATCAGCTGGAAAGTGCCGTTCTTGAGGCTGCCATGTCTAACCCCTGGTGCGCCGAGGGTTTGGTGAGACTGCTTCTTAGCGGCCTGGAGAGTACGTATCGAAAAGTGTCCAAGGAGGAGCGGACCACGAGTCTCGCTCTCACAGCAATCACATATCCCTCTACCAGCTCAGATGCGTTCATGTCAGTCTCAAAATACTCTAGGCTCGATATGATATTCCTCATTGCCGCAGCGGAATTGGGACACAGGTGTTGGAGGCAGGGATGGCCAAAAGAAAGAAAATATGGAAATGCCTTCTGTCGTGTGTCATCCAATCGGGGCTTCTTGGGGAGGACTTTGGGGATACAGAGCTGGTGAACGCAGCTTTCGCGCCTTGCCCAGCTAGGCCAGTCCAGGCGGTTGACCAATGTTGATCTTAGTCTCAGCAGGACGATTTTTGGGAAATGGTACGGCGGCAAACTCGGTGAGTCTTGGTGGTCTCATATGTCAACTGAAGTGTGATAGGAATCTTGATGCTAGGCTCGGACTGTGATCAGTTCCTCGATCTGCTAGACGGCCTACCCCTAGCACTAGTGCAAGCCGCCTCAACCTCGAGGAAAAAACATGAACGTAATAATATACATACAGATATATAGATACCAGTAGTATAAGCTGATGGGATCCTGGGATATATCGAGCTGCCTGCTTCTAGATTACAAGCAGGGAAGTAATACAATAATATAGATAGTTTTATTCAAGAAGATTAAGTGTAAGTGCACTAATGCCACCAGTCTGTTGCGACTCTAGGTCTTTCTCGACACTAAGTAGCTATAGTACAGTCTACTCAGAGCGGTAGCAGTAGCGGAAGGGGCAGACCAATGGCCTGATTAGCTTAGGGAGATAGCTCGTAATATAGTATAATTTCTAGACTCTATCGGCCTACTACTCTAGTACTCGATAGTCGAAACCCAGGAAGGATCAACAGGCCCCTACTCTATACACCCAGTAGTATACAGGTAGGCTTTACTCTTAGATAGCAGCTAGTAGAGATATAAGTCAGTAAGACTAGTACTTATAGTGGTCGGTTCCTCGGTGCTGACGTGTAATTCGGAGGACTATTAGGTCTTCCAGTAGAGACTTCTTCTGTACGCAGAGAGGTACGCAGAATGGATGCAAGAGGCACTCTTAGATGCAGGTGTTTAGTATATTGGCTATGAACTGGTGGTACTCTCGTTATATGTGCCAGGGAACCTCTACTGGGATCAAGGTAAGTTCAAGGAGGCAGAGAAGATGTATAAGTGGGCGCTATAAGGCAAGGGGAATGCGCTTGGGCCTCATCACACATCGACTCTTAGCACAGTCAACAACTTGGGAAGCCTCTACTCAGACCAAGGCAAGCTCAAGGAGGCGGAGGAGATGTATGAGCGGGCGCTGGAGGGTTACGAGAAGCCACTTGGACCCGATCACTCGTCGACTGTCAACATGGTCGGCCGGCTTTGTAGCGTCTTTTCAGGGAATAGTTTCGTTCATTACCGCCGGAAAGCTTACTTATGTACTAGGTTTTGGTACTATAATACGGTTCAATCTACGTACCATTTGCAAGGCTCATTGGCAGGGCATCGTCACGTTTCAATGCGGCAACGGGAATACAGCTCAGACTTGGTCATGTTTTCCTCTTTTTCAAAGTCATGTATCAAAGACAGCAAAAAGCACCAACTTGGACGAACTATCAATGGTTTCGGGCCCTACTAGCTCATATGACTAGCCGCCGACAAATCAGACATTGTAAGGGAACAGTGCAGAAACATTATCCCCCTCCATATACTTCCGGTCCCAAAGTTTGTACCACCAGATCGAAAATGTCGGTCGGCAGATCATTTTCAGGACAAAGTCTCTGGTCAAGGGCTCATCTGGCGTATATTCCCCCATTGTGTGACTTATAAGCAGCCGGACCTTATAGCGACAGTAGGTATAGAGCGCTTCGATATACATCGGCGCTAGCGGCTTCTTGTCACAGCAGACGATAATAACACTCCCAATGTAGTTTTACTACTGTAAGCCTATTTAGGACTAACTAGGACCTAATAGATAGCTATCTGCCTTGGAATTGCAGTATAAGTGCAGGAATATGGCATCTTAGTTATTGTACGGGCTCTTATTGCTAAAATCAGGCTGCCTCTTCTCTCTTGCCTATTATAGACTGATAGAATAACAGCAGCATATTAGGAGAGAAAGGCCAATATAGTCTGCAATATTGGAGGTATTATATTAGTATTTATTGAAGATGGAATCTATAGAGGGGATATCTATTAGCTTATAGTATAGTTTGCTGAAGATCTAGTAATTACTGAGGTAGTTAATTTTAATTCTTTTAATAACCTTTTAAGTAGAGGTTATTCTAAAGTCTTAAATATCTAGTAACTAGTAATTATATAAGATTAGGTAATTAGTAATATATAGGAAGTTATTTATATCTAGGTCTTAATAGTTAGAAGGATTTAAGTTTTATTTTATTTTTTTAATAGTAATAATAGGGCTCTACTAATTATAAGACTGACCCAGCAATATTATAAGTATAGCTATAATACTTTTTATTTAGCCTTAAACTATTAACCAGAAAGATATTATAATAGTAAATATTAATAGTATCTAAAAGAATTCTTTATAGGAGAGTATTAATCTATAATAGAATATTTATAGGCTTAGAATTAGGGCCGATAAAGAGTTCTATATCTAGATACTGCCATTTAATACTATTATCCTTATTATTATACTATAACAGTTAAGCCAGGTGACCTATAGCTTAAGTTGATCCTGAGGAAAGAAGATCCCTCGGAAGTGGGTCTCGGATGGGCGAGCCGATATGTCGAAGCCGGAGAATGATGCACAGAGGAGCTTGTGGACGGGCCAGTCATCGAGCTGGCATTCCCTCGAGCAATAGTGGGAAGATTTGCAGCGAGCGCAGGCACGGGCGCCTGGTGTCTCGCATAGAGTGCAGTGACCTATGCTAGAGCTAGACATGGCGAAGGTTTGATACGAAGACTGCTCAGAGTGCGTATAGAGAGAAAGAGAGAAAGAGAGAGAGAAAGAGACAGCAGGTGTGAAGGGTTGCAGATATGCCCAGAAGCTGAGCCTTGTGCCCCGTGACGTTACTTTTTCTATTTGGAGGGCCTCCCGCAGTTGGTTTGCCCCGTTGATTGGGGCGCTTGAAGCTACGTCTAGCTCCGACTAAGTGACCAGTTACAAGCCAACGAATTCAACCATCACTTCGTCGTTTCCACCATCTTGCATAGGAGCTCTACGGCTCTGTCAATGAAGTCACCAAGCACCTGGCTCCGCAAGCTTTCAAGTAGGCCATCTACAAGAAAAAGAGTCACCAGCCGCTCTTCCATACCATAGACACACTGTCCAAAGAATGATTCAGCCCCGAAGTCATAAAGCGATAACAGAACACCTGCTCTATGAATCAAACCGTGCATTGCAATTCCAGGACTGGTCGAGCCCAGGTTTGGTCGGCCAAATGGTTGGAAAAAAATGACTCTGGAGCCAGGAACGTTATAATACTAAGCCGTAATTTAGGCCACTAAGGAGCAGTCCTGCGGATTTAATCTCATCCCCTGTCCAGCTAAGAGTGCAGAAAAGATCGCCGAGTGAGAGGGAGATGAAATAGGCTGAGCGTGTCACATTTGGCGCTACAGTCACGTGATGGATTTGATTATCTGTTCCAGCCCAGCTCAACTTCTTCCAAGCATCCTTTCCTTTCGCATATGACGACCTATTTTCAATCCAACAATTGACCAAGTCGACGAACGCCCCCATGGTCACACTTCTGAGGCTACCACCCGAAGTACTGCAACAGGTACACGCCGTAACACCCAAGATTCTGACCCTACCGCTCACTTATCTAGATCCCGTTGCACGTCCACGATGGTGTTGAAAGACATTCTAAGAGTGGACACCAACGGCCGCTGGGTCGGTATGAACTGCAAGCTATGAACCATCGGGCGAACTTGTCTTGTTTTCGTTTAGTTAACCGGCTGTTCCATCAACTGGTCACGCCATTACTGTTCCAGCATGCCGTCATCAGTAGCAAAAGTGGCGTAAAGCGTCTCCAACAATTATCAAGGATTCCTTTACTCAGTCGACTGGTCCGTCGCCTAGAGATCTGCGTCGACGTCGAGCCTGTGAATGGCTTTGACGAGTACATTGCAGACTTGAAGAGGAATGAAGACAGGAATCTAGCATATCTCGGACGACTAGCCATCGTCATTCACAGTACCTTGCCAAGGTTCTCTAACCTCGAAGTCTTAAAGGTCGACTTGGTGGACATTCCGTATCGACTCGAACGGGACTATGAGGATCTGGCGAGCCTCAGCTGGGAGCAGGACACTCCGAATCTCTTCGAATCGCTCGCTACAGCTATGCGCACGTCTCAGCTCGACAAGCTAAATGAGGTCGACCTTTCACTGCCACTGGCATACGACTTTGGTCACTTTTTGAACCATGACACTAACGAAGACGGCGACGACCACGACGCAAAAGGGCACTCAATGGCAGCTCTGTTTCAACGACTCAAATATCTCAAACTTTGCTGCGGGCTAAGCACCGACGATGGCGAGGGCATAGAATTCCGCTATCTGCAACCAAATGAAGAGTACTATAAAAACATCCGACAAGTCCTGGCGCTTGCACCGAATATACACTCTCTGACGGTCAACGGCTCGGTCGGCCTGATGCTTGATCAGCCAGAACTGTCTCCTTTACAACTGCGATCGTTGAATCTGAACAGTATGTCGATACCCGGGAATACCCTCACTGCGCTTATCCATCAATCTACGGCACTCAGCGACGTCGTTCTGAGGGGCGTATATCTCGAGTCTGGCACATGGAAGAAAATCCTCTTGGCGATGAGTCAGTCACCAATTATTTCCTTTTTCATTCAGACGTGCGGCTACGAGATGGAGGGAGAGAGCGGGGTCTTTCGCCCAGAGGATCCAGGCTCGCGCCCCAGCGATGCGTACATAGAGACCACCGAAGCGGACGATCTTGATGCTTGCGAGGCGGTGTTTACGCGGCTGCGAGAGAATAAGCGTCAGAAGTACGGGAGCAACTATGACGAGCATGCGGACTTGGAGCGCAGAAGAATCGAACCAGAGGAGGTAAAAGTGAGGTGGGAAATGCTTGATGAGCATTTGAGAACCATCTTTGCTCGCCGCCGGGTGTCTGAGGATGACTCTTCACATGATGAGATAACTGACACCGAGGAATCTGACAGTGAGTAGATTGCCTCAGGCTGAGCTGGATATGATCATAGCGTAGATGCCTTTTATCCTCGGTTTTGGGGTAGGGCATGATAATGCAAGTCAAGCCGCCAGGGCAGCACTTCTATGACTTTAACCACTCTGTTATTATCGGCGCTGGTATTAGTATTATAATATTTTTAGGTATCCTTATGGATGTGCAGTAAAATAACAATCTGAACTATAGCGGTCCTGAATATATGAGACATCCGTCTTGCCACAACTTAGACTGGAATACTATTGTAGCTTTAGACTATATAGAAGATCCTAATAGAAGCAGCTAAGACGGCGTGCAGGACAAAATTACCAAGCGCCACGAGGAAGGCGCAGCTAGATACCACAAGGAGCAAAGTGACAATGTCAACGGCCAGCAAGGAAACGACACTATGGCAGCTGTCGGGCACGATGTTGTCGACGGACAGCGAAGACCTTAAGCCGACGACTCTCACACCTTTGCCGAAAGCTACCGCCGCGTCAACTGCCACTGGATGGTTCGCAACTGCAACTATCTGCAGTAGCTGTCCGATCTCCTCAACGAAGTCTCTCTAAGCCAAGAATGACACTGCAAGCACGAGAAGCACCCCTGCCTCGACATCCGCATCAACACCCATATCACGGCGAAGCAGAAAGAGATTTCCACCTACGTCTACTGCTGGCTGCTGGAGATGTATCAAACAGATGAGCATCCGGCCTCTCCGCTTACAGGCTTGCTGAACCCGATGCAGTTCAGGAGGCCGGATTTCAGCACGATTCTTGATGAGCACTACGATGAGATAATCAAGTTTCGAGCTAGCAAGAGGCGGGCGAATGAGAAGAGACGCGGGCCAGAAAATGGTGGCGGCGCCGGTGATGACGAGGATGAGGAGCTGACTTGGGAACACAGTACTGAACCTAACCTCGATGCCAACCAATGAAACTAATCCCAATTGATTGAGTAACGCATGTCCTAGCCATTTGATGCATGTCGCAACAGAATTGGTGTCTCTGGGTTAAGATGTAAATGACGACGGGGTATGCAAGAGATTTTAATTATACCCGACCGACCTCTAAAAGGGAACTGTGAGTGATAGCAACAAGTTAGATGGAGCAGATTTAGGTTGAGGACATGCCGGATTGAGTCCCAATGTGGCAAAACTATTAAATCACCTTACCGCGCGGTTAATGGACGCTAGTTGGGATCCATTGCACCCCAGCCCTCTAATATGAATACGCGCGCGCGGATCTGTCAGCATTTATCAGCTTCATTTCAAAGCGCCGACGATACTCAGCTACCAAGAGGGTCAGTTGTTGAATCAAATCGAATAAAATATAGAATAGATTCATCTGCTACCAGGACTTTGCAGCGAACCATCACGGTCGCACAAACATCGCATCTTGACGAACTTTCATCTTCAACGCATTCCAAGTTGCGCTTTTCCTGCCCCGGGCCCCCGCGACCAAACTAGCAACCCCTGTCCAACGAAGCAACCAGCCATGCCAGAGCTAAGAGCAATCAGCACCATCTTTGCTGCTGCAGAACAAGCAGAGGGCGTTGGTGCCCGAGTTCGGCGTTCAATTGGCAGCAGACGCATGCGCAACTTCTCGCCCTTTCTCATGCTCGACCACATGAACGAAAATAACGGCGCAGGCTTCCCGGACCATCCGCACCGAGGCCAAGAAACGGTGACGTATATTCTCAAAGGATCCGCCGAGCATGAGGACTTTCTCGGAAACAAGGGCGTGCTGCATGCTGGTGATTTGCAGTTTATGACGGCAGGACGAGGCATCATGCATTCCGAGCAGCCCTTGGCAGATTCCGATGGAAGCCCCGGGGCTGGGTTCCAGTTATGGGTTGATCTCCCAAAGCATCTGAAAATGTGTGAGCCGAGATACCGAGATCTAAGGGCACACGAAATCCCCATTGCACACCTCGACAATGGCAGAGTACTTGTCAAGGTTATCTCGGGCAGATCTGGTGATGTCGACAGCGTCAAAGACTTGGCATACACCCCCGTGTGGTATCTGGATGTTGAGATCCAACCAGGCGGCAAACTCGTCCAGCCTGTACCCAAAGACTGGAACGCCTTCGCCTACGTTTTTGAAGGCCACGTCGACTTTGTGACTCCAAACGACGTCTCCACAAGGGCTGGCACGTACGACGCAGTCATATTCAAGCCCGGAGGAGACGTCGTAAGCGTCCAGGTTCCCGAAGATGCACAGGGTAGTGCTCGCTTGCTTCTCGTGGCGGGTCAAATATTGGATCAGCCGATTGTTCAACATGGACCGTTTGTAGTGACTAGCCCGGAGGAAGCTCAGCAAGCATTTGAGGATTTTTACAGTAGTAAAAATGGATTCGAAAGGGCCAAGGGATGGCAAAGTGAGAATATGAGGCGGAGAATGAGTATTTAAAGGAATGTTGATAGAGATACACACACCGTTTACTAGGCACGAAGACAACTGCATGCTGAGGGGGATTCGCATATTTTGAACAGCGACTCACCAGTGCCGCTAATGGACCAATTCATTAAATGAGAAATGAGACATCTTCCGTTCCCTCAAACTGAGGCATAGCCGGCTATCAAAACCCCAACTTGTGCGCAACCGCTATTTCCTCTGCAGAGTTACATACCTCCATATCCTCTCCATCACCGTCCGGCTATCTGACACAGCCTGCCCGTCTTCTACAATCCCGAGCTTTTCTCGCAACCACGGAATCTCCTCTAGTGAGTATCGATATGCCCGAAACAAGGCGTTGGACTCTCCCGGAAACAGCTTCCGCGTCGGTTCATCCGGATAGACGGCGAAGTGAGGGTTGACAAATTCCCAACAGATGTACCTGTCCTGCGTCACTTCAAACAGACGCCCGAAGCCGCTCTCGCAGACCAAGGTATTCCCGTTAGCGAGTCTCTGCGCGCTGCCCATGAAGGGCGTGAAAAAGTACAGCATCTGCGAGCGGTCTCGATACTCCCACACAATCTGCTTGGTCGCGCGGTCGACCTCGATGACACGCGAGTACGTAATGGACTCGCCGTTGCGAAACGCACCGTTGTCAAAGATCAAAATGTTGCCGTTCTCCAGCTCCGTGGCGTTGTGCTGCTGCGCCAGCACCGTCGAGTCGAGCTTCCACACAATGTCGCCGGTGGCCTTCTCGATGATGATGACGGCTGACACAGACCGCATCGACGCGAGAATGTGCTTGCCGTCGCGCATGGGAAAGACGGCGTTGATGAGCGGATAGTGCTCCCGCGTGTAGTGTGGCTGCAGGGGGAATTCGTCGCAGGTTAGGCGATCCGATACTTTCCATTGCCAGAGCAGCTTCCCGTGCTCATCGACTTCGTTTATCGTGTCCGCATAGGTTATTCCGTCGACGGCCGTGTCGGGAACTCCGCCCAGGACCTTTGCTGAATCGGCAAGGGAGAGCGCCTCAAGGCTGGCGTACAAGATGCGGCCATCACCATAATGATATTGGTCATGGTGACCAAGAGGATCGGTGAACTGGCGTACTACTTTGCCGCTGGGGTCCAGCTCACTCATGATGCCTCCGCCGTACTTGTGGAAGAACGGGAACGGGTACGAGCCCCCGTTGTTGGTGATGTCGTCGGAAGCTGGACGTAGCGTGTTTACGGCAAGGTTCCCGTTCTTCAGGATTCTAGCGTGTCGGCCAATTCTTCCTGGGAGTTTCCAAGAGTGCACTTCTCTTCCGTCGATATCTATCAGATGGGCCGTGTCGCTGGTCAGCGGACAGAAGAGGGTGTAGCCTCCGAAGGATCGCTGTTTGTCGACACCTGTCAAGCCAACGCCTCTTCTCTTCAGAGTGTTTTGCTCCATTGCGACACTGCAAATGCGGGACTCTGGGGTGTGATCCGGACTGGTATGGCTGTGAAGACCAAATTCGACACGCTGAAGATATTTTGGTGATGGTGCGTAATGTTGCATGGAAGGAAAAGGTTTCGTACGAACATTTTGTCTTTCTTATACACGACATCACATTTATTATTGGAATTGTTTCTTATCCTTATTGAGAAAAATCATGTCACCTAAATCCTATCCGCATCCACAACACCAGGCTTATCAACACGCTAGAGTTGGCCTCACGGCGCATCCGTCGGCATGCCGGCGGCTTACCGAAGAGACCCGCCGGCTTACCTACGGCATTCCGCTGCACTAATGACGTTCTAAGGAAAATACCCTATCGCCGACGGCGCCACTGGGGAAGGCTATTCTTACTATAGGTCAATGGCTATCAGCAAACCATTGTTGCTGATATGTTATCATCAATAGCTCAGATGTCGAGCCATCACCTCATCCAACGCGATGCTCTCACCTTCGCCGCGATGGTATGTATAAATCCAGCGACAAGTCCGGTCGGAAGACGAGACCCAAGGTAGAACCAGTAAAGAGGGTAGGCAGAAGACCTGGAAGCAACAAGCAGCAAAAGACATCCAGGCATTCAACAACTCTCAGTTTGTTTACAATGGGATTTTTCTCCAAATCAACAGCTCGGGTCGAGCAGCGAAACACTGATCTAACAAATAACGCTATCCCGGATGTACCAATCAACGTCCCTGGCTATGAGTCCAGCTTGCAGTTCACCCCTCATGAGGAGAGGAAAACATTGCTCAAAGTTGACTTGCTCATCTTGCCCTGCATCGTGCTTTGTTTCTGCTTCCTCCAATTCGACCGAACCAACATCAGCAATGCCCTGACCGACACCCTGCGACAGGATATCAATGTTGAAAACACCGACATCAACCTGGCGCAGACTCTCTTCACCGTCGGCTTCGTCATCACCGAGTTGCCTTTCAACGTCATCGGCAAGCGCATAGGTCCTGAACGGTTTCTTCCCCTGACTATGTTTCTGTGGGGAACCGTGACCTGGTGCCAGATCTTCCTCAAGAATGCATCCGGACTGTGTGCCACCAGATTCTTTCTAGGAGCTCTCGAAGGTGGCTACATCCCGGGATTCGCCCTCTACATCTCCCAGTACTACACCAATCAGGAGCTCGGGCTGCGCTATGCTATATTCTGGGCTTCAAACAGCATCGCGGGTGCACTTGGTGGCCCTTTGGCCATTGGACTGCTGTCGCTTCGAGGACGAGGGGGGTTAGCTGGATGGCAGTGGCTGTTCCTCGTCGGTATGTTCAAATTGTCTACTCCCTTCCTCTGCCCCACGACTAACAATATTCAGAGGGCATCTTGACGTGCGTCCTCGCAGTCGTCGCGTACTTGTACCTTCCCCACAACTCCGCATCACCAAAACGCATCTTCGGAATGTCGTTCAACATGTTCAGCCAACGAGAGGCATCCATCATTGTCACGCGTGTCATCCGCAACGATCCCACCAAGGCCTCGAGATCCAGAGAGCCCGTTTCGATTTCGCATATACTCGAGACGTTCGCGGATTGGCGGTTATACGGCCATCTCATAACCGGATTGCTGACCATGGTCATGATTGCACCGATGAACACGTATGCGCCCTCCATCATCAAGGACCTCGGATTCACTTCCCTGCAGGCGAATGGCCTCAACTCAGTGGGCAGCGTCTGCGCCTTGATATGGTCTCTCTCTCTCTGGCCTTCAGCAGTGACAGGTTCCGCGAGCGTGGCTTCCACATCGCTCTAGGGTATTTATTTGCAGTAGCCGGTTTGCTTTGGCTGGCACTAGCACCAACCCACGTTGGGAAATGGGGTCTCTACGGTAGGTCACACCAATTTACACAACTTCCAATGTCCATCCACAAAGCTAACTAACTGCGTATAGTGGGTGTTGTTTGGACCCAAATGAGCATGGGATGTGCGCAGGCCATCAATGCAGCCTGGCTCACTGCCAAGATGGAAGACCACAAGCGCCCCATCGCTCTGGCGGCCTACGTCATGAGCATTCAACTTGCCAATTTCCCAGGAAATCAGTTATTCCGAACACAAGGTACGCACGCAAGGAGCGTCGCATGTACTATTAGCTAACTCTTTTCGATTCAGATGCGCCTCGATACAAACGTGGGTTTTTAATTGCTGCTGCCTGCGCTATTTCTGGAGCAGTCGTGATTTTGATCTGGAAGCTGTTGTACCGCCTGTTTGATCATGGCGATGGTGGTGTTGAGGCCAGGAGGTTGACAGTGGCCGAGGAGGAGGAAACAGTCGAGTCTAAAGCGTAGTGTGAAACTCCGACCACTTATCTTGGATTTAGGTACCAAGTCTGATGAGATAGAGCTCTTTGGATGAATTTGCTCCGTTTCCTCTTTGACGGGACCAACGTCACGGTCTGAAAGTTGGCGGATGAAAGGTAACCAGCGTTAGAAAGCTGAGCAGAGATGTGATAGCGTTTTCGCGTTCTGAAAATTGCATTCCTTCTTCTACTCTTATCTAGTCTAAATTTGGTATATGCTTGTTTGTCGTGAGAGAAGAAATGTACCCGTGTTTCGCAGTTGTAACAATCTTGGCGATTACTTGATGAATATACTATCAGTGCTGCTATCAATTCAAATCATTTAAATTAAATTAAATTAAATAATTTTAAGATTTATCAATTCAAGTAAAAATATTTCAGATTTACAAATTATTTAAATTATTAGATTGTTTATTAATTATCTACTATAGGGTAGGAATAATAATAATTTGCAGTATTTTCTAGAAAATATCTAGTTAACTTCTACTGGTTCTAATTTTCTAGCTAGTCAGAAGCTTAGGATTAGTACAGCCTAGCAGATACGACTTTGGAGGCAATTAAGTGCTTGAAAAGCTGGAAAGAAGACTATTAGGTATGCTATTTATCAGATCTGATGATGGATTGTTTGTGTGTATGACCCGTAGTAATATTCCCTGACTTAATCAAATAATTAAATCAATTCAAATCCCTCTACCGCAAGTCAAGTCACGCACCTCGCAAGTCAAATAATCGGAAAAGTCTGCGTGATTTGAATTGATAGCAGTGCTGTATGTCATCGTTTGGCGCTGCTGTTCCACGTGACTCAAAGCACGACATTCCTTATCAAACCCTCGCCATTGCCATAGATAAGTGAGTAAACAACACTAACAAATGAACGCGCTCCAAAGGTTTAGATGGCGGCCACAACATGCCTCCTTTACGATCTGGCAGAGCCTCGAAGGCGTGTGATCTGTGCCGCAAACAAAAAACTCGATGTTATGCCTCCAATGATGCAAACGGCATCTGTCTCCGATGCCAAACCTTGTCACAGCCCTGCTCTCTTATCTTTGTCGCTACCGAGAGCCGATCAGCTTCACCAGCGGGGACTCAACGACGACGGATTCTTTCTACAGCCCCTGAAGACTCAATCCAATCAAAGTCGAGTGATGCAAGGTGTGACCAACCTCTTCCTCTGATTTGAACCGCAAGAACAGATGACCAACCTACCCCAACTAGACTCGAACGACTGGAAAGAACTGTTGAGACTTTACTAGATAGACTTGACGCTCTCACTAGTATCTCGACCGGGAACGAACCGCCACTTGGATCTAGCCAGTCCAGTCTTCCGTCCGAACCGAATTCAGCGCCCGTGTTCGTGATCCGAGATGCCGCCACCGATGCTGGTGTATACTCACCAGAGGTTCATGGAGTTCCAGCTGCAGAACCAGATCTAATCGCTGCGGGATTCATTGCAACCTCAACTGCTCACTCTCTACTCAAATTGTCAGTTCCACCTCGGCGATGTTTGTGTAGCCGCGCAACTGACAGCACCTAGGTTCCGTACGCACTACGGGCGATGGGTGAGGTTCTCCGAAGAGATACCAATCGAAGATCTCGTGTCACAAGTCAGAAGGTCACCGCTGCTTCTTTGCAGTATATTTTTGATCGCCGTCAGACACATGACGCAAGAGCTTGCAGACAGTCTGGCGCCTAGGCTCTTCCAGGAAGCGAAGCGCCTCGTTACCTCGTCCTTACTCGTGGTACCTCAGTCGATGGAATTTTTCCAGGCTACGCTTTATACTCAGTCTTTGGTCTACGACAATTGGCCAGGTACCATTAAGCATTGACGGTTGGCTCTTGACGGGGTATGCTCTTCAACAAGGCCTGGCGAGTCCAGAATTTGCAGAGCTCCACCAGGCCAATTCGGCGTCATCACTTTCAAAGTCCAATGTCGATGCTTGTTACCTCTGGAATCATCTATGCATCGCTCATCTTCAGTCGGTATTTTGACAAAGTCTTGTCGGGAAATGGACCACTGATGCATCTCGCAGATATTGTGTCGGCACCCGCAGACAAGCCCTGCTCAACGAAGCGCAAATCAACCGCTGTCTTCGGTTTATCGATACTAAAAAGGCACCCAATTTCGAAGCCAGGATGGTGGCCGAGGTCAAGCTCTACTGGCTGATTTACGAAAAGTGTTCGGGCCCTCAGGTCAACCTTGCCGAAACGAAGCTTGCTCTGCAGTCCTGGTTGCAAGACTGGGTAGATTTATTCAGTAAGTCGATTCCAAATAATAATGACGATGAGCCTGACTGTTTCTCGTAGATCAGCCTCGCTCGCAGTTTCTCCAGATGGGTTTTCATTTTGCTCATCTTCTCGCCTACTGCCAGTCCCTTAAGTTAGCAAAAGTCATGGTGGGAGACGGTTTTCTTGCGGAAATGGTGCGACTGTCTCAAACCATCATTAACCTTGCCATTGACACCACGGACGAACGTACTTGTCATCTAACCGATCATATCTATCACATTGTCACTTTCTCAACGCTGACGCTGTGCCGACTTGTTCATACCTACGAGTCAACACTGCGTGCAGCTAATTATGATATCGCCGGCTTAGATACTCTTATCCAGAAGCTCATCGCCTGGCTCAAATCCATCGGCCTACCCTGTCATGCGACGCATATGCTGGGCGACATTGTCTCTGCACGTTTCAAAAGATTACGACCAAACTTCAGTCCCGCCACTGTTGGCTTAACCAATGATGACGGGGCAGTTTCTGACATTGATTATCAATTTCTGTCAGCTGACATTGCGTTTCTAGACCCAGAGTATATCGGCGCAGACCTGTTCAACCTAGACTTCAGCTCAGGCTTATGATGTTACGAGGCTACTTTGTTTATATTTATCATTTCTATGTTTCGTTACTACTTGCTTTAAAGTCAAAATTTGATTCGGCGCAGGCGAGATTCATTCCTGGGCATCCATCGTCCCCTAGCATTACCATCTAAAAGCTTATATGTGATCATATTCCTCCTATCCTCAAGTCCCAGACTTGATCCAGTATCTAAAGTGTATTCGCCTTAGGTACACACACACGCGGAGAGGGACTAGAGGTTAAGTAGGAAAAGAAAGAAAATAGGAGATATAATAGTATAATAGATGCA
The DNA here is from genome assembly GCA_002991585.1 of Ilyonectria mors-panacis. Taxonomy (NCBI): domain Eukaryota; kingdom Fungi; phylum Ascomycota; class Sordariomycetes; order Hypocreales; family Nectriaceae; genus Ilyonectria; species Ilyonectria mors-panacis. The sequence continues at coordinate 55,123 of PPHJ01000086.1, read as the reverse complement.
ATACCCAAGCCTGCCAACTTTAAGAGACCTCAGGACGAGGTTAGCAGGCAACTCGCTCCACAATGCCAACATATAAAAATGTAAATAGCCCCGCGTACTGGATCTCATGAGAATCCTCGTAGGCGACATAAATTTTGTTGAATTGACCTTCGGTGGTGGAATAAGGCCCGGATAAGAACAACCCCCAATATCCTGTCTTAGTCATAGGGTGTGAGATTGACCCAAAAACCCCTCACACGAAAAGAGGGGCCTAAAAGGGCAGCAACGAACATCAACAGATATCAGTATCATCATCTTTGGTCTCCACATCGTATTGATCCCTCTGACCCTGATCGGATTGACCGTATGGGATCAAACAAATTTCATTCATTTATGCGTTTTGATTATGATTGACAATAACTAAACCCAACCGAGCGCAAGGCAGATGGTTTGGAGCCCTTCCTTCTTCCCACGGAGTGACGATGTGTTTATATCAATACTCTAAGCTGGCCGACGTCGACGTTCGGCTGCTCACGTTGCTACCTGGTCAACCTGAGTCTGGCATCAAAATCGCAATCCACCATGCGCCACTCAGAGTCCCGCCGGAGAGACCTCGTCAGCAAAGGCCCTTAGATGAGCTGCGGAAAACCTTGCCTTCTGGTTGGGAAGCAGAAGAAACCGTCGAGGGCAGACTGATATTCAGGAATGAAGAGTTAAATATCACGTCGTGGGCTCACCCAGATGGCAGTATTATACCATCGCTGTTCAACTCTCCTGCAAACGATGCCACATTTTTCCCACATTATGAGGCTCTATCATACACTTGGGGCAGTGCAGACAACCCCCAAACCGTCCAGGTTATCTCCCAAGATAATTTATCTGAACTTGGGACACTCCAGATCCCGAAAAACCTCGCCGGCACGCTCAAACATCTGCGATATCCAGATAAGGCTCGGTCGCTGTGGGTTGATGCAATCTGCATCAACCAAGACGACATTCCTGAAAAGAACACCCAAGTTCCCCGCATGGCCGACATATTCCGGCTGGCAGAGCGTGTCGTGGTCTGGCTGGGGGCAGAATCAGACAACAGCACGCTTGCGTTGTCCACGCTGGACCATCTGGCCGCCCAGGTCGAGATGACCAAGGCAAGCTGGACTTGGCCTTCCCCGGGAAGTGCACATCAAGACTGGTTTCATTCGCTCACTGACATGCCATACGACGACAACACTTGGCAGGCTATTGCAGACTTGGCTAACCGCCCCTATTTCAGCAGACTGTGGGTTGTGCAAGAGATCCATTTGTCCAACCATAAAGCGGTCGTACAATGTGGTCCACACCAGATCCCATGGCAACGGTTCCGCAGGGCAATTCTCTGCCTCATGTGGAAGAGAAATCTCCCTCACTGGATTTCCTTGAGCAAGCTGCCACTGCTCGGTACCTTCTGCTATCGATTTGAGGGCGTGAACTTCCCAATTCTCCTCCTCTCTGTTGCGCATCAAGCCTGCTCCAACCCTCGTGACAAAGTGTACGGGCTCCTTGGGCTCGCTTCGTCCCACATGCTGGCTCATATTCGGCCTCAGTATGCTCTGTCGGTGGCATCCGTCTATCGAGATCTATTTCTAGGCCTGACGGACCAGATGAAGCGGCTGCATTTCGAGTTCTGTAGCTTGCGAACAAGTCAGCCTCGGCAACTTTCGTCGTGGATCCCCGATTTGTCTGGCGACTTGGGCGAGTTGATATCCCGAGGGGTTGGATTTGTGTCTGGAATGTCTCGTGCTGAAGCTACGTATCGTGCCCCTGACGTTCTCGAAGCGTGCGGTACCGTGGTGCGCACTGTGCAGAGCAACAAAGGGGCATACCCAGACGACACAACTAAGGGACTGGCAGCACTCCACTGTTGGAAGCCCGATAATTTAATGACAGGAATATATCCTACGGGGGAGAGCGTCCTGGACGCTTTCATCACTACTCTCGCCCAGGACCGACTTAGTGATCGGTTCCCTGCCATAGACACCTGGCCTTCACTTCAGGAATTTAAGGACAAACTAACCAAATTCTTGGCGAACTTCGAGGATCGGACTGACGGGCATTCCAGCAATGTAGATATTAGTAGTTATGCCCACGACCTGCGGTCCCTCCGCAGGCAGGCCTTCGTTACTTGCGAGAGAGGGTATTTTGGGCTGGGCCATCGGGACGCGGAGCCAGGTGAGACAAGTTCACTGAACCGGATTGCCCGTGGATTCTGGAAGTTGATCAAGTTATAGGTGATATTATATGCGCCTTCCTTGGCTGCAAAGTCTTGGTTATTCTCCGCCCGGTGACAGGGAGCAATTTTCAGGTTGTTGGTAGTTGCTATCTCCATGGCTTCTCTAGCGCGGAGGCCTTTCTCGGCCCTCTGCCAGCGTCATTTATCATACAGTACAAACCCGACTCCTGTGGAGTCGAAACTCCCCACTTCTTCAAAAAAGACACAGGGGAAGAGGCCCAGCAAGATCCTAGGTTAGGCGAACTATCCCCAGAGTGGGAAGCCGTTCAAGCGGATAGGACAAAGGACGACCCGCATTTCTTTATGTGGTTCCGGAATAACATCACTGGAGAGACTATGAATTCAGATCCTGGTATGCTTCCAGAAGCTTTGCGTGATCGAGGGGTTGACTTGCAGACGTTTCGACTGGTCTGAAACTTGCAGTGATAGCTGAGAGTTCATTTGAGAAATCGCAACAAATCGGCCTAATCGAGCTGGTTCAGCTGGTCGAAGTGGATTCCCCCGCTAGATGATTCGCTGGCACTTGTCTTTAGGATCGGCAAGATAACGTATGCAACAACTGAGTTGGACAGACAGGCGAGTTGGCTAAAGACCCCAATCATCAAGATAGGATATCGAATAAGACAACAAAGCATCTCATTAATTAACATCAATCACAATACTCTTCCCCATATATCGCAACAACTAGCTGACATGTTCTTATGTTGTGACCGGTCTTGCTGCATATTTCACAACGCCTTTCCTTCAGTCGCGCCGTAGACTAGCTGACGGAGAAGGCCGGGCGAGAGGTCTTAGTCGAAATTTGGAATTCCATCTCTTCCTATGCCACTTGTAATCATCGACCAAAGAGAAGCCCTGTCGTTGCTTTAATCCATTCGCTCCATGCCGAATTTAATGGTCTTAATAAATTGAATGTAAATAGTTAGCACTTTTATGGTGTAATTACGTAAAAAACCTCCCGTGAAGCAAGACGCTGCGGGCTGATGAAACATTCACTTCTTCCCACCTTGCCTTTATCATCTACCAACATCTAGCTTTCTTTATTCATTTCTACTTCACTTGCTCTGACGATCGAAATGTAACTCTGTCAACTGACACGATATAGCTGCAAAGTGTTCTCAACTGCGTTGAGGCTGAGACAAAACCCATGATTGGATGTTGGCCACCAAGGCTTACCAGGTAGCCAAGCACACGCGGCGCCATGGCATTCAGAGGAGGGATTACGAGGGCAGATTCAGCACACACCTCCCGGCTGGTCGACCCAACCCGGCCGTAATGGTTTCTGTTGGGTCTGATACGGTCAAATTATATCTGACTGGTCAAATACGCCGTCAAAGATGGACCCTTGCCACACCAATTCGCAAGTTTGCAACATTGGGCTGTCAATACTGTTGCCCGCAACGCACCAAGCGCCACAGACCAACAGGCAGCGCACTGAGCACCATGGAAGCTCCAGTAAAGAAAACAATCCCCGTATATCTACCAAGCCCGTATGTCTCGGTAGACACAGCCTGAGCCAATAGATTACCGCTGATGGGTCCTGCAAGAACATTGCCTATTCCTTTACCAAAACAAAACAGGCTGAAAATGAATGGCGCTGTCGTGGGGTCGCTGCTCACTGCCGTAACCATTCGTGCCCACATGGCCACGTAGCCAGCGCCGAAGAAGCCATAGAGCAACACAAACATGACAAGAAGCGGGAGAGAGCGAGCGAATCCCCATAGTGCAAGGACTGCGGCGGCTGAGATGGCTGTGGATGCCGTCGTGAGCATGTTGAGTGAGACTTTGCGGTCGGAGAGCAGGCCGAATGTGAGTTGTCCTGCGACCTGGGAGACGCTCATCAACCCCAAGAGCAAGGCGCCCTCTACGCTGCTGAGGCCGAGAGATGCGGCGTATGAGGGCACGTACAACGACGGGAAAAAGTAACCCATGCCTTGCATGAGATTGGAGGCGGAGTAGACCCAGAAAAGAGGCGCCCGGACGAAGCTCCAGTCTGTACCTGGACTGCTGCTATGCGAGGCGATTGGGAGACGTCCCTTAAGCAAAGGTATTAGGGGGCCCGTTAAAACGAACAGCCCCACGGCGGTAGCCCGCAGTGTAGTCCTGTAGCCATAGCGGTCCAGCAGGGTCTGAATGAGAAAGGGCATGGCTGCTCCAGAAACGCCCGAGGCGCTACATAGAAGGCCGTAGGCCATTCCACGGCGGACAATCCAGTACTCGTTCACCATATTGAGGATCGGGTAGTAGAATATCAAGAATCCCAGACCGTAGGCTACGCCTTGAGTAAGAACGAGTGTCTCGACGCTGGAGCAGAAGGAGGCGAGCGCGATCCCGAGTATGCAGATTGGCCCTGTTGATTGGTGTCAGCCAGAATATGTCGAAACCAAAATGTCTGTACTCACAGCCAACCCAAATCATTTTTCTCTGCAACCGCGGGAAACGGTTGATAAATGGGGTGATCAGGGGAGCTCCTAAATAAGACATGCCCGAGGCGACAGTGCCCACGACTGAGATGTAGCGGCTGCTGGCAAACTCGGGTTGTTTGGAGTAATAATTCTGAAAGACGCCGAAGGAGAGAGGAAACCCTGGATACCTAGCATCAGAATTCTATACAAGTCGCAAGGGTAAGTCTGGTACAAACCCCATAGTAGAGCCTCAAAGACAAATGCTGCACCCAACAGCTTCCACGCAGGTAGTCCTCGATCAGCAGGCGCAAGTTGAAATTCGGGGCCTCGAGCCTCCTCTTCTTGGGGCTCGGCAATGATCTCCCTCCCTTCATCGGCGCGCCCCAGCCTCTGGGAAGGCGTAGTCATCTCAAATGAACTCATGGTCGGCTTGTGGATGATGCAAAGGCTGCGTTAGGGCTATGCAGGCTGTGTGATCTCTGTTCTCATCACGGAGTGGGTTTTAGATGACAAGTGAAGGGCGTAGAGTGCCGATAAGCCGAGGTTCTCAAAAAGCTGGTGCTGGATACAGTCCCATGACGCTAAGAGCTGTCTGCCAGAATGTCCCGCACAGCCGGATGACGAAGAAAAGAGGGGGTCTAATCAGCAAAAATAACGACAAAATGCCTTGTAAAATAACATCTAGAGCCCCAGGCCAGCACTGTGCCGAGGAGGTACGACAGCGAGGCGTTAAGGTCGACGAGCATGCCCACTCCGATCAGCGAGGGCGACCATTGCCACGAGAGCCAGCCCCAGTTGACGGCGCCGATGACGCTGTGGCCTCCGCATGCGTAGATCCACCAGAACGGGTTCCACGAGTACAGGATGCCCGGGGCGTACGAGGTAGCAATGGACCAGACGAGAGACGCCGAGAATGAGTAGCCAATCGTCTTGATCTGCCTTGTCTGCTTACATTGGACATTTCGAGTATCTTGCATTTTGTCGAAGCCAAAGATGGCGGAGGAGAGGGTTGCGTCGGCGCCGAAGCCGGACTCGAGGCCCGAACCTGTCAGATATGCCGTCTTGTTGTCGAGCGGGAATGGATATGTCTTACCGAGACACAGATTTGAACAGGCAATCAAGGAACCGAGCACGCCGCCTGTCAAGAATACCAAGAGCTTCTTGTACATATGATTATTTCCATCTGCTAGATGCAACAATACATTGAATATCTTATTTTCCCCGCATTTCTATTTCCACTAAGTCCCACACACCCCTCCTCCAACCCTGCTGATCACCAACACCCTCAGATTAAACTGTTGTCTTAACTTCGCCTACATAATGCCACTCCATTGGATCAGATGAGGTGAATTCCCATTCATGGATTGCCCCATTAGTGATTCCGTATACCCTCTTATCAGCATGAATGGAAATACCAGTAAAATTTGAAGCTGCCGAGATTCCCTTTGGCGAGTTTTTAAGTAGTGGTGCATTAGAGTCGGACCAGCTGCTAGAGTTCCACCATCGCGCGTTCAAGTTGCCATTATCCTCGAGGTTAATAGCAATCAAGCAGTTTTTATCGAAGCCGACAGCGGCATAATTAGTTGTGGATGGTGAGGGAAGATTCCCCAGAGTGTAAGCTGGACGAGACGGTTAGCATGAAAATTCGTGATTCCTGAAGAGAATTACGTACTCGCGTCCCATTCATTTAAATCTCGGTCCAGCTTGTACTCCTGCAAGACGTTGGAGTTGTCATAATAAAATCTCCACGAAACTTCGTTATCGACATCAAGAATACTGGTGACGGCGATACCGCTTCCGTTTGTAGCTGGTGTCAGAGCGTGCACTCTTTTCCAATTGTTGCCATTTGCGAACTGAAGTTGTTGATCGTCCTGCCATAGCAGGAGGATGGGAGGTCACGAATCGGTTCCTCCGGTTGGACGCCATGCGGCAATATTTGATCCCTCTCCTGTCTTTATAAGCTTTTGCGATCCAAGGTCGCCCTGACGCCACTGGGAGTCTATGGAGACATCGGGTTTGTATAGTTCGCCTATCGAATTGCCGGATAGCAACATGTAGACTCTGATGTTGTATACATAGTCACCGTAGGAGTAACAAGTTGCCGAAAGAGGGGTTCCTTCGATAACATCAAGGTTAATGCTAGATGATTCTAGGCTTGCTGATAGGCTTCTTGCTTCCCAGGTTTTATTCTGAGAATCCCAAAAGGAACCAATAATGCTGTTGTTGCGGTCCTGGTGAAATACGTGGTAATGCTGGTATCCATTCGAGTCTGTATAATTACAGCTTGCAATTCCGGAATTCGCCAAAATCGTCGAGGAGCTATCGCTCGTTGATGAGTTGCCACCACTGGTGTCGGAGTCTGAGGGCTCTGATGAAGATGTTGTATCGGGGGATGCTTTTGCAAGTGTAATATCAACAGCAGCGCCAACACCAACACCAATAATGATGATTGTTATAATAGCCGCCAGCCAGAGGAATAACCTGCGTTTAATGCCACATATCCTTCGATCACCCGACGCACCATTGCCTGCTGCCGCTGTTGCGTATTCCTTGTTGAATTGCCCACCCCGGACACTATCGTCTTTGTGTGCATATACTGCTTCCGGTAGAGTATCTTCGATATTAAATGGGTCTTCGGCCGGTGTGACTTGCGGGTAATTCGTGGGCCAGACCTCGGGTACGTCAGAGTAGGGTGGAGAAGCCATCCACGATATCGTTCGTGCCCTTGGTGGGTTGCGGAGATGTGTTTGATGGTAGTTAGGGAAAGAGACAGCCTCGCCAAAGCTTAACGCTGAGGCCCAATTCGGCAGAGGTCTGTAGGTTTAGTGATAAGAATGAATTCAGGAGACTTGACGAGTTGGTTTATTAGACAGAGAAAACAGAACAAGGTGTCAATGGTAGGGCTGAAGGCGTGCGCCGCTATATCATTCGATATTAAACAAGGATATTCGAATGCCCGTCACAGGCCCGATCCTTATGAGGCAGATAAAAATAAACCTAACAATGCAGCTCTCTGCCTTTCTGGCGAGCTTGGCGAGAAAAAGCGCTATTATTGGGACTGGGCCGTGTCAGTACGCGCCGAAGTGGAGGGCGGCTGCAGCAACACATAATCCGACCTACTTATTGGCCCCTAGCGTGGCGTGATTAAGCAAGTGACAGGGCATATTAAAGATTTAGCCGCCTGCTGACTGACCCCCAGCTTTGTTTTCACTCATCCCGGCGTCTAGAATTTTTGTGAATGAGTTTGAAACATCATTCGACCAGGCTTAGCCGCTGTGCTATGCACAAGATAATGTGCAATGAATTGCACGAATGAGGGCTTTAGTAATGCGGGTGGATCTTGTGGGAAATGCGGACCGTTCTGTCTTAAGGATGCTCTAAAACAACTTTGTCGCTCTAAAAAAAAAAAGCCTGCGCTTAGCTTTCTTTCCTGCAATACAGGTGGCCCATATTTAGGTACTGAGTGGGATCAAGACACTATGAACTGAAACAGAATAAACTCCTATTAAGACCCCTGTACGTTGAGGAGAGAGTTGGTCAGCTGCTGCGCTCCAGAGCTGTGGCGGTACCTGGGCCTCCAGAACTACTTGGTACAAGGCGTTTACTCCATTTCGCAGTCCCCCAGTCCAGCGCTGCCTTATTAGTGCCGTGGCCTGACAGCATGCCCCCCAACTGATGGCGCGGGCCGCAACACTAGAACACTCAGCTCTCAAGCCTTCTCAACCTCATGAGTGAGGGGTGAGCAGGTACGGAGCTTCCGGAACCACCCGGACCTCCGTCCCTGACCTTCAACCGACGGAAGGCCCGAGCCCTCCCCCGAACCCTCTTTAAGAGCTGGTGGCAAGACCACGCCCCGGACTCTTATCAATCCTATCAGCTAGAGGCCAAGACCTCTAGCCCAGCTGAACTCCAGCTTCCCCGGAAGCAGCTTCGGCATCTCCTAGCAGCTCGCTCCGGCCACGGAGACTTTGCTGAATACCACGAGAGATTTGCCCACGATGACGCACAGCTCGAGTGCTCGTGCGGACGGCGGAAATCACCCGACCATCCCTTCTATTGCCGCAAGATTGATCGTCGTCATCGGATAAAGTTGGGGCTTTTTCCGAAGCTGACGATCAAACGCATAATAGGCCAAGATTTTGGCGAGTTTATCGCGATAACAGAGGCAGCCAGTTTCTTTGCGGAAATCTGCCCCCATCATCGCTAAGAACCTTCGCCCCGAACCCCCGGGAAGTTGCGGTTGCACCCGCCTCGGCCCCAGATCCCACAAACACACACATTCCTTCCTTTTTCCTTTGTCTTGTCTCTCTCTCTTTATCTCTCCTTATCTCTCTTTCGGCAGTCGGAGGGCTCGGTCGTAAGGCCGGGCTCGAAGACGCGCCGCGCTGCACGGCAGCCTCGAACGCAGTTTCCCCCTGGTTCCCTTCAAAAATCGGTTGCTATCGCAGTCGTCGGGCTGCGCCCTGGATATCCGCTGACGGATGCCGGGCTCGAAATAATAGGTCAAATAGGGCCGCTTAATTGTTAGATGGAAGAGGAAGAAGGATCACAATCTCGGCTCGCGTGGAGGGATATTAGTCCTACACGTGATACGGACTGCGGGTCCGAGGCACGGGCCCGCTGGGCCCGTTGCCCCGGCCCCGGGTCGGTCTTAGCTAAGCTAACGGCTCCGGCCGAAGCTAGCTACCCTGTACCTAGATTCTTTAGCTGTAGACACCAGCCTAGCACGTCGTCTTGCCCATAGGGGATTCTGTGGGCACCAAAGGTGCCCTCACGACGGTAATAATACAACAACAACAACAATGAGTGAGGGGTGAGACCGCGGAACCATGAGTCAAACGTAATTCGGCCCCTGCCCTGGCATGCTACCCACTAGCCAGAAATAGGTCACATTAAATTTTGATGTAATCTGATCGTCTGCCAATGGCATCGGGTTGCGAGACCGATCTCATCCCTTGCCAAACGTATCAGTCAGCCTTGCTGCGCCCCCTCCCCCCCCGAAACTACCTCAATAGGGACTGATACATCGGGCCAGGTTTTAGGACCTGGAACGATATATATAAGCAGGGCCATAGAGAACATCAAGTTCATATTTCTTAGCGTTTTATAAAGCAAACTGATATAAAGATGCACAAACCAGCTGGCCTAATCCGCCTAACCCCGGCTTGTAGGCACACATACCCAATTTGGCTCAGATATTCGCAGCCATTGAAGATGTCAGTCAATACAAGACTGACGCAGCAAGACAAAGTGGACTAAGAAGATATTGACGAATCTGTCGTTGGCTTGGCAGCCGGGTTGCGAGAAGAGAAAACCAGAGACTTTGCATCTCTGGATCCGGCAAGAACCAATCCCCTTTAAATCTCCCTTCGGCGAGCTGATTAGGTGCCTCGCCACCGCCTATCTCAGATCTTGTCCATAAATACGCTTCAGCGAAGCCATAAAGACACTTGCAAAAGTCGTATGGTCGCTTGCAAGAATATACTAGGCTACTAGTCTGCTCCAAGATATCCAAGGAGGATTTGAGCAAGGATAAATCGGCGTGATCAGAATTTGCGATGCAATTACGGAAAGTGATGACAGACGGGGTTATTGAGTAAAAGTGAGCCCAAGAGCATGTTAACTACCTATTCTTCTCCTTCTTTTCTACAAATAGCTCATCAGCACTCACCAAAGTACAAAATGCGCCATTGATTCATGACCCAGCAGCGTGTATCGAGCATGTACCTCGGCATGAACCTGCAAACCCTTCATTGCTGCCACGTAGTAAAGCATAATGATCGTGTTTGAAAGTCCCGATAAATTGTCCGCGCGGTAGACAAGTGTAATCTTGGAGCAGTACGTGACGTCAGCTGTACCAAAGGTGCGGTCGAAAAATGTTTTTACGCTTGGGAACTGTTGGGTTGGTGCCAAGATTCATACCAACCAGCAAGCTGACTCACCAGCGTATCCACGATGACTCGTCTCTCCTCGACGCTTCTTGTTCGTGATTCGGGTTATTAAAGAGTCTGATAGACCTGAGCTTGTATTTTCGCAAATTCGATGAATTCTAACAAGGATCAATCCCAACGTTGGCGGCCAGGGTCGTCATAGATGGTGTATGGTTCGGCGTCAACGTCCATGTCTTGAATTGTAGAGGCCTCGTCCGACGCTGAGGACCAGGCTCTTGTCCGAGAAGTAAATATGTTGGAACAGACCACGGACTCGATTTGGTTCATCTGGCGGTAATGCAGCCAATACGTGCTGGTGGTTGTAGCCAAGGGCAAGACAGTGTCTCGCAGCGGTTGAGGGTGGCTTCCACTGAAGAGCAAGATCCCCTTGAGTCTATGCGTTGAGTGCCTATTTCTCAATTTCGGAAACCGATTCTATGGAAAGCTGCCCAATCTCAGTCGGAAGGGACCTTTGAAAGGCCTCGAGGGAACTGTAGTTGAGAGGTGTACTTGTCGCCATAGAGAGTAATAAATATTGATGAAGGTGGGGTTGTTATGGCCGTCGTGGTTTCATCTGAGGCGGCAGTGGACTACAGACAGAAGAATCCGGATGCGTACGACCGATCCCTTATGAAGGAGACCTTATCTTGGTGTAATAGTTCCAACATTCCAGACAAGAACAAAGAGCCTCTATTCTGGGTCGGAGGCTTCAATTCTGGAGAAAAGAAAGCCTGGAGGAAGGGGTTTAAGGCCTGGTCCAGATATGCGTTGAGGAGGAAATGATGGTAAGGTTGTTTGAGTCTACGCTAGCGACTGTGCAGACTGTTTAAGAATATTATGTGCAAATCAGCTATCTTGAAATCGAAGAACTTGGGGAGTGGAGTGAATCTGAAAGAATGTAAGAACTACAAGAGGAATGGCCACGTGCTGACCTGGCGATCGGCATCGGTTTAATTCAGCCTACTCAATAGTTTGCATACTAAAAGCGATACGAAACTCCTATAGAACTCGTCATTGCCGGGTAAGAATTTGGCGATGCTAATCCTGGCTATAGTTGTTCTTGACTTATCTTAGTGATATGCAATATTTGCGTTTGTAAAGCTAGCTATCCAATCAAGCAGTGAATTGAGCTTGAAGGCTTTCAAGATCCGGGGCATACTGACAGAAAGATACCATCAACATAATAGACCCCATATAGTCCGAAGACTCTCCGCGATTCAGAATCACTAACTCTATAACTTGACGCGATGGGCGGGTGTGTGTCCCGCGGCATCATGCTTTGGGACAATAACCTCCCCTACCCTAGATCTCAGCCCTTGCTATGATAAAGCCCTCCATGCTTAGGTCGTTGGGCGCGAAGGCAACGGTATAAATTTATGTACTAATGTTCAATATGATTTCCATGTCTAAAGTCTCTCACCTTTTAGAATCAAGGTTTTCGCATACTTAATTGAAGTCACACGCTACATGATCTGCGTGTGGAAACTGCAGATAGCCACCCTTTAGCACAATTGATCACCACCTGGGTCCTACGCAGCATGGAAATACCAAACCCCTGTTTATAATACCCCCTTGCGTCTACTTATCTCTATACATACCAATGTGGCAGGTCGCAAAAGAAGCTTTAAACCCTTGAGGGCTGCACAGTCTTTGGTATTTTCCAGGAATCAAGAGCAGGGAACGGCCTCCTGAGCTTATTTCACTCGGCGCTCGCCTTCCGAAAGTTGTCCAAGCTTCTGATACAATACCAGCCCTATGCGGTCAATTTTACGAAGAAATTCCCGGTTGCAGTTTTTCCGTTGTCGGATGATGGCGAAGGAGCCGAGTCTAATGGCGCGCTTGTAGGGATTACCTACCCAAGATGGAACAAACATCTCCACAAATCGTTCGGACGATGGCGGAAAAACGTTAGCCGATCTGGATGTAATTGGTACTCCTAGATTAAAGGACAGCGAGGGAGGAGCGCCGTTTGAAGAGATCCCCTGTAGCCACGCGACTTTCTTGCGGCTCCGTGAGTTCCGGCTCTCGTATTAGAGTGCTTAATGGCTTGTCAAGGAGGGAGGTACCGGGACGAGACAGTCTATAAGGATTCCAGCTCTGACCGCTGGGCGTTCGCGAGATTTCTTCTACCAACCCTTCGGCTCTTCCTCAGGTCATCGCTCCGTCACCATGGTCAAGATATCGTCCCTCCTCTCCGGCCTGGCTCTGTCCAGTGGCGTTTTCGGCTACGCCAACCCCAAGGCTTGCTCTGGGGTTTGCAAACAACGCACACGACCCGTCCATCATCCGACGTTCGGATGGCACATATTTCCGCTTCTCTACCGGCGGACGTATCGCCATTCACACAGCGCCGGCGATAGAAGGCCCCTGGGCCTATAAGGGGGCCATGCTTCCTAAGGGCTCGGCTATTAACCTTCCTGGAAATCAGGATCTCTGGGTAAGTGTCAAGCTGCCCAGGTACTATCCATGTAACCATGACTTACGGGGTGAATCCTGCAGGCCCCGGACGTCATCCAGATCGGCGACCTGTACTACGTCTACTACACTGTCAGCGCATTTGGCTCGCAGAACTCGGCCATCGGTCTAGCTCGCTCCTCCTCCATGGACGTGGGCAGTTGGACCGACGTCGGCGCCACCGGCGTGCGGTCCGATAGCTCCAAGCCATACAATGCCATTGACTCCAACGTCTTCAAGGACGGCAGCACGTGGCGCATGTACTTTGGAAGCTGGTGGAAGGGCCTTTACACCGTGCCCATGAAGAACACCCCAACCGCCGCCGCCAGCGGTGGTGGCTCAACCCAGTTGGTCTATGAGCCTGTGACGACGGCCATTGAAGCTCCGTATCTGTACAAGAACGGCAACTACTACTACCTATTCTACTCACAAGGCAAGTGCTGCGGCTTCGACGCGGACAGGCCTGCTGCTGGCAAGGAGTATAAGATCATGGTTTGCCGATCGACCTCGGCCACAGGCGGATTCGTCGACAAGAACGGAAAGTCCTGCGCCAGCGGTGGCGGTTCAGTTGTGCTCGAGTCCCATGGATGGGTCTATGGACCTGGTGGCCAGGGCGTGTACAAAGACCCTCAACATGGAGCGGTGAGTTGACCTATTACACTATCCTACCTGAGCCGTATTGATTCTAATTTGATGCCATGATAGGTCCTGTACTACCACTATGTGGACACCAGAATCGGATATAGCGATGGCCAGAAGAAATTTGGCTGGAACACCATCGACTTCTCCAGCGGTTGGCCCACCGTCTAGTTGTCTCCCCCTTTCTGTATATACACACACGTAGACCGTGTTTACTTTCGAACCTATATATTTCCCCGTGCAATCTGTAGAAAATTAGAGTTATTGCGCAAATTGCATTCCTTATAATTGCTCAGACATTATCAGCATCGTCCGATCCCACAACGTCGGCCAGTCCAGTACGCATGCACCTTGTTGCGCGTGTTACCAAGGTCCGTTTGCCCACCAGTTTCACCAAAGTTGGGCCGAGTGTATCCTTCAGCTCATTACTAGCTTCTACTTTTCCCGATTCGGCACTACTCGAATAATACTAGTGCTCGGAATGCAAACATCACCGTTGTCGGTGCTGGAGTACCTGGCGTCTCTGCAAGCATTTCTGCAGCTAAACAGGGCGCTTCTGTTGTCCTGCAGGATGACTATCACGGAGGTGGGGTCTCAGTATTGTCCGGGGCTGTGGTATACGCAGGCGGCGGCACAGATCAACAGAAGACGCAGGCTACGGGGACGACACACCCCAAAACATGATTCGTTACCTCAATGAGGAGACGAAAGAGGCGGTTGATGAAGAGACGCCAAGGGCCTCTGGTGATAGAAGTGTTTGTCGTTTGAAGTGGATAGAACGCTATGAAGCCAAGTCTAAGGGTTCTCTCTGCCTCTACAAGACGAGTGACCCAACTGATAAGCATTACTTTATTTAACAATGCCATTAAACTATGGGTCCGCGTGCAACCTACCAGCAAAGTCAAGCGCATTCATCTCGACAATCAAGGCGCTCCAAGCTGAGTTGTATTCAAACGTCTCAGCCGATCAACAAAAGTTTGTCAGAGACGAAAGACCCTTACTTCCCTCGGCAAGTAATGCCAGCTTGTACTTCCACACCTTGCAGCAAGGTCGGGTATTCGGCTGCGGCAGTCTATTGAAGGGTCATCGTGCAAAATAGAATATGCTGGTGGACTTTTGCGATGCTGTACTCCGAATTCTCCTCAAGGCACTCAATGTAAGCTTCTCATCGTGTGATTAAAACTGTACGAGCTGTAAGATCAGGCTTGTTCAAGCAAAAGAGGAGTAGCAAGCATAGTTCGACCGTGTAAAGGATGCCGAGTTCGTTTCTGTCTGCCTTTATTTCTGTTCAATATTGCGAGAACAAGGCCTTTTGAACTTTCCAGTGGTGGTGATGCCTCACAAAGACAGCAGACGGAGATTTGCGTCCCCGCAGTCTACGTCTAGAATTGATGAGCGTCTCTAGTGCTGGCAGTAGCGATTTCGCCAATCTCTAGCGCCACCGACCAGCTGGACTTCCAGAGACGACAGCAGGTAAAAAGCTCGCAGCGAGGGAGACTTTTGGGTGAAATCCTTTTGATCGAGTGATTCGCGTCGCGAAAGTCGCATCACGTCGAGCACTGCCTCCATAACTAATGAGGAGCACAGCTAGGGCCTCAGTGACGCAGCCTTTTCCTGCGCCACGATGGATCGTCAGCCGTCAGACCGTCAGCCGTCAGACCGTCTCGCTCTTCGCTCGCT
This sequence comes from Ilyonectria mors-panacis, assembly GCA_002991585.1. NCBI lineage: Eukaryota > Fungi > Ascomycota > Sordariomycetes > Hypocreales > Nectriaceae > Ilyonectria > Ilyonectria mors-panacis. The sequence goes on along the minus strand of PPHJ01000086.1, from coordinate 39,770 downwards.
GTGACGCTGGCCTTTATTCATCTAGCGCGAGAAGCGAAAGAGCGAGAACCAATCAGACTGCGGAGCGAACTGCGACCAGGGATCGACGAAGGATCGGCATCCATGTCGACTGACTGAATCTGGTATTACCCGACTACGTGGGCAAGCCACACAATAGTATAAGTAAAGTGTAGAGAAGGCATGACCAAGTCGAGTTGCTCCCTTGATTCAACCATTCAGAACTCGAATTCAACCCAGATACCCAGACATCCAAGTCTTCATACACCAACTTACCCAGCAACCAACCTCACTTAAACAACCACTATCCCATTTTCTACTCCCTTCTCCTTCAAGATACCCATCAAACCGCCAAAATGACCACTCACACCATCCGCAAGGTCGTCATCTCCGCCTTTGGCGATCCCTCCAACGTCAACGTCGTCACCGCCGAGATCCCTCCCCCCGCCAAGAATGAGGTCCAATGCAATGTCATCTACGCTGGCTTTTCCGGTGCCGACATCAACATGCGTCTCGGCTCATACCCTATGCAAAAAGCCGCCCCGCTGACCCCCGGATACTGCTTCGTCGGTCGTGTGAGCGCCAACGGCGACAAGGCCTCCAAGTTTAGGCCCGGCGACCTGGTTGGTGCTCTGACTATGTATGACTCTGAGGCTCAGAAGATCAACATTGCTGAAAAATACCTGATCGCTGTGCCCGAGAGTATCGACATGCGAGAGGCCATCGGCGTTGTCCTCGACTGGAACACCGCCTATGGCTTGGTTCACCGCGCTACTGATCTGGTCGGCAAGGGCCAACGCGTCTTTGTCCACTGCATGAGCGGCGCTGTTGGATATGCTGTGACGACTCTCTGCCTACTGCAAGGCGCAACGGTCTATGGTACCGCCTCGGAGCGCAACCATGCCGCTCTACGTGAGATTGGAGCCAACCCATTCACATACACAAACAAAGACTGGATGACCGAGATGAAGAACCTGGGCGGCGCCCACGTCGTCTACGACCCCATTGGCTTCGAGAGCTGGGAGGAGTCGTGGGAAATCCTCATCCGAGACGAGCCTAGTCGTGTGGTTGGCTTTGGAGGCAACATGAACATCATCCAAGGAGACGCCGGCAAGACGCGATCGCAGTTTTCCTGCCCAGATGAAGCTCCTGGCCAAGAACGGCTGCCTCTTCACCAAGAGAACCACCAGCTTCTACTATATTGACCGCGATCGCTCTACCTTCATGGAAGACCAGCACGCCATCATGCAGCTGCTTGTCGAGGGTAAGATTGAAGTGCCCATCAAGAAGATCTGGGACATGGAGAACATCCGGGAGCCTCATGAGAACTGGAACAAGATCCCTGGCATGGGTTCCTGCTTGATCCGCGTGGACCCTTCTGCTTAGGAAAACAACATGATTGAGACTACTTCGGGGAATGGCATCTTTGGGCTTGGATGAAAAGAGCATATACGGGACTGTTTTATATAGAACCTGATTGAATTCTACTTGGCAATTACATAGATCTCTACACCCAACCATGGTGCTTGTTTGAAGTCAAGCTCTTTATAAAACAAATCAATCCCCTTAGACATTCCCAGCTATTATGACTGGCTTGACAACTTTGACCCTGGACGCATATTGAGTGCTTGGCGCCGAGATGCAATCAGCTCTCGACAGTTTCCAGCCCTGCCTTCGAAGCTGCACATTACAGACGTGACGTTTGGGGGAATGTAGTTTTGTGTTCTACTCGACTTGAGCCCGATTAAAGGCCTCTATGGCTGAGATCCGGACTTGGTTGAAAGAGTGTGACGAGCGCCAACCACAATCCCATTTGACGATTGCAGGCAACCACGTATCTCGTGCGCCGATTCTTCCGACGAGGGTCATCGACGTTCAGAGGTGGCCAGTCTCTGTACGATTGCTCATCACCAGTGGCCTGCAAGAAAATTATGTGGCTTCGAGTCATTTTTGAGGACCGAAGACCCAACTTCGCCCGACAAAGTCATCGCTCAGGACCATTGCACAGGTATCGACTTCAGGGCGCTCCCGCAGACACTACACGATACTGTCCACACGACTTACACCCTAGGGATTCGGTACATATAGATCGATTTGCTGTGTATAATACAAGAAGGCGGTGAAGATATTGACTGTGAATCCCGTAAAATGGTTTCCATCTACAAAAGGGCATATTTTACTATTGCTGCCACGGCCGCAATAGATGGCATCGAAGGCTTTTTTTGAAGATCTGAGCTTGAATGTCTCGTCAAGGTATCATACAATCCTAAACGACGAAAGTCAGGTATTATGTACTTTGGCATCTAGGAAGAAGACGAAGAGAACCACATTGCGGAACCGCCACTTAACCAACGAGGATGGGTTCTGCAGGAACGAATCTTCTCTCGGCGCACTGTTCACTTTGCTGCAAACCAGATGTACTGAGAGTGCGACAAAATTTACGCCGGCAAGGGTCGAACTGATGCACAAGGCTTTATTGGGCATCAACTCCCAACAAAATCGATCATATGCTGTATCTTGGATGACTGCCGAGGCTTTCGGCGAAGTCAGCACCCATGCTACGAAAGCTCTTTCAATAAGACTGCCAATTTGCACAGCATGTAGTCACATATTGTTGCTTCAACTCCAGATGCGGGCTCAGCAAACCAAAAGTCAAGTTGACTGCCATGATCAACCGAGGCAGTCAAGACCCTACCCAGCAGGCCATCGTTCGCCACGACGTCCGACATTCCAGGAGTCGCCATCGGGATCGCCTCTCGTCACCTCTTGGCAGGCTGTGGCAGATGCCTTGAGGGATTTTCATCGTAGCCGAGTGATCCAGGAGGGCAAGCCAGATGCTGGTGATCTGCCGCGACTCAAGACTCCTAGCAACATTAGCAGCCCCAAAAGCAACGTCGTTGGTGAAGTTAACAATCCAAATATCATGGCTCCAGGGGACTTCAAGAAATTTGAGAGTTTCAGTGGATGAAAGAGCTGCATGACAAAATAATTCAGTGGGAGGGGAAGATAAAGGTGGTGGTAAAGACTATCGATAAGTAGTGGCTGAACCCGCGGCTCCTCTAGATAACCCATTCAAGCAGGCAGGCTCTGGTCCATATGACCCTGCATTGGCGGCAGTTCCGGCCGCAACCATTCAAAGGTGTCTAGAAGATCGAATTCAAAGTCCAACGATGTATCTCCCAGGTCCCATTTCCACGGCTCGAACACGGGCACTGCCTGTGGAGCTCCGCCAGCCGGAGGGGTTTCCTGCGTCACCTTGTCCAAGACCAGACGGATGACCCGCTTACATGACCTGCAGAGGTTACTATTCGGTGCATTCGGCGAGACCCAGTCGAGAAAGCCCATCAAGAGGAACAGCTTCTCGATGATGGCGAAGCGCGTCGGGCCCGACTTCCCGCCCGGCTGGCGCCATGTTGGGGGCTGCGGTTTGCTTGAGCAGCTCCTGGCAGAGGATGCCTCCTGACGGAGCGGCATATGCTATGACCTGGTTATAGGGTCAGCTAAAGCATCAACACGAGAGTCTATCATCGCGTACAAGCCACTCCATGTCTATCGCTATCCGGGGCAATCGGTCGAGATGCGTCCAGGAAAGTAGTGTAACGGACAACATCTCGAAGCTCACGGCCACCAAATCAGCCTGGCTATCATAGCCCCTCTGAATCAGGAGCCTGTGGGTGAAGAAAAGGTTATGCAGATGTTCGAGATGGACCAGGAAGCGGCTGTAGACTATACTTGGGCCAAGGCATGGATCGAGCATATCCGCGTGCTTGTACTGGAGACCAGCAGGAAGGGCTGCCATTATATCAGACTCTCGTCGCAGAAGATCCCTGCGGGGTTAGCGTTGAGCTTTGCTCTCGTCGCATTGTGACTTACAAGAGGGTCTCAACTGTTGTTTCGAGCCCGTGACCCATGGCAATCTCGAGTAACTTATCTTTAAAGAAGGCAATGACGGTCCGAGCACGATAGATAGTCGAGGAGGTCATGACGCCCGTCCTTGTTCCAGCCGGTGGCATTCAGCTGTTGCATAGCCTGGGCAAGAGATGCCTTGTCTCCCAGCAACACATCGTCGTCAAGGTCCAGGGGCAGAGGGGTTCAGCATGTACCGGCGACCGAGGGCCGGCGGCCTGCCGGTGAAAGATGCGAGTAGTTTATCGACGATGAAGACGAAAGCGCAGACTCTTCGCTTCCACTCGGAGCATATCGTCGGCGCATAGTTGGGGCCGTCGGGCGCACATGCGTGTAGGCCGAGAAACGTGAGGAGGGAAACCGTATCGCCGTGCAATCTCCACATTAGCGGACCTGGCCAAAAGTGTCAGCCATTTAACGCCTGGCAAATCTGGATGAGAGGCTCACTGGTGTCTCCGGATCTCATGGATTCAAGGAGCCCCCGCCGGAGAAGCAAGAAAACCAGCAACGAGTTTCCGTTGGTTAGACTCTTGGAGATTTCGATGCAAAAGTCAATGGCCTCGAGATAGTCTGTCACATCGGATTTATGCTGAGGGTTCCTCAGTAGCTCGGTGTGGAGCGGCGTCGACATGTAGGTGCAGTTGGCCCAGTAAAAGAAAATGATGCCCATCGTCTCCCCATCTGAGGTTGGGTCCAGAAAACTGACGCACCCATTGCTCCGGGTCTTTCTCGTCCTCCAGCAAAGGCCGAGAAGTGTTGTAGCACAGCCGCTTTGCGATTCCGCCAAGACCAGCGTCTGTCCGGTCGTCGCCTAGATACTGGCCGAAGGTGTCGTAGAAGGAGTCCCGCACTCGATGGCCAACGAGGCCAAGCCATATCTCGTTGGGATTGGAGTAGGCGTTGCACAGTCTCTCGCCTTCGTCCCGGCGTGGGACTTTTCTGAGAACGGCCAGACATCTTTCCAGGGTCCGAGGGGATAGCTCTGGCAGCTTCACAGAAGGGGCCGTGTCGACCTGCCCGGCGTTGCTACTATTCCCGCTGGACTTGCCGCGAGGGATAGAGAGGTTTTCTTGGGCTTGCTCGTAGATGTCGCAAAAGCTTGTCGGGCCCAGATATCCAGTCTCGATGAAAGGGTAGCTCGGGAGAGAGTCCACAGTAGGCCCAATATTACCAACATCACTAATGGACGGTTCCCGGATTCGGTGTCCTGGGGACGAGGGGCTGGAAACTGAGGTGGGTAATGCAGATATGGGCTGGCCAGGTGAGAACGGGGTCCGGATTGACATGCGCGAGTCGGCGATGTACTCGCATTGGATACTTCGGGCAGCCTTCTGGCACCTATGACAGATGGGCTGACCGTTGTCGCAAGCCACCTTGCGCTTTCGGCATGGCTCGCAAGCCTGAGGGCGTCCATTTGGGCGGCGAAGCGCCGGTCGGCTCGGTCGGTCAGACGCACGCTGTAGCGGCATGAGGGCGTCTATACGAGTGAAGGAGCCGTTCACCAAGGCCTAAGAAACTTGAGCTCGACAGCATCTTCACCAGGTTGACGAGAAAGGTGGTGAAGCCGATGGTGATGTCGGCTCCATCGGCTTGGATCCCGGCCGGCTCAACAGCTCGGCTTGGAGCGGCTCGACAGCGATTGGACAGTCAGTAGCAATAACCGGTACCGAGATCTCGTCTTATCGCCGTAGTGAATTGAGGAATTGAGAGCGGCATGCGGCATGCGGGATGGTGCCCTTATGACCAATAGGGCCTAGGTGGCCTGTGATGCGGGTGGCGTAGCTCTGTCTGTGCCGCTGCAGGTCGCCATTGGTCTTGCCGACAGCCCCATCGCTTGGATGGCGTGGCAGTACATGGGCATGCGCATGATGACGCCGGGTTATGAATGGGGCACGGAGCAACTCATTACGTGGTCTATGTTGAACTACATTCAAGGCCCATGGTGGGCTTAGGATTTATAAAGAGGCCAACCGAGTAGGTTCCCACCCTGTATGTTATCTGCGCGTTGGTAGCTAACTATATTCTTTTACAGGAGGGTGTTTTAGATGGCTTCTTCCCCTTTGTCAAACAGCCAGTCGGCGTGGTCAAATACTTTGGCGACGCAGGCTACGACGTGGTACGTTCATCTAGCCCTCATCAAACACTAGGTCTTATTAGCTAACTTGTTGCTAATACGCAGCCGATTGAATGGGCTCAGCGCCTGGGGAACATCACCTTCTTCAGTAAGAAGGCTTCTGATGTTCTCGGTGGGCATTTTCCCGCCTTCATAAATCCTCAAAACCTTGTGGAAGACTGCTGGACGTTTTGGGGTGACAAGGGCATTTCTGGAGTCGACGTCTTTTATTAGGCCCTGATCCGCAGAGACCTTAGACCTTAGACCTTAGACCTTAGAGGTACTTCCGGCGTGCATAATAATTACTAGCTTTGGGAGCTGATTCGGATGAAGGGATGGGAAATTCTATTTAGATAGGAGGCCCCTCTGTATCCTGTGGGGCATTGTTCAATGTATGGATATCTTTACCCAGGAGAACTCCATCTTGATTCATAGGTCCTCTCAAAGAATCTATGATCCGAGTCGATGCAGGTTACATGACTGATTCCCACAGATGCGACAAACAGCTGCAATTTGATTTTACAAGCGATTTTGACAACTAGATCGGCAGACAAATTGAGATTATGTCGTCACAGTCGTCATTCAATCACACGAGATGCTTGACAACACAGTGAAGAGCCATCGCAAGAATAATTGAATCAGGATCGCTGGGGTGGGTGTTGCGTCTGTCAAGGTTACGATCCACATGTAGGTGTGGAAACATGAGTCTTAGTCTTTCTCATTGGTTCTTCTTTGATCAATGACCTTCTATCACTTTCTTCCGCTCACTTTTACAATTTCATAGTCAATGGAAAACCCTAGTTCTTAATAGCACTTCCGAATACACCACAAGTCTCTGTTTATCAACTACTCGCCTACAAAAAAATTGGAAAGGGCTTCCAACAACTGGGCCAATAAATTAGGTCATCTGAGCTTTTTTTGCACGTTCAAAACCATGATCATTATATTCTATAACAGCTCTAGTAAACGAACCACACCAGCCTCAAGTCCGACTGTCAAACTACTGAAAGGGGTTGTAGCCATTTTCGGCCTTCGTTACACACTCTTGGACAACTTCGACCAAGTCTTCCTTTGGCAATCCAAGCAATTCATTTTGCAGTTTATCTTCGTAGTTCAACTTCTGCCCCTCTGGCGACAATAAAAACGAGTAGTACGTCTTGACAAGTCCCCTGAAGTCACCAGCCGCAGCGGTTGCCTTTCCCTCAGCCATGCGGTCCTTGGTAGTCTCATACGCAATAGTCCAATCGACATCTGTTGTGCCCGTGGCAACCTGAAGAGTGTTGAAGATATCGCGCTGGCTGACGAAGAAGCTGGAGACGTAGAGCGGCTGGTTTCTAAACCGAGACACAGTGGGCGAAGTGTCGTTTTCGTCATCCGGTAGCTGCTTGAGACTCACAAACGCCGCAAGAGAGCGACCGTATTGAGCCCATGTTGTCGTGTTGATCTTGGCCGTTCCCTGGTCGAAAAAGGTGACCTGGCGGCCCTTGATATCAAACCCAAGAAAGTTTGGCCCGGCTGGAAAGCTGTAGTCGAACCAAACACTGCCAACAAGAACAGTCCAGGAGCTAACTCCAACGCGCTCTATCGCAGTCAAGAGTGACCTCAGAGGCGCTGCGGGGAAAATTTCGTCGACCAATCCTTGGTTGTTGACGACAATATTCGCTGCGTAGACGTTCGGCACGATGTACGGCACGCCTGCTTTGCCTGCAGCCCTGACGATACGATGGTGGACTTCGATGTCGACATCATGGGCGAGAGTGATGACGAGAGCCTGTTGCCCCGCAAGAGCAGTGCTGATCGACTCCTCGTCGTCGTAGTCCACCGTCGCAACTTGAACACTGGGCGGGAGTTTTGTCTCACTGATGGCGCGAGTCAAGGCAGTGACAGTGTGTCGGCCTGTCTTGAGAAGTTGCTCCGTCATATGCGCGCCCTGACGGCCTCCAGCCTGGTATAAGTCAGTGTCTTATCCTCGTACGGCGAAGGAATGTCTGTACGTACACCGACGATGGCGACTCTCTCAATGCGATTGGTAAAGCCCCGAGGCTGGTCTTTGGCGTACTTTGAGGTCATCTTGATCTCTTGTTGTGTAGCGAGACTGGATTTCAGGAGAGCAAGAGTAATCGAATTTGAGTAGACGAGGAGATGGGAGTTGTTCAAGCCAAATGTTTGGGCTCTTATACAATTGACCCTTGGACTTTTAGCCACACCATAGAGACACCTCAGGGCTACTTCATTCGTGGTCCCAAGTCCCTGCGTTGGCTTACGCCACCCTTGCTTCAATTTGCAATCCGGACTCCGAGCCGGAGTTCCGCGGACTTGTCAGCTTACTCTTAGTAACCTAGCTGAAGCATGGAATTGAATTGGACCCCAAAGCTGATTATCAACCATGATGACAACAAGCACCTTTGTTCTTGCCTTATACTCCCTGCTGCAAGAGCGAGACCAGAGGCACCCACGTTCAAATATCTAGGTCCCATCGCAGAGAAATCAATTTTTTAGTCGCTAATTACGTTTCCTGACTCGGCTGGGGAATGTCCCTAAGTCGGCCACGCGCTGCCATCTAGTCTCAAAAATTGTTTTTGTTCATAAATGATGATTATTTAGTATTGAAATCTCATGCAAATGCAGCCTCGCTATGCCTTGATATTTCTAGCCATCCTTGACAAAACCCAGAGCAGTAAGCGATGTACAATAACGGCTGCCATCTCCAAAGACACCAACGACTGGATCTTTGTTAAACTTGTAAAGCTTTAGAGCTTCATGCCCAGATGCGATCAGGCAAGATCTGTCGAATTTACACTCGAATTTTAATCCTCGCATCGTGCTCGCAGGACATCCTTAAATGTCTCCGTGGGAAGACAATCTTGAAGTTCTCAGAGTGGCAAGACGTTGACCCAGCGCCCTGAATTGCCTCCGCATGTGACACAAAACTCATTTGGGTTTGATGTTTCTGCTAGGCACATGTTGACAAAACAGAGGCTGCAGTAGATGTGGTTGCAAGAGGTACGGAGTGGTTCCTCGACTTCGCAAAAGCAAACCGTGCAGCACTTCTGGCGATTCGATTGCTCTCCCATGGGGCCCGTTTGTTTGCGAGCTATGATCCGTTGGCCTCGGCGACATCTTCCTCAGTTCCGTGGACAAGGATACGCCTTGACGTGAGGTCTAACACGGCATTGCCACGCCCAAGCTGTGACTAGAGGACCTTGACGCCACCTTCGGAAGCCCACTGGAACTCGTCCTTCTCGTTGAGCGAGATGAAATGGTTGGGCGAGGTCTTATCTCAAATTAGCCTGTGAAGTTCCTTTGGTGCGTTACCAGCGTCGGCATCCTTGAGACCAACTTGTTCGGTTGCTTTCCTCATTATTAATTAGCACCAAGCTGCAGAAAGAAGTCAAGTTTCGCCTTCCACTCAATCGGTCTGTGACCAGCTTCTACCTCTTGCAGACTGTGGAACTGCAGCTAGCGAGTCCAGCCACGGTTTGATGTCAGCGCCGTCATTGCGGAAAATTTTATCGCTACTTTGACCACACGAAGTTGGTAATACCAGCGCCTCAGCTGAGCCAAGTCCGTAGTGGCATCGTCGCGATTGAGGGTGAGTATGATGCCGAGCGACCTGGCTGTTTGAATAAACTCCTCGATGAACTGCGCGGTGACATTGAGTGTAGTGCTGCTACGGTACAAAATCTGCATTATAGCCTGCCGTACTCCTCGTAGTTTACCACCCCGCCGTTCTAGAGAAGAAGTTGAATGCGACTGGGGCTGAATTCGACGTTTTTGACTCACTGAGCATGTACACATTCACCCGTTTTTGCCCACATTTCGTCATGTTGAACCTGTCCTCTTCTCTGATAACTTTGTTGAGGCTGTTCCTGCCAATCATTGCTCACAACGGTAGAAAGTGAGCTATTTTTATTTTTTTCCTCGAGACGTTGCAAAACTCAAATTTGTACAATGACGTTTTCGCGCGTCAGCAAAACAGTCGCAAATCATCCACGCTCGGACGGCTGATGCAGCGCAGGGATTGTCATACGTGTTATTTTTGCTGAATCATTATTTGTTGATTCTTAAAAGGTTTGGGGTTGATCTCTAGGTCTAGTACCCGATGTGTTTCAGTCGGGATATTCTTCAATCATCAACTCGTTCAATCTACACCCGGGAAGGACGAAGTGGGTTCATTGGCTTCCATTACAACCGCCATGAAACGGAGTCCCATCTTGAGGCGCATCGCTCTGCTGTTGCTAGGTGCAAGCTGGGTGCAGGCCAACACAGACGGTGTCGAGGTCATTTGCGGCCAGGAAATCGTTGGCGATGTTACAGACCCTCTCATGTGTAAGCACAATTCGGAGCTCGCCTCGAGTGAGAACTTGGCGAGCTGACTCTGCACTCAGACAACCCAAATCCCTGGAATCACAAAAGCCCAGATGGTGGGTTTTCTTGCATGAGGGTTGATAACAGCACACCAGCCTACGACGCAACGTGGAACTGGGCCGCGAACATTCAGGATGTACACTCTTTCCCGTATGTGCGGTTTGGCAGCGTTGACCTCCCTATACGTCTCAGCAACATCCGGTCCATCCATCTGTCAACCGATTGGATCATGACAGCCGGTGCTATTAGTGAATTTCCGCGCATCTTTACGAAATCTGTTTGGAGCAAGAATAAAAACGAACTGGAGAAGAATAACATCCAGGCCAATGCAGCTTGGGACTTCTTTCTTGACAATGATCGCAACAAGACGCTCTACCCGCAAGTAGCCGCCATCGAGTTTATGGTCTGGCTCGGTAGCGTGGGCGACCCGTGGTGGCTTGGCCGCTCAAACGGGACAATCTTGTCGAATATAACGCTTGGAGATGTCGAGTTGTGAGTTTCAAGTTTCCCGTCACCCTTTTGCTCAACTGGCTGCTAACAATCTTCAGCTCCCTTTACTATGGGCGCAACTCGGGCGGCACCCACGTCTTCACCGCAGTGCCCTGCGACGGCGAGGACATTCTCTCTATTGACCAAGACTTCTATCCTCTCTTCGAGTTCATTCTCAAACAAGCTCACAAACATCCCGAGATCCCAGACGACCTGCCAAGGGACCCGTACCTGGGCATTGTCGAGTTTGGCACCGAAACCTGGTTCTCTGACGGAGATGCGACATTCACGGCAGCCAACTTTGGCATGAAGCTGGACGGAGACGGTGACTTGAATGGCAGCAACTCTAGTGAGAACAACAGCACTTCTGAACATGGAGGTGACTCGTCAGGCGGGGATGACGACAGTGCGGCTGTAATGTTGGATGGGTTGCCGGTGTTTTTATATACCATGGCGGTCATGTTGATCGTCAGGGCTCTCTGGTAGTAGATAAGAATAGCTGATTTGACACATGCTATAAATTGAATCAGAATTAGAGCATATCCCATCTATTCTCGTCCCGTGCGTGTCCTCAATTGTCCAAGACAAATAGCCATATGCCAGGAATTTTAATACCGTCAGCTTCCTGCACAGCGTGAATCTCAACATCCAAACTCTCTAAAAAGCATCTTCTCATCCCATTGAGGTGTGTGGCTTCGGCTCCGCCACCAGCCCAAGAGCGTAAGCCGCTCGGCAAGGCGTGACATAAAGTCCCAGCTCGCCGTCTTGTGAAACGCAACGCCTTAATAACCTTTTTCACCGTTCGAAATTGTCATTTTCAGCAATATCTGCTCCGTAAGTAGACCATAGAGGGCTGTTATGTCTGGCCGTGTGGAGGCTGATGTCGACTAAGATGACGTCAGTTGGGCAAGGCGGCAATGGAAATCTTCGGCACAGGTTACGTTACCCCGCCAACAGCGAATAAACAGCGTCATCGCGGCCCTGACCAACGATACCATATTGTTTCAACTCCACGACACGACATCAGAAGGACTCGCAGTGTGATAGTGCTGATTGACGTACTGGAGTTTAATAATAGCAGGGCTAGCCTGACAACCTAGCTACTACTTAGAGGAACTGCTACTTCCTGTAGTAGGAAAGGCATGCTTTTTCTCTTCTTCAATTTTCGACTTTTGAGAAGGACTCTATTTCATCTTGTGCTCTCAGCCTAGCTGTCGCGGCAGCTCTTATCGCATTCTTGTCGCTCCTTTTGCCTTATTATATGCTAAATCACTTGATCAAGTGCTTCTGGCTTCTATTCATGCCGAATCCTCAGCTGGTCTCAGCTAAAGTCCTCCTTTCAGCCCGAACTATAGGTATCCCAGACTCTTGCTGTCGCCGAACCTGTCCGCACTAAGTGCATCTCCCACCAACAAAGCAGCATCAGTCTCCTATCCCTAGGGACATTGCAGCAATGGCCCATCACAGTACCTTGGATCACAGCACCTCGGATCACAGCATCTTGAACTGGCTGCGCAACGTTTCCGACACTCCTCAACCGCACCCTCAGCCGTATCAATGCAACCATCCCTCCTCATCCTCACGCAAGCGCCGTCGCCCTCTTACGCCCGAAATAACTGTTGACAACATATCTTCAAGCCACAATGACACCCCTCGAAAGCATAAGCGCCCGATTGTCCCCGCCACCAAGACATGACCCCGCGCCCGACCCAGAAGCGCATCCAGACGGCCGACTCGGAGTCCGACTACTCGGTGCTGTCGGCATCCCGCTCCCAGTCTCAGTCGCAGCGGTCCCATTCTCAGCGATCGGGAAGTCAGTCGCCTCGGAAGCGGCTCGACCTGCTCAAGGATTACGATCGCGGCGTCCAGATCCGTCCCGTGGCTACGCTCAAGCAGCCCTCGGCGGCGCTTGGCGGCTTTCGAGAGAAGATGAGCCTCAGCTCCATGGGATTGGCATTCTTCCCCCGGCGAGCAAGGAACCCATCCGTGCGTACATGGCCCAGGATGGCGCCTCGGCAGAGACTGTCCCAGACTGTTCCTTCTCCGAGGAGAGGCATCGGATCGGACACACGCCTCCACTCGAGGCTGTCCTGGCCGTGTTGGAAGAGGCGCTTGAGTGCGAATCCAGATACCATGGAGAAGCCCAGTGGAACGTCGGAATGCATAGCCAGATTCTGCGCATGGCTCTGCGACCACCTGGTCGTCCGAGTTTCAGCAACCTGGTGAATTACATGACATGGTCAGTCTTTTATCACTCTCCTCCACTGCGCGCACCTCAACTATGGGTGTTTGTTTGCTAACCCCTGGCGCAGCTCTACAGCGTCCATCGTCCGCTAATTCCTCCCCCCCTTCTGCGCCCCTTACAAGATCGACTTTTGCATCTACATCAATCCCGCAAACGACGAGACTGCCTCTTCTGCCAAGATGAAGTCGGCCGTGGCCGCAACCAAAAGCCGGCGGCCCGGGGCGACTGTCAACCACACCAACTACGTGCCCCTCAGTAACCGTCCATCGCCCTAAGCATAGAGACTAAGAAGCCCGGCGAGGCCTGGGAGGCCGCCCTGCTGCAGCTAGGCGTGTGAGAGGCTGCGCATTGGAACTCTGTGGAGGATCTGTGGGGGTTTCAAGGGCAGCGACGAGAGGAACAAGGGCAGCAACAAGAGCAACAAGAGCAACAAAAGCAACAAAAGCAACAAAAGCAGCAACATGGTGGCATCCCTCCGTTTCTCGACTTCATCCCCAGCATCGTCATTCAAGGTCATGATTGGTTGCTGGCCCTATCGCTGAGGGAAGACGAAAGGACCATCTTGTACAGCAAAATCAACATGGGCGCCACTAACAGCCTCATGAACATATACAAAATGTCCACAGCCTGCAAGTCATTCGCCAGTGGGCTGCTGAGACAAACTGGCCGTGTGTGCGGCAAGCTATACTCGCAGGATGAGCAGTCTGGTCAATGAGACTACTGCATGCATACATCTATTCACGCCCAGCCCTGGGAAGATCTGGCGGCTAACACCACGACTGGTGACTACACCGAGACGAACACCGGGCAATGACGGGCACTGCAACAAGCCAGCCAGGGATCAATATTGGAGTAGGGAAGCTAGGAAGGGAGTTTGGATGAAAGAGTATGTCTCGGTGGTGAACAAGTGCTCCCTATTTCTGCAAATGCCATCAGGAAACAACACCGTCACCAAGTCCCTCCTCTTGTTCATAGGATCACTTTCCGGGGCTGAGACTTTAGGCTTCATCTCGCTTCAAGCAGCAGTCAACCAGAATGGATTCCTTTCTTGACCTGGTTTAATGGCGGTCAGCCAGAGCCTGTCAAAGTGTTACCATCGCACTCATCTTTCACATTGGGACATGGACCATTCTCAACCGCACACCACACAGCCTGTTGTGGTACAACATGGCGTATCGCTTGATTACGTCGTAGCTTTCTGTTGCTTGGATCAACTGAAGACAAGGCCGGTGTCTTGACGCTCGTTGGGAGAGGCAGCGGCACAGTCGGAGTGGCAGTCCTGAACCTCGGCAGGACAGTCTAAACAGAAGTTAGTGAGAGCTTCAAGCAAAGACCGCAATAGGAACTCGGGATTAATATCAATAACGGTTCGCTTGGCCACGCTAGGTAATAGTAGGACAAGTTGTCGGTGGCTGGTTATCTATGATGCTCAGCGTCGGGGCTGGGGCGAGGGACTGGGGCTTTATTCCTCAAGGAGAGGATGCAAAGGACGACGGACAAAAAGTGCGTTGCGATGGCGATGTGATGAAGGGACAGCAGATTTACGTGGCCTTCAGACTTGCCATATCTGGTCATGTTCATCCTGCTGCCTCTAGGGCCTGTGTATGCCCGCTTGGCAGCACCTGATGCGTTCGCAGGTCCTGCGCCGGGCCGTCTAGTGAGAGGTGGCTTGTCTCTAAAAGTCTAGGAACCCATCGCATTGCCTTGTGACGACCCTGAGAGTTATGGAAAAAAGCGGCGCGATGCGCGGAAAACATGGTTCCAATCGGACAAGGTTACCTCTTTTGATGAAGAACGATTCTGTCAAACGGAGAGAGTCCGACGTCGCCCTTCAGAACCCTAAAGCCAGCAGTGTTGGCTGGAGTAAAGACGCCCCGATCCTTGCCGCCAGATGCAAGGGACCTCTTCGCAAGGGACCTCTCCGCAAGTCCTGGACTAAATGGGTTGAATTACGCAAGAACTCATTTGACGAAATTGGGTGGCCTGAAGAAAAGTGAGCGCGTGAAAGAGCATTTTTAGATGTGACGCTTCTAAGAAGTTGAGGCTTTGTTGCAAATGCACATGTAAGTCGATGTTAATTTGGCAATGACTTTATAATCGCGCCAAATATGATAAATTAGCTTGTAAGATTTCTTTCCATCAAGTATGACTTGCGTCGGGATGAGGCGAATTGGAGCATTTCGGGCAGTCCTCAACCACCACAGGAAAGAGCATTCCCAAGACAGTAATGCCAACCAAGGGATTGACAATGGGTAAAATACATCCCAAGTTATATAAATTTGAGGAGAATAAGTAATTACTTAAAATGCGCTAAGAATTCCTAAGGACGAGTAGATCCTTCTAAATGCTCTGTCTGAAGAGCCTCAGCATCATGCTTCTCCGATTCGAATACACGAGAATTGGTTCCGTTGGGGGGGAAAGGTCAGTGACATATGTTGCAAACCGTCTGGTAGAAACTCTTTTCTCAAATAATTCATCAAGTTGTTCAAGCGTTCTTCCTCCAGTCTCAGGAACGAAGAAGTAGACGAAAGCCGCTAAGATCAAATTGCTGCCACCCCAAATATAGCAGTATTTGGGGCCCCAGTTCAACGACTGCGGGTTGATAAAATATGGGGTGCAGTATGAGGACAGCCACGCAAAGACGAAGTTGACTCCCTGTGCAAATCCAACGGTCTGTGACCGAAGCCTTTGTGATGGAACTTCTGTTTGAATTGCCCACAACACTGGGCCCTTCCCAACGCCGTATATGAAGGTGAAGCTGATGCTGAGCCCAACCAACGCTTTACCAGCGGATGCTGACCCTGGTGGGGATACTGTATAGACAATTGCCATGCCCATCATGAGGCCGGAGCACAGCAAAGTTGCCGTGAGAAGTAGAGTTCGGCGATGAAGGAATCGCATGGCTGGAAAGGACATCATGTTCCCTATTAAGGCAATGGCCAGAGAGACCATGACCCATTTGAAAGGGCTACCAATATTCGCCTGAACAAAAAAGTAGACCGAAAAAGCCGAAATAAATATGATACCTGTGGCGGTCTGACCAACAGCAGCAGCGATACTGAGAATTGTTCGTCGAAAGTCAGGACCGCGGAAGGCATCAAGTAAATGGGTTGATGAGTTCATATCCGTTTCCGCAATCCAGGCGTCCCTCATGGCTTGGACATCTCCTTCAATCTGATCCTCGATGTGGGCTCCACGAAGTTTTCGTATGGCATGGGCAGCCTCAGCATCCCGTCCTCTTGAGACATAGTATCGAGGTGTCTCCGGTAAAAAGACCAAGCCGATCGATAGTAAGACTGGAATGACAAACATGACTGCGAGTGGAATTTGGTAAGAAATCCGGCCGATGTATGCCTGAGTGTAATTGTCGACCAAGATGCCAATGAGAGCTCCGAATGATACTTGAAACGTTATCATTCCGATCACAGGGCCTCGAATAGCAGCGGGCGCTGACTCCCCCATATAGATCGCGGAATAGGTTGTGAAGAAGCCGTTGGAGAATCCAAGCAGCAGGCGACCAACGTACAAAGCACCCACATGGGTGCTCCCAATTTGAACGGCAATTGAAACGACGGATAGAATTGAACCAATCCATAGACCCATTCGGCTGCTGAAAAGGCTTCCGAACTTGAAGATGACGATGCAAGATGCCAGGGAGCCTAGCTGGATCAGACTTTGTATGAGAGTTTGAACTTTCGTGCTGATATTGTAGCCGATTGGATTCAGAGGCTGGTTGAAGGAGTTAGCATAAAGTGATGTAGCGTGAGGAGAAATCGGATTTGCTTCAGAAAAAATATCCCATTGCATGGCGGTGCTTACATCAACCTATCCGAAAACTGTCAAGAATCCGGGCATGGATTGGAATCCCGATACAGCAGCAGAATCATAGCCGTACTGGAACTGAGCCAGAGCGACGAATAAACAAATAAGAACCACCCGCTTCTCAGCCCAAATAGTTTGGAGCTGTTGTCGAATGGGTGAGTGCTTGTCCATCTTGTCACACAATGATATTCTTTGTTGAATGATAGTAGAGAGTAAAGGTGCGGAGAACCAAAGTGGAACGACGCGTTGGAGTGGAGCATATAATGATATAGGTCTGTCGCAAATACATCACCTGAATAATTTCCTTTGATGACCCAATCGGATCGTCGTTAAATTCCTCGCCGATGGCTACGTGCCTAAAACTTTTTAGCCCGAAGCTTGTTATAATCGGCGCTTTGCTTCCGGGTCATCGGTTGTATCGGTAGTTCGCCGATACCCCTCTTCTAATGTTTGGGAGTTCTGCTCACCACACCCAGTCAAATATCTATCGTTATGCTGACATTGATCGCGAGCAATATTACTCTAGGAAAGATCAGGAAGCATAATATTGTCATGGCCGTCTTACTTAAATCAGAGCACGGCACAACCTCTGCCGCTACCATAGATATCCTGATCTTACAAGCGAATCTAGGGATTCCACGGACCTGGACAAGCCGAAGAGAACTTTGAGTCGCTAAGGTATCAGCCATGATGCGCCTGACTTTGAGTATTTCAGGAGTGATTTTCATTCGTAATGTTGAGTGGGCGGGCTAATACTGTCCTCGGAGCAATACTACCGATCTTCGGCTTGTTTACTCCGATATTTATAGTGCGGTCGGTAGGATGGTGCGTCTCCAGAGTCAATTCCAGCTCTAGCCGGGGTTTAAATCCTGATTAAGACGCACTAACGGGGCCTCTAGTCTTACAATTTCCCTCTTGACCAATACTCTTGCACCTGTGACCAGAGTACTGGATTTTGCATGTGGTTGAGCGGAACCATGTCTAGCTCCGCATTCCCCCATCTCATTGTGCCGGTGCTGTGTATGATAAACCGGGAGATATTAGTACTAAGGCTGTTAAACTTGAGCTACCGATCCCGGGACTGGGGAAGTTCTGTCACTCGGATCTATCTATCATAAAGAATGGCTGGAAGTTTTCTGTTCTAGTCCCAGATAGTACGTTTCGGTTATCTGCGGAAAACCAGCCTTGAATCAGTAAAAAGGTGGCTAATATACGTGATTTGAAATCCCAGGTAGGTGGACATAAAGGTGTCGGGACAATTGTCCAAGTCGGCGAAGGAGCAGAGGTTCATGGGACAATGGCCTCTGTGCGAAGCAATCCGTCTCTGGGTTTTTTTAAAACCAGGGACATTTCAGCAATATGTCACAGCGCCGCCCGCTATCTCACACCGATACCTAACAAACTCAGTTCCCAGGTGGCAGCGCCTATGCTGTGTGCTGGGATGACTTCATACGCAGCCCTGAGGAAGAGTAACACAAAGCCGGGAGATCGGATGGTCGTGTTAGGCACCGGTGGAGGTGTAAGGCATCTCGTCACGCAATTGGCGGCGAGCACCATCCAATACGCCCAAGGGGTGGATTTCTTACGACCTGGCGGTACAACGATTGGTATTGGGATACCAAGGCCAAGTATGATGCCCGAACAACTCAGAACATCGAAACAGGAGACTGTCAAACTCTCAAAACTCTAGACGACGATGAGTTCCCCATTGAATTCGCTAAACTTAGGCTCGTGCCTGTCTTCTCCCTTCTGCAATGTTTATCGATTCTCTTCTTCGGCTGGACCACTCAATATCCAGATCGCATTCACATTGCCTTTCCTATTATATATCTACATTCATCATCACTGGCTGGACTGCTCTTTCTACACAGTCGGTCATCATGACTTATCCAGTGGATATATTTTCAGATCGTAGTGCAACGGCTAGTGCCGGCGTTAACCTCGCAAGGTGCCTATTCGCTGCGAGGGGGAGGAGTGTTGTCATGCCTATGATCAATGGGATTGGGGTGGGGCTTGCTTTTACAGTTTGTGTCATCGTCCAACTTGCTGGGGTGCTATTTGTTGTTGTGCAGTGGAAATTCGCCCCAACATGGAGGCGTGAAGTGGGAAAGGAGCAAAGGAGTAGCCGGCGATGAACAAATACAGGGCAGTGCAAGACTGCAGGAAACAATTTACAACGAAGAAAAAAAGAAAAGAAAAAAATAAGCACCTTGCATAAGGTGCATTGCCTAGCAATTGCACGTTTCGATCGTGCGACTGGATTCGGAGTCAGTTGATGCTAATGGTCGATGTATCATGGTATGAGACGTACCCTCCGGGTTATGAGCCCGGCTGATGCAAGTTAGTTTTCGAACCAATGATTTGAGGTGCTTGGAATGTAAACATACCGCGCTTCCACTGCGCCAAATTGCTTTCTTGGATGGCGTGTCCTGTGCCAAAGTTCCATTATCCGCGCGCGTCTTGTGCCCTAGCCCTGCACATAACGTCTTTCGTCGATAAAATCGCTTAGTGGCCTCGTTTAATGCGCATTAAAGCCAATGAAATAATTCATTTTGACGGTTAACAGTGGAAATATGGGGATCAATGGGGCGAGCTAGTGCGTTCGAGTTGACAGAGCTTTTACGGTAGTATAGTCTCGCAGAACTTGTATTTCTTATAGAAGTGCTGATTATAAATACAAACCCCTAGAAGCAGCCAGATGCTGCGATTTTCCAAGCTAATACCAGATCGCTGGTAATCATAAATACCGGCGAAGACAAAGTCAGCCATACTAAGGGGCTGGGTTAAAACCCCAGTGTTTGACACCAACCAGGAGACTACCCGATCCTTCCTCCGAGGCTTCCGCGCTCAGTCTGTCATTCCCTACGGAATCCCATGGACCATATATAACCGAGACACGTATAATTGCGGAATTTTCCGAGTGGCTTCTTACCTTCATTGTCTATCCTTTTCCCCAATGGGCTTGATTAGCTACTTGATACTGGTGATTAACACCACTCCAACGGAAACAGCAAACCCGATGAGATACGCGGCTATCTATATACTCATCTTATGCCACAGTAGTGCACAATAGAGTGTCACACATTTGTTATACTAGGGATAATCTCTTCTCAATCACCTAGATCAACATTAGTCTCTCCCTCTAGTACTAATAAATCATCCCTCCCCCGGACCTTGATCGTCTAGAAGGTGGCGCCTGGCATAACTTGGACTTGGCTCAGCTTCCGGAATCAAATCATGTAATCCCTCCTTTGCACCAAGTCAAGCTTCGTAGCGAGTTCGAATCCCACATAACCAGCTTCCGAAGCTCACAAAAGCACAGACGCTGAGAGTAGAGCTAAACCCCTGTCCTACCCCTTGCTTTTAGCGTGTGTTTTGAGGGCACTAATCACTTCTTGGAGTAGTGCGCAGCATCTCGGAAGCACCCTCGGAAAGAGATGTCTGGACCTCTCGGCAACCTTGAGATAAACGCCTCACAGAGGAGCCTTTATTAGTAACCACCTGATTAAACTTACAAATCTCGGCTTTGTCAGTCACCAAGTGAATTTATCAGCATTAAACCATCAACAGTAATCTGAGTGGAGCCATATCGAAGCCTGACTAGCTTGGCCCCAGTAAACAGCGGTTTAATCACTTGTCAAATGCTGCCCTCGTCAGAAAAGGGACCAGGTTCAACTAGTCATTATATATGCATGATGGCCCTGGAAGTCCAAAGTTTGCGATCACTACTGCCTGTCTCTTAGGTTAGATCTCTTCTCTTCTACCGGTCCAAAACTCACCTGCAATGCGTCAGCCAACAAGCCAAATCAAGATCCGGCTACTTCGGAGCGACGATCGTCACCATTCAAACCATAGCTGGCTGAATTCGCATGCCAGTCTATCCTATGCGGACGGGCGTTCTGTCAAGTCTTCTGAGTTTTCTACGCTCTGCGTAGTGAACGAAGACCTAGTCGCACCAAAGTCTGGCTTTCCAGAGCATCCACATGCCGAGTTTGAGATATTCAGCTATATCATCTCGGGGAAGCTGACTCACCGCGACTCCACCCTGGAGAGCATGAAGGGTGGCCAATGTGGCGAATCCATAGTCATGCGTGAGTAAGATCACCAACAATATATCACCAAAATCTTTCAATGTGATGACAATTCTACCCGACCATATTCAAATTCATGAGGTACCTTCCAACCCCGGAGTCTCTGAAATCCTAAAAACATACTTTACAGCGCTCGCTTTTCCCTCCTTGAGATTTGTAAGGCCTGTTTGGATACCAGCCAATCCACCGGGAACAACCTCATGAGGGTGTCCTTTAAACCACCCTTCGCTCAAGCCATTCCCAAACAATCTGAAGAAGGAACGTGCCAGGAGTCGAGCACCGCTCTCTGCTCCAATATCTTCATGAGCGTGCCCGACTCTCGCAACCGACCACTTAATCGTCGTTGGGATGTCGTCGTATGTCGTACCTGAAAAGTCGGGTAGCACCAGGCACAGGTGACTATTTTCAGGTTCGAGAACTTTGACAATATTCATCCAGGTTTTGTTTTCACTGATTGCATCGAAAGCATAACGGAGAGGGCTGGCCCTTCAATGCTTGCTTCAGTCCTTCGACAGTTGTGTCATCACCTTCCCTGTAGTCGACGATTGTGTCCCCCTTGGTTCGATCGATCAAGGTCTCGACAAATTGCGCGCCTCTTCCTGCAACACAAATGATTGGGTGGATGTTTGAAAGGCTTGCAAGCTTTATTGCATATGCGCCAACTGCGCCGGAGGCACCATAAATGACGAGGGGCGTCGGCTTCTGGGCTTTTGTCCATGGGTGGGGAATAGCCAAGCAGTGATAAAGACTGAATGTGGCGGTCATAGCTGATAGGGGGACTGTAGCCGCTTCTAAAGAGGGGGACGTAAGTATACGACTCGAATATTGGCAAATACGATTCAACACACCTTCAAAGCTGGTGGTTTTACCAATATGGAATGTCGTCCAGTCCCACGCCAAAGCGTATTCGGCGTAGCTCCCTCCGGGGTTCTCATTTGATGGAAAGCAGCGACTCGGTCTCCGACTTTGAACTCGGTGACATCATTGCCGACCTCATGGACGATGCCGGCAATGTCGTCTCCCTGATTGAACACTCTCCCATACCACGTAGGTCCTTTCCAGTCCTTGGGGTTGCCCCCACTGACAATGACCTTGATTATCAGCTGTCGAGGGTCTTGGATACTCGGGATGGGCACATCCTGAATAGTGACGATGGACCCTTCAGCAACCACGGCTTCCTTCATTGTTGCAAATGAAAAGTACAGAGTCTGGAGGGGTCTGGAACTTAGAAGGGCCGGTTGGAAGTGAATGAAGTGACGGACACCATTAGTAAATAGACACAGTTGCCATTGGTTGTAACAAAGGACTTAAATGATGTGAATTTTGGATTTACTATTTCGACATGATTTGGCTTCGGACCATGTCCGTGCATTGTCCGCATCGACGGACGGGGTTCCGAAATCCCATAACATGTCACCTCCACACTGAAACCACCCTCGGCTCCTCGGACTGGCGGAGAATAGTCCGTTCCGGCTCCCTGGGCTCTTTCAAAAGCCTTGTCTAAGCGCTAACCACAGCAAGCGGCAAGGGGGAAGTTAGCTAGGCTCAATTTAGTATATGGTTATTCCCGGCGGTGCTTCTGATCTGAGGCTTCATAATATAGAGTTGCAATTTAATAGAAGTTATTACATATTTGCATCTATTAATAAGTAGTGCTAATTAGTAAATTAAGCTACAGAATGCACTGCAACACAGGAAAACAGAAACAAATAAACGCTGATGTACAAGGCTAACAGGAAGTTATTACAAATATGGACTTGCAATGCCAGATAGGTTTGTTTCTGAGAGTGCTGTAACCTTTCCAAGCCCTCAAAGACAATCAAAATTGAACCATAGTTAGTCCTCACCATATGTGCACCGAGAGTGCATTCCCTGACGAGCAAGAGAGTCGGCTTCTGCATTTTTCTCGCGTGGAACATGCCAAAAGTTCACTGTAACATCCAAATCTTCAAGTACAGCATATGCAATGAGCAACTTTTCCCAAAGGTCCCTGTTCTTGACAGGGGTTTTGTTAGCTGTAAGCCAGCCATTCTTCAGCCACTTCCAAATGCTTGCTGTCATGGCATTAACAATGTATGCCGAGTCTGACTTGATGATCAGATGGTTAAGTCGACACGGCTCTGGGCACTTGTCTGGCACCTCGCACGGGGATTGTCCTCCATGAAGTGCGAACTTCTTAGAACTTTCCAGTCCTGCAATAGCGGCGTGCAGTTCGGCACGCTGACTTGTATGTGGATGGATCCGGTCGTCGGGAACTCGAAACGAGAGATTCGGCTGCAGAGTATCATCATTATTATCGGCATATCTGGGACCAAACCAGACACCACATCCAGAGGCAACTGCTTTATCCGAGCCGTTCCCAGGGCAAGCTCCGTCGATAGCGACGATCATTGAGTCCACATGATATGAATAACGGCCGCAACTGCATGGTTCTGACGACGACCAGGGGCATCGGAGGTGAACAAAATCGCCATCAAGGCCCTTAACTTCGAGATTGTCGTCGGTGCTGCCATAAGCAGTAAAGTACTCTCCTGGAAATTGTTCATCTGGTATATGAGGAGGCTGGCCACCATTGTGCGGCCCATGCTCGTCATGAGCAATTTCTCCCTGGCGGTGATGGCCTGAAGCATGTTTGCGGCGCTTAGAGGCATGGGACATAGTGGAGAATGAGGGCCTAAATGTACGCATTATTAGTTGTAGTAATGGAACACATGTCTAGGAGCTGCACCTTGTGTAGACAGAAGGGCTATGAGATTGTGTCAGATCTCGTGACTCAGTAGGTGGGGTCTGGTGGTCTGGGTTGGGTGCCTTTTGCACAGCGAGATGTGCAATCAAATGATGCTAAAATAGGCTGCTGAGTTGATGATAATTGCGACTTTAAGTAACGTCGTTGTGACTGATTGATTGGCTGTGTTGTTAATGACCCTGTCGGGCGAGGGAGACCCTGTAGGTGGAGGTTATCAGAGGTCCGTCTAGGGTCCGGGTTGGCAGGTGGTGCCGTAGGGACTTAACGGAAAAGAAAATCCCTTTCAGAATCTACATCTAAATTCCACCACAAATTAACAGCGCCGATACACGCTCCATAAAGTAGATCGACGCCTCCAGCAGATCGGCCTCTATCCATTCCCACTCTCACTCTTCTTTTTACTTTCCTTCCCTCTCTTTTATGGTCTGCAGAAGGGTATAATATAGGGATCTTTACTGTATTTTTCTAGAGGATGTCCGTATAGGTATATATCCCCTTAGATTGAGTAAGAGTGTAAGAGTAGAGGAAGAATAGCTAATAAAATTTATTATAAACTGGATACTATATAAAAGAGTAGAGATAGAAGCTAATAATATCTATTATAAACTAAATGCTATATATTTAGTATAATACTATTAACTATTTATACTACTATATAAGAGAATAAGTATATATATAATAATTTTAACTTTAGCTGAAAATAGATAACTATATTTTTTAGACTAATTATATATACTAAACTTACTTTAGTATATTTTAGCTAGCTAATTATATCTATTATAAACTGGATGCTATATATTTAGTATTATATAGAAGATCTAAAGTCTACTTTAAATTTCTATTATACTCTATAAGTAAGAGTTAAACTATAACTCTATACTATAAAAGCTCTATTAGATTAATATTCTAACTTTTAAAAAAGAAGAGAAAAAAAGAGAGGGGGGGTTTAATAACCCCTCTTTTAGCCAGTTTAAATAACTAGAATAAGAAATCTAAATTATTACTATTATTATTATTACTGCTTTTAATACTATTTATTTTATTTAATTAAATACTCTATAATAAATTCTAGCACTAATATTTAGCTCTTTTTTACTAAAAGAGAAGACTCTAATTATCTTTTTAAGATACTGTATACTGTAAGATTTATAGGTACTATAATATTATATAAGTAGGGTTATTTTATAAGTAAAGTAAAAGAGAATTTAAGTAAAAGAGAAGATACTTATTAGTTAGGAATTCAGTTAGATATAGAGATAAAAGGGATTAAACCCTCTTTTTCTTCTTCTTAAAGAGGCTAAGCTATAAAGAATAAAATCTAAATAGAGAATTAAAATAGCCTTATAGTTTAAAGTTAAATTAAAAGGAAAGAAAAAAGAATAAAGTAAAAAAAGAATAAAAAAAATATAAAAAAAAGTAAAAAAACTTTTAGATAGTATTTCTAGTGGGTAGATTAATAGTAAGTAAACTCTTAATAAGATAAACTCCTTTAATTTAATTAAATTAATTAATTAATTTAGAATATCTATAATAGAATTTAATAGGTTTCTATATAATTTAAACTATTAGATTATTATCTACTAATAGTATTAAATATATTTAATTTCTAAAGAAGTTAGTTAGAAGAACTACTTATAGACTAAACTATATTAAATATAGAGTAATATACTAAGGTTAATAGTAAAGTTACTTTCTAGCTATAATTTATACTCTATTAAGAAATTATAATAATAGAAGGCTAATAATAATAGTAGGTTCTACTAATAGATTAAAAGTCTTACTAACTATAATAATTAATACTATTTCTATAAAAGCTATAGCTATAGTATATAGTAGCTTTAGAAGATATATAACTATATACTAATATATAAAAAGAAAGTCTTATAGTATAGCTATAATATACTGCTTTAGACTGTCTATTAGTTTTAAACTTATTTTACTGCTAAAAGCTGTATTAATTACTTTATTATTAAAAAGAGTCTATTATTAATATTATTACTGCTAATATCTATTTCTAATAGCTAAAGGGATTTAATATTAAGTTTTTTTATACTATTATTATTATAGAAGAAAAAAAGACTTTTTAATAAGCTAAAAGCTAATATTACTTAGGTATTTTATAATTTTAATAAAAAGACTAAAGTTATATAGATAATTAAAGAGTATAAAAGTTAGTCTTACTAAAGTAATATATAAGATCTAAAGGTAGAGTTTGCTATATTATAAAGTATTTACTTAGTAAGTATAGATTGTATACTTACTAAATAAAGTTATAAATACTAAATTATATAATCTTACTTTAAAGTGGAGTAATATCTTAAGGTATTTTACCTCTTATAATTATTCTTCTCTTTTTAAAGCTTTATCTTAAGATATATTACTTAATTACTATAGTAGTTTAAAACTCAGTATATTATCTTCTATTTACTTTAAAGTATTTCTATTAGTTATAGCTATATTTAATAGTAGTAGGGTTTATTGTTATTATTAGTTTAAGTGTTTAATATAAGATATATAGCTAGTTATTAGACTCTACCTTTAGAGGTTAATATTTATTTTACTCTTACTATCCCTTTATAGTTTTTTTCTTCTTTAATATTACTATTAATACTATTTTCTATATTTACTATTATATTTTTTCTCTCTTTTATTAGATTTTTCTATTTTTAATTGCTCTTTTTACCTTACTAACTATTTATCTTATACTTACTATATTTCTATTAAAATAGCTATTCTCTCTATAGCTTAAAAAGTATTAATTTAACAGCAAAAAGAAATAGAAATAACACCTAACTTATTAACTTACTCTAGAGGAGATATATAGAGAATTATTATATAGATATCTTAGCTAGTCAGCCTAAAGCTACACCAGATTATATATATAAACTTAAGTCAATTTAAAGCTTATATCTTCTAGTAGGAAAGTATCTAATAAGGTAGAATATTAAGTTAGTTATAGAAAAGTTCACTAGTAAGATATTAATAGAGCTTATAGCAGCTCAATATCTAAAAGAGGTTAAAAATAGAGGTAGAATAATATAAACAGCCTTTAGTAACTGTATTCCAGCTATTTAGTCCAGGATGCTATTTATATTAAAGATAAAGAAGAAAGAAAGAAATTCCTAAGTGCCCCTAAGCTGTGGAATAATTTCCCATTTCTGGCGCACACAAGCTAAGTACGTCTTGCGGCACAGCCGTAAGGATATAGGCTCTGGCCTGTGATATTACCCCCCTCCCTCCCGAGAGAAGAAGTTAAGGGCTATTTGCGGCTCCTCTTGTAGTTCTTACGCTAGAGCTTCTACTGAGTGGTAGCTTGCAGGTTGCTAATGGGTTCCTATGTAGGTTCAGAGTAACTAACCTACTTTATTAAAGCCTCCTTATACTTTATGCCTTCTTCAGTTTTCTACTGCTTATCTAAAATGTATTCTACCTGCCACTCCTTCTTGCTATTAACTAGAATGGGTGCTGGTTGTATGTTATTAGGTCTCTATGAGGGTAAGTGGTCTGTTAGCGCTAGGCGTAATAGGTTGATGTAAAAGACTAGGTGAATCCTATTAGGTACGTCTAACTGATAGGAGTAAGAATTAACTTTCCGGACTATTTAGTATTTAGTATGTAGTTAGTTTAGTTTTTTTGATGGTTTTGTGGTCTTTATGTTCTTTAAAATTTAGATAGACCTAATTGCCTGGCCTATACCTTAGGGCTGCTATATGGAACTTATTAGCAAACTATTCCTACTTCTTCTGGGCTATAGCGATGGCTGTCTGTGCCCATTCTGTAGTATCTTATAATTATCTTATAAAGTTCTTAGTGAGAGTTTCGCTCTTTTTCTGCTTTCCTTTAGTTATATAGTTTGCTACTAGGCGGATTGGTTTATTATAGTAGCTATATATAAAGAAGAATGGGCTTAAGTCTATTAAGGATACTTCTTAGTTATTTATACTTACTATTACAATTAGTAAGAGGTCTAGCTAGTTATTCTGAGTGTAGGTAGCCTAAATCTATATAATTTTTTTAATCTTCTGATTTATATACTCTATAGTACTATCAGTCTGAAGGTAATATTCTATTAAGAGCTATTACTTAATCTTAAGAAGTTTATAAAAGTACTTTTATAAATTGCTTATAAACTGTAGCTTTCTGTTACTAGTTATTACTGTTAGTATGTTATAAATTGGGTAGTAGTACTTAAAGAGCCTTTTTGTAACTGCTTTAGATAAGATATTATTTATTCCCTTTAGCTTTACTTTTTTTATTAGGTGATTAGTAATAACTATATAATTTGTTGTTTTATTCTTTTTAGATGGTAGTAAGTCTGTAATAAAGTTAATTAAGATCTCTCTTTAGATGTACTTAGGGACTGGTATTAGCTTAAGAAGCCTCTTTTTAGTGTCTCTTCAGATTGTATTCCTACTGCAGACCTTATAGTTCCTTACAAACTGGCATATATCTGCTGTAGCCTCAGGCTAAAAGAACTATCTCAATAGAATAGTATAAATAAGATCTCTATTAGAATGTCTAGTAATATAGGAGTTATAAATATTCTAAATGATCTTTATATAAAGGGGTTTTAAATTTAGAATTTAAATTTAATTATAGAAGCAAAAAAGACCTTATTTATCTATAGTATACTTAGTAATACTAATAGTTCTCTCTTTCTAAAGGTAAGTAGGTAAGTTTCTTTTGTCTCTAGCTATATATATTATAAGTTATTAGTAGAGTTTATCTTTTTGAGCTTTATACTATAGGGTCTATAGTTTTTAGTCTTTAAAAAAGCTGTACTTCCTTCTTAAAGTTAATCTCCTTAGGGTTTGTTAGAATTCCTATTGATATAATATATATACTTTTGAGGTATTTAGACTGGAATATCTTTATGAATCTAGCCTTTAACTGCTTATTGCTACTATCTACTAGAAGGTTTTATTCCCTATAAGATAGAGTATTAAGATGCTTTAAACTCTTACCTAACTTTTACTCTAGAGTGAAGTTAAATTTAGTAAGATATTCAGACTAATATACTTACCTCTTAGTAAGTTGCTTCTTAGAATAAAAGTACTTTAAGTTCTTATAGTCTGTAAGAACTATAAAGTACTTAACTGCTTATAACTTAAGCTGCTATACTTTAAGATAGTATATAATAGCAAGAAGTTCCTTATTATAGATAGGGTAGTTGGCTTTAGCAGGAGAGTGCTTTTTTGATAAATAAGTAATAGGGCGCTAAATGCTATAGTTATCCTTCTATAGTATTAGTCCTTCTGTAGTATAGCCAGATAAATTAGCTTTAACTATAGTCTCTCTCTTTAGGTTGAAGTGCGTAAGAATGGGGGCTATAATAAGTATTTCCTTTAGCTTTTTAAATACCTCTTTATATTAGTTGTTCTATTTAAACTAAACATCCTTCTTAATTAGTTTGATTAATAGTTAAGCTATATCTAAGAAGTCTTAAATAAAAACTTAATAGAAGTTTATAAAGCTAATAAACCTATAAACTTCTTTAACTAAAGTTAGTATAGCTTATTCTCTAATTGCCTTAATTTTCTTAGGGTCGATTTAGATACTAACCTCTGCCTTAATTATAAAGCTTAAATACTTTACAGTCTTAGCCTTAAATTTGCACTTATTAATATCAATCTGAAGGCCAGTATCTATTAATTGCTATAGAACTTAGCTGACTTTCCTTCTGTAGTCCTTAAGGAACCCTAAGGAATATACTAAAATGTTATCTATATATATGAAAATAAAGTTATCTAAGTATTCTTGTAAGATGCTGTTAATGTAGTGTTGGAAGGCAGTAGGGGCTTTAGTTAACCTAAATAGTATAATTTAGTACTTAAAGGAACTATATTTTATGCAAAAGGCTATTTTATGTATATCTTCTTTTGCTATCTGCACCTTATTGAAGGTAGCAATAATATTAAGTTTTATAAACTACTTTACTTTTGCAATATTTCTTAAGGTTTCACTTAGAAGCAGAAGAAAGTATTAGTTCTTTTTAATAATATTATTTAACTCTTAGTAGTTAACGTAAAAGTAAATTCCTCTATTTAGTTTCTTAACTAATAGTACTAGAGTAGCTGCTAGAGAGCTGTTTATACAGATAAACTTCTTATCTAGCAGCTTAGTAAGGGTCTTCCTTAAGACTAGAAGCTCTTTTCTTTTTATACTGTATAATAAGCTCTAAGGGAGGTTCTTCTTATTTCTATCTTTATTCTTTATAATCTCAATTTAAAGGTTGATACTGGGTTGTAGGGGCGGGAGTTTGTCGGCCAGTTTCCTACTGAATATCTAGAGCTATTAGTAGTAATACTCTAGTAGCTTCTTCTTTAGATCTATTCTTACCTTTAGTTATAAGGCCTTATTAATATCTTTTATTATAACTGTAAATACTCTAGTGCTGTAATATCTCCTATCCTGCTGTACTTTAGCTATAAATACTAAAGCTATTACCTGCTTAATCTTTGTTTTTAAGACTGAGGGCTGTTTTGTTTAGTTTTATATTTAGATACTGAAGGATCTAATTATTAGGCGCCCTTTTTTTACTGAGATATATATATATCCTTATCTTCTATCTATAGTTTCTTAAGGATAATACTATAGTTTAGCTTCGGGATTATATAAAAGAAGATGTACTGTTACTAGTGCCTATTAATATTAACTGATATATATATTACTGTATTAATAACTATATTTAGAGTGTCTATTGTATTCTTAAGCTTCTGGGGGGTAATAGGAATCTAGGGCAGTCCTAGGGAGTAAAAGAGTTATTTGTCTATAGCAGTATAGTAAAGGTATCTATAGTTAATAAGAGCTATAGTAAAGTCGGTTCTATTAAGCCTAATATCAGCTAGAAAGAGGTCTCTATCTATTTTCGCCTTGCTATCTATCTTCTATTCCCTTAGGGCTGCTATATACCCCTATTATTTATTCTCTCCCTCTTTCTGGCTGTTTTCTTTCTTTTTTTACTGCTGCCTTAGTAACCTGAGGGCGCACCGATAAGATCTTAATATATAGTTGTAACTTAGGATGGATAGATGCTGCTAATAGGTATATAAGAATTCTGTAGTTATCTTTTTTATAATGAAGGCAGTGGTACTTAAGGTATTATATGTTAATTTCTTCCTGACTAGTCTATTTAGCTCTTTTATCTAGTAGTGCTCTATCTTACAGCTGCTTTGATAGGTATCTATTGAGGTTGCTATTATTCCTTTGAGGTTTTAAGGTATTTACTTATATTATGCTTGTAGGGGTTAGTTTTTATTTTATTATATCTTCTCTTTTTGCTATCTGTAGTGTTAGTAGGGAGGGATTCAGTTGCCCCTTACTGTCTGACTTCTTCTATTAACTTAGGAGCTCTATAGTATTATTTAGCTTCTGACACCTTATTGCCAGCTATATATAGATAACTAGCTCTTTTTAGTTTATCGGTATAAACGCTATCTTCAGCTTGTTATTTAGGGTATTAACTAGGTAGGAAATCTTGCTATTATCCAGCTATAACTCTATATTAGTATTGGAGATCTCCTTCTTAAAGTAGGAGTAGAAAGAGTTAAAGAATTTATTTTCTTCTTACTTAAGAAAGTAAAGTACTTAAATAGCCTTTCTCTTAAGGTTATAATCTCTATATAAAAGCTCTAAATGGATAAAGAGTACTACTAGATCCAGTTCTATATTGGTTTGCTGTATCTTATTCCGTATATATATAGTGATGTTCTGCTTGGCCTTTTCTGCTAGCCGAGAGTATATATATATGAACTGCAACCTGGGGCTGCCTAGGGCGTCGGTATCTTCCTGCAGTTTGTTTTCCATCTCTAGCTTCTACTCAGGCTATATGGTTTTGTTTCCTTTGTAGAAGGTAGGGTTGGGTAGATATAGGTGTGGTTGGTGGGCTGGCTTTGGTTTGGGTTTAAGCTTAGTTTTATACTTGATTTTGGGCTTAGGGGTACTAATCTTCAGAATTGGGGTGCTAAGTCCGCTTGGTGTTAGGGGAGTATAGTCCCTCTGGACTGCAGCTATAACTGCCTAAATCTTCAATCTAATTTCTTTATTCTTCTCTATAATACTTTTTCTCAGCTTTTTATTCCTCTCTGCGGAGGCTTTTCTGAGTTTAGTATTTTCCTCTCTTATAAGCCTAAGTTTCTATATAATAGCCTTAAGAGCTATAGGTAGTATCGGGCTGTCTATCCTAACAGTTCTAACTTCAAACAAAAAAATAAGTAATCTTTAATATATATAAACAGCCTTTAGTAACTGTATTCTAGTTATTTAGTTTAAGATGCTATTTATATTAAAGATAAAGAAGAAAGAAAGAAATTCCTAAGTGCCCTTAAGCTGTAGAATGATTTTCTATTTCTAGTGCATACAAGCTAAGTATGTCTTGCGGCACAGCTGTAAGGATATGGACTCTGGTCTGTAATAAATAAGAATTATAGTAACTATTAAAATAGACTTAAATAAATCTCTTAAAAATAAAAGTAATAAATTAATAGACTTTCTAATAGCTTTAAGCTCTTCTAGCCTTTCTAACTTCTTAGAAGAATCTCTAATAAAAGAAAAGATAATTCTTTTTCTTCTATAATAGTACTAACCTCCCCTTTTAACCTTATTTAGGCTACTCTAGAGATATTCCCACTAGTAACTAACTAGCTTAAGTATCTCTAACTGCCTGTTATATCCCTCTCTTACAGTCTGATAATTATCCCTAATTAGGCTAGAAGTATATATAATATAATAGCCTCTCTATTTAAAATTCTAACTAAAGAAATATAGTAAGTATTAAAGAAGTATCTTATTAGATACTTCTAAAGATTAATTTCTTCTATTAATAAAGACTTTCTACTTTATAAGCCTCTCTATCTATAACTATTTTAATCCACTAGAAAAAGTAAAATAATATATTAAATAACTATTACTTATAAATCTTATACTGACAGTAATATTCCTTCTAACTGATTTTTATAATAGTAGAAGGAATAATATCTATATAGGCAGTATTAATTAGCTTTTCCTACTAGAAAAAAGAAATTAAACCTTTTAAAATATAAATTATATAGATTTTAAACTTAGGTATAAATAGTATAGGTTGTTTAATAATATAAAAAAGGTTTATTAAGTTAGTATTAATAGTTATCTTCTTTATAGTCTTACTAATAGAGATATTAATATACTCCCTTTATTCTTTAAAAATAGTATTATTATTAAAGTAATAAGAAGCAGCTCTATTAATAAATTAAATAGCAGAAACAGTTAGAGTTCTATAGGATTTAGTCTCTTAATAATAAGGTAGGCTAAATAAGAAATCCCTTATTAAAATATTACTTCTAATAGACTCTTTATAAATATCTTTTATTAATATATTTAATCTAGTAGGCTAATAAAAGCTTAAGCTTTAAATATCCCTCTTAAGTTAGAATATAGATAGTAACTTTAAAGGTAGTAATAGTAAGATCTCAATCTTTTTAACTCCTTCTATTAGAGAAGATATTGCTTCTTTTTCTATCTTTTTAGAATATTTAAAGGGCTTAGCAGTAAGTTTATTAGACTTAATAATAAAGAGAGCTTTACTAAATAACTCTCTTATCTCTTTAATACCTCTAAATAATACTATAGATATAGTTTTAGATGTAGGTTTAGAAGCAGTTAGTAATTTCTTTAAAATAGTTAAGTTTAAAGAGATAACACTCCCTCTTATAGTTTTAAATAGCTTAAGAATCCCCTTCTAAATCTTAAATTCTCTCTTTTTAAATATCTTAATAAGGTTATTAGGTATAGTAAACTTAGCCTTTTAATAGTCTGATATATATATCGATAAAAAGTAAAGAGTCTAACTGAAAAAAGTAATAGGATAGAGGATAATTTAATAGGTATTTAAAAGTTTCTTAGGGTTAAAGCTCTTCCAGCTAACTGAGGAGAACCTATTAAAGTTAGTATAGAGATTTAAAGTTTTAAGTTTTTAGTTAGTAGGTATAAATTTATATTTACAGTTAAGAGATAGATTAATTTTCTAGCTAACTTTATCTAAACTCTTACAGTATATTAAATCTTAAATTTTAAGCTTCTCTATAATAGTATATCTAATAAAGCTTTTAATACACTTTAAATTTAAATTTAGATTCTTAGTTTCTTTCTTTTTAATAGCTTTCTTCTTCTTCTTTAGCTATAGTAAGAGCTTTAGCTTAATAGTATTAAGCTTTTAGTTATAAAATTACAGCTTAAAAGAAAACTCCTACTAACTTATTATTTAAGTTATTAAAGAATAGTCTCTCTCTTAGGATTTCTCTCTATATCTATTACTTATTTAGACTAACTATACTATAAATAGCTAAAATTATAAAAAAAGACTATAAGAAAGCTATACTTCTAACTGCTAAACTAAGTAGAGGCTAGTATACTAAAGATAGTAAAATTAAAAGAGATACTATTAACAGTTATAATCTCCCTTTAGATAACTCTAGCAGCCTTAAATTATTTCTTCTTTTAGTAGTCTATTATATTAAAGAGGAAAAGTTACTTTACCTTAGTATTCTAAATATAGCTAAGCTAATAGTAATAGTTAGTAAAGTTAATAATACTAATAAGGTAGTAATAGTTAAATATAGTCTCTTAAATATATTAAAAGCTTACTATAAAATAGTTTTTTATAATTAGAATATCTTTCTTTAAGAGCTTAGTTAAAAAGGTCTTTTTCCTCTAGTTATTAGCTTAAAGAATATAGATATTAAAGTTAAAGCTAAAAGGTATAATAACTATAATATCCCTTTATTCTATAGGTTATAGTTTATAGGAAAGTAATAAGATTAAAGTTAGCAGATAGATTCTAATATTAAAGTTTATACTGTAGGCCCTAGAGATTACTATAGTAATCTTTTTAAGTTCTAAAGTTAGTTTTACTAAAGTTAGAGTGTAGTTTAACAGTTTTAGCTTAGGCTTTAATTAAGTCTTTATCCTCTAGAATAGAGTATTTAGTCTTCTTTTTATTTTAGTAGGACTAATTCAGTTAGAATAAATAGAGAGTTAGCTATTAGTTAATTCTATTAATTAGAAGTATCTTTATAAGCTCTTATTATAGTAGAAAAAAGCTTTTTTTTCTATTTTCCCTTTAGATAGTCTCTTTATAAAGAGTTAGTAATTTTATACTGCAGTAAAATTATATCTTCTTTTTTATAGTCTTATTAGAGGTAGCTATTATATACTAAGTTCTATAGTATAGTAATAAATCTAAAAGTCAGTTAGTAGAATAAAAAGTAACTAATAAAATAGTAGTTAAAATTTAAGCTTAATAGGGAAAGAATTACAGTATAAAGGTATAAGTTATAGTGTTAATTTCTATAGCAGCTAGAGTGTAAAAAGAGTATATATATATTAGTATTTTTAAGAGACTAAGTATTTAAGGGTTTTTATACTATAGGGCTTAAATTCTTTTTATAATAGTAAATTATAAAGATAGTAGTTATTATTTTCTAAACCTTCTTATTAATTTTTCCTTTATAAATAAAATTATAGTAAATAAAAACACTTACTTCTTATAATTTCTATACTTTATAATAAAGTCCTACTAGCTTAACCTTAAGGTAGAGTCTCTTAAGTTTAAAGTCTCTTTCTTTTCTATATTACTAATATTAGAATGTTAGTATTATTCTACTTTAAATTTCTCTTTTTTTATTATTATTATAATATTAAAATAGCCTCTATAATAGTATTTCTTTAAGATAAGCTAATTATTCTTTTTAGTTTTTCTTAAGAAAAGCTTTCTGATATTTATTATCTAGCAGACTGTAAAGTTAAGGCAGATAAGTTCTTATAATAATAGACTGATACCTTTTAGAAGGGTTAAAATATTCTTCTTTTTTATTCTTTTTCTATATTAAAGCTTAATTTAACTCTAGCTCTAATAAGATTTCTTATCTTTCTTCTATTAGTTTAAGTTATCTAATAAGATACTTCTTTAGGTTCTAAAAATATTTTAAGTTTAGTTTTACAGTTTCTAAACTCTTAATTAACTGAGCTACTCTTTATATATTAAGTTAGATATTTAATTTTCTGCTTCTAGCTCTAAAGAGGCTTTTCTTATTTAGTTTCTTAAGTAGCTTTTTTTTTAAAGATTTAACTATTACAGTAGGAATAAAGCTTTTAGCTACTTACACTCTTTAGTAGGTTTTTATTCTAGCAGATTAAGCTTATTTTAAAAAGTACTTTCTTATAAATTTTTCTTTCTATCTATATCTTATTAAGGCTTTTATTATTACCTTTATTAAAGTTATTAATTCAGTTATATATTATTATTATATTTACAGTTATCTTTTAATAACTACTTACTTTAATAAATATATTCTAACTTCTTTCTCTATTTATATTTCAGCCTTAAGATATATAAATAGAGTATATACTAATTGCCTTTAGTATAATTAAGCTAATTGCAACTAGAAATATCTCTATAGGTATATAGCTTTAGACTGCTAGAAAAGCCCTTAGAAATTTCCTTTTAATAGTTAAGCTATAATTCTAAATATATTAACCTCTTATACTTTTAATATTTTTAACTTTTATTTTTACTCTTAAATTATTAGTGAATATCTTTTTAAGGCTAATAGTATATCTAACTTTAAGATTTATTATTAGGCTTTTTAGGTTTCTACTTAAGCTTTTTATAATAGGTACTAAACTTTTTAGTTAGTTTTAATAGGTTTTTTCCCCTATTAAAGAAGAAAAATAGTCTCTTTTTTTATTTTTTATAGAATAGATAGTTAATAGTAAATACCTAAGAAATAATATTACTATTTAGTTAGTATTACTTTTATCTCTTCTAGATAGATTTTCTCTATACTATTTCTTTTTATATAAGGTGTTATTTATAGTTATAAAAAACCCCTCTAGACAGTTATTTTTATTAGGTTTTTAGCTGTTAAGACTTTTTATATTTAAGTCTCTTTAGTAAGTCTATATATTTTACCTTTTCTATCTACCTCTCTATATAATAATATTGCTATTTCCAGCTAATACTATATCTCTAAATATCTAATAAGATATTCTAAACTATTTTATACTAGTTTTTAGTCTTTTTATTTATTTCTAAAATATAAACTTAGAAATCCCCTTTATGTTTTCTCTATAAATAAATAATAGACTTTATACTAATATTATCTAATAAATCTCCTACTTTACTAAGTTAATATATCTTATTATAAGATAATTCTTTATTAGACTTTTTATTCTTATTATTAGTAGGTAGTCTCTAAACTTTAGTATCCTTAGAGCTAGTCTATTACTTTTAATTATTCTTTTTAAAAACTTTAAGTTAGTTTCTATAGTAAGTTTCTACTATCTTTATACTATTTAGAGTCTTAAGAATATAGATTCTAATTTCTTTTAGAGTCTTATAGATTTTATAGAATTCTTACTATTTTAGCTTAAGTTTAGCTATAGAGGAAAAATTATAGTAGTTTTTATAATATTATAGAGAAAAATAAGGTCTTTTAGTAATAATAGTATTTTCCTTAGCTTAAAGGTATTAAATATAGTTATCTTTCTTATTAAGTTCTTTTAATATTTCTTAATTTTTATTCTAGTAGCTTTTAGATTTTCTTTCTGTCTTTTTAGAATCTAAATTTAAGCTAAAATAATATCTTTTTCTGCTATAAACTTTATTTCAGTTAATAAGTCTCTAGGTTAGAACTTTAACTTCTATAGAAAGAATAAATTTCTATCTGTAGAGAAGCCAGAAAAATAAGTAACTACAGAATTTTCAGATAGTAGATCTATCTGTAAGTAAGGCTTAATTCAGTAAACCCACTTACTTCTTTAGTCTTTTAAGCTTTTTAAAATAGTTAACTATAAATATATAACTAACTTTAATTAACCTATTTAACTTAGAATTATAGGTAGAGATTTTAGCTATTATAATATTTTAGATTATTCAGCTTATTAGAAATCTCTTTTACTAGCTTACTTCTATTATTAGTAATAATCTTTAAAGGTATACTATAGTAATAAATAATTCCTTTAATAAACTTTCTGATATTTATAGCAGTTAGAATCTTATAAGATATAGCTTTAATCTATTCTATTATATTATTATCTAGCCTTTAGTAGAAACTTTATTCTATTATTATTAGAAAGATACTATCTATTAATATAGATTTTTATTATAGAATACTAAAAGGCTATAGACTTAATAATCTCTATAGGCCTTTAAGCTGTATAAATCTAGTAAATTAAATATATTTAAATTATTAACTTTACTATATATCTAAGCCTCACTAAAAATAGCAATAGAAAATAATTTAGATTTAGTTACTTCTTAATCTTTATAACCTTTATTATAGTAAGAAGATATAATAAAATACTTTTAAAGCTTCTTATTATTAATAATAAGTACTAAATTATCTTTTTTAGTTTTAAGTTTTATCTTTAGATCTAACTACTATAGATATAGAACTATATTGCCTTTTTTCTTTAATTACCTAAAGTCTCTAATAGAAAGTCTCTTTAGTTACTTTAAAGTTATTAGGTAATTCTCTAGAATTAGCTATTTACTCTTATAGTTATCTTTTAGACTTTTATCCTTAGGACTAAAAGAATAAAGTTAAAATAGATATTAATTTCATCCTTAATATTATCTTTAGCTTTCTAATTTAAAAGATTAAAAGAACTCTCCCTCTTTCTTAAAAAACTATTAGTAACTATATTTTTCTTTTTTGGATATATCTAATAGTAAAGTTAAGGGAGAGTAAAAAAGTAGCTAATCTAAATAAATAACTATTAATTCAAATATATTATCGCCTTATTATTAAGTTAAATTAATAAGAACTTTAAAGTTAGTTTTTTAAAGGTAAAGAGATATCTATAGATCTATATCCTTATATATCTCTTTGTATAAAAAGCTTTCTTACACACTCTAGCTTTATTATATTATACTTTTTCTCTTAGTATCTATTTAAATATCTAATTTAAATCTTATAGGGTAGTATTTACCCTCTTTTACCTATATTTAAAATAGCTCTCCAGCTTAAAATACTAATATTAATTATTAAAATAACTTCTCTAGCTTCTTTAGATAGATTAAGAGAGATAAGAATAGAGATAGTAATAACCTTTTTCTTTAATATTCTTATTACTTTCTTTTAAGTTTCTTTCTATTTCTAAAAAAGTATTCTTTTTAGTAGCTTAATAAAAAGTTTAATAATTTAAGTATATTCTTTAATTTAAATTCTATAGTATTCTATAATACTTAGAAATACTCTTACTTTAGTTAGGTTTTTATAAAGCTTTCTATTTAATAATCTTTAGGATTTTTATCCTTTAAGAGCTTATAACTATAAGTTCTATAAAGATATCCTACTAAAGGAGTAGCCTTTTAGCAGAAAAATAACTTTTTTATAGTAATTAAACAGCTAAAAGCTCTATATTTAACTAGAATAATATTAAGGTTTATAAGATATTTCAGAATATATTTTCCTAATATTAGAAAGAGACTTCTTTTTATTATAGTCTTCTAGAGGGCTCTTAATATTAATATTATCTAAAAAAGTCCTAACTTTATTTAGTATTAAGTTAAAAAGAATCCTTATTATAATTTTAGTAAAATTAACCTATTAAATTTATAGCCTCTTAAGAGAGAGTATATAGCTTAAAATAGACTAATAGATATCTAAAAGGTTTATTAAATGTCGTACTTTTTACATTTAGTATAATCTAATTATATCTAGAAAAAAAATTTAAGAACTAAAAGAAATAAGATATATTCTAAATTTAGGCAGAAAAAGTCTTCTATTTTCTAGGGGAATTTATGCTATTATATTTGATATGTCATAATAGTATATATACTTTTAGCTAAGTTAATAAGATATAGATCTCTATTCTTTTTAGCTAATAAGTATTTAGTCAGTTTCTATAGAAAGTATAACTTTCTTTAAAATAATTTTATTCTTTAGTTTTTTCTTTACGCTTAGATAACTTTAAGCTAATTCTATAAGGAGAATAACGTAATTTACTTATACT